>OY856412.1:1283719143-1284319143 GCA_963693085.1 Alisma plantago-aquatica | reverse complement strand
TATCCTGAATGAACTCAAGCCATGGAGTTGTCATCCTTTCAACGTTCATTCATGTTCCTTGATCTAAAGCAGAGTGTCTGAGATATGTGTGTCATCAATATGACATATTGACTCACACATGCATGCACATGCCTTTTTCAATCTCTCTTATCAAGTGGCCATGGACATCATACTCCCTTAGGAGGGACAATTCCCATATCTATCACTCATAGTCAAAACCCCATGTGTCAAAGTCACCCAATCATCACCTTTATAACAATCCATATTTCAAGATCGTGTTTGATGATGTCAAAGTGTACCCAACGACATGTAATGACTGTAGTGATTTCAGGTCTAAGAATTATAATCACCACCATCACTGTGAGAGCTGACTATGACTACCGTGTCATGGTTCCATGTGTCACTCTCACGGTGGGTCTGCCTGATACACTGCTCTCTAACATGTATCTATGTGCTTGGTTTGATATCACATATCTTGACTAATGAGACTGTGTCATCAACCAACCCACACTCTAGTCTTGTTGTATCATTGTTGTCTATCAACCTTCCATAATGACATCCGACTAGGGACAAAATAAGAATGTATAAACTCTTAGCATCTGTATGATCTCACTCTTTAGGTCCTCAACCTGAAGACATACATCATTTAGTACAATCATTCTCTAAACATTCATTCTATTCTATCATTGTCTCATAATAGATTGAACTAGAATAAATTGGAAGCTTGCCTTTGATATTTATCAAATCAATCTTAATGTATCTCAATCCAATCATCCTATGATTGGCTCTCAGGGTATACATACCACCACAGTGTTGGTTGTCACATTCTATGGTTGTGGAGGAGCTTCACATCATCCTCTCCATTGGTGTTTTGTTATGGATTTCAGCTATACCCACCTCAAGGAAGGTATAGCTCTCATTTTTACATTTTAGTCTGGTCATTTTGGCATTTGATGGAAAAATTCATCTTTTGACTTCTCGACATTCTTTGCGGTCTGGGGATAGAGATGACCAAGATGCACATCCTAATTTTTGATCTAGTTGATTTTGTTATTTTATTGTTTTCTCGATCATGTGTCGTCCGATTGAGCTAAATTCATTTGTTGTGGAAAGCTTGTGAGGTTATCATTGAAGAAAGAGAAAATGCATTCATGTCCTGCATCAACACACATCCCAAACCATTCTTCAAGGCATCATAGAAAATGATGTAGCCTTTCCCTTGTTCTGGTAACACTAGCACTGGAGCACTCATCAACGTCTCCTTCAACAACTAAAAAGAGTGTTGGCATTTGTCTTCCCCAACAAAAGGAACACCCTTCCTAGCCAACTTGGTCAAAGGTAACACTACAACACTAAAGTTCTTAATAAATCTCATGTAGTAGCCTTCCAAACCTAGGAAGGTTCAGACCTTAGTTGGTCTATTGGGTTGCTCTCATCCCAACAATGACTCTACCTTCTTAGGGTCTAGACAAATACCCTTAGCAGATATGACATGACCAAGAAAAGTCATCTTGGTCAGTCAAAACTCACAGTTACTGAACTTAGCATAAAACATGTGATGCCTCAACAACTTTAGTACCTGGAAAAGATGTTACACATGTTGCTGACTTTCCCTAGAGTATATCACTACTACAGACATGACATATTGTGTCAGTTGTTTTTTCAAAAGAAATCGATAGTGTTATATTTAGCGTCAGTTCTTTAAAGATAACTGATGCGGTGTGACTAGTTGAGAAAGAACGAGATGTATTTTCTTTTTATCATTGGTCGCTTCTAAAAAAATGACACTATATATTGTCCCCAAAAATAGAATTTTTCTCAATTTTTTTACAAGAATTTCATTTGCCTCCAAAAATCCTATGTTGTGGGTTCTTTTATAAATATCTGATGAGATAAAGAAGTACATGGTCCATGTGTTTTTGTTAGTTGTCTCTAGAGTGACCAATGAGAAAGATGTACGCACCATATATCTGGTAGAAATTTTCCCACCCTCGCTTGGTGTTTCTCATAGATTGTCCTAACCATATCCAACAACTTAGGTATTAATGGGTTTTGAGGTAAGGCGTTAGTTTATTGTAGATAGCCGACGACAAAGTTGTCTCTTTATAGACGATTGTTTGTCTACAACCAACATCCTACACTCTTGCTAGGTCTTGTTTGACCCGACGAGAAACCCTCCTCCCCTCTTTCTCGTACCTGTGTTTCTCTAGAAATAGGGCTCTGGTGATTTTCACTTGTGATTCTTCTCCTCACTCTCGTCAAAGATGCTCACCACCAGAGCTTCCTCCCCCGCTTCCTCCGTTGTTTCTTCCTCCTCCTTCATAAGTTTCTACTGACCCTGCTTCTCCAACCTTCTCGCCTCTTTCGACACTGCTGCTACTCCTCCTTTGTTGTTATTTCCTCCTCCTCCATTTGGTGCTCCTCTACCGTCGCCATTGCTTCTCATGCCAACCTCCTCCAACACCAGCCTCCTCCAACTCCAGCCTCCTCTGACACATGTGGCCTCCTTCTTTCTATCTTCCTTTCTACTTTCTACTCCCTTAGTTCTCCATCTCTCTCCCCTCTCCTCCTTACTCCTCTCCCCTCCTTCCCCTTCCCTATGATTTCTTCTCAATATTGGGCAGAAAACTCTAGTTGGTAAGGGAATACTTAACTCCAGACAATTCAATTGGGCAGTTTATGAATAGATAGCCTACATAAGGCAAAAATGAAAAACAATTGTATTTTCAGTCTGGAAGAAGGTTTCTTTGGAGAAGATTCTTGATTGGGTGAAAGTGGAAAAAAAAGGTTTTAAATTGGTTGAAAAATATGAAAAAGGTGGGAAAAAAATGGAAACTAGGTAGGATGTGGACCGAATTCCATCATGAACCAGATAATTAATATTAGTCGTGCATTTTTTTCAAATCAGAATAAATAGTTGTCAAAAATAATGATTTTTATTTCATTCAAAAACATTACTATTTGAAAATTATAACAATAATATTTATTTGATTGTTTTTTCTCTCAACTTCAGTCACTCCCTCTCTCCCCACTTCCTCTCTCCCACTCCCACTCTCTCACTTCTTCATCTACCCATGTACCTTGGGCAGAATATCAGGCTACATTGGGATGGTAGAAACTGAGAGACCAAAGGCGTCCAGGTTTTCGTCTTGTTCTGCTTCTATATAACACATCTCTAATATCTATCTCGAGTGTCACATTTCATGACTATTTTCATATTGTTCTTGTGTGAATTTCTATCCTCCTCCCAGAAGTTGAAATTTAATCAAGCATATATTGTAGATGAGTTCTATCAACCAAGTTACAAGTGTCGGAAAACACTATATGAAGGGTATTTCTTGTATCTTTTTTCTTTTTTATTCTTTCTTTATACTCTTAGATCTTAGGATTGTGAACTCTATCTACCTTTCTAAGCTGAAAGGTGACTAATTTTAATTATTATATAAAGGGATAACTACTTGGTAGGAAACTGTAGTGATTTGAGAAATGTTGTGGGTTTTGAAAATTAGTGTTTTCTGACATTTCAATCATTAATCTTGATTGTTTATCATGATGTGATGAATGCATATAATGCAGTATTTGTTAATTCTGAAGATGCAATCTTACGCGACATTGTGACATTCTCAACAAAATAATAACTAAAAAAATCAATGTGGCCACATTTTTAGGACACAGGATGATATACATTTTCTCTATTTCACATAAAACAAGAAACATAACAACTAAAACATGTTATTTTAATTTCTTGTTATTTAATTTGTAGTGAAAAAATATTGATGGGCCTAGTTTTGAGTCTTGAAATTAGTCCACATATCACACCCCTAAAAACTACAACATTTTTTGCGTGCAAACATTCATAATCATTGTTATAGGTTTTCATGATCTAATTTTGCAGTCGAGGGTCATTTTTCAACAGCTAGTTAACAACTGGATGGTGCCATTACACATGGGCAGAAACAAAGGGGGTGGAGGTGAGGGTTTCCTTGGCTGAAGGTCCCCCTCTTCACAAAAAATAATATTATTGTATTACCATGGCTCAATTAAAATTTAATAGAAGTACCTTATTACACTTTACAAATTGTAAATTTTTACCTTATTTCTTTAACTAATTTTAGTCTCCATCTTAGTATATACAACTAAGAAGTTGAACTAACACATTTTACTATAATTTCTCTTATCCTAATCACAAAGTCATAACATTTATAGTCTTAACGTAGATATCATGAGTTATTGTTTCAGACAATGCGATTAAGATATTTTTGTCTCATGTCTCTCTTTTATAAAATTTATCTTAAAAAAATTCATATAAATTTATGCCACGTGCATGCAACTTATCTCCAATACTCATAATTGATGCTCTTTAACTACTAGAGAATTTATACCTTCAAGATTTAGAAAAGTAATAATATAATAGAAGTTTTATAAAACATATATCTTACTAATAAATTAAATATAAACATTGTAATTGTCTATTTAATTGGGAAAACATAAGTGACATAATTTTAGCCAGTGCATGATGACCACACAATAACAATTAATCACATTCTATTAAAATTAGTTTTCTCTCTGATTTTAATTTATGTTCACTCTATTAGTTATGAAAAATCCATATATCTAAATAAATATTAATGTAAATAATATTTGTTGGTACATGATGTCTCACATATTATTATTTACACAGTATTTAAAGATCTAAAAATTAGTCAAATACTAGTAAGTATGGTTGTCTTTGTACGCGAAAAGACACCGCCAATCGTACAGTCCATATAAAGAATAAAAATTTTGGATCAAACAAAGTTTATCATTAGCATATAACAAAATCAGAGGATGAAAAGACAAATGTAGCGGGGCGTAAGAAGGAAAAGAAAAGGAAGAACAAAGCATCATTTAAAATAAATGTAGAAAACAAAAAGAAGGATAAAATGTAAAAGAAGTGTTAACACAAAAGTAACACATCATTATTTCTTTTCTCTCCACTATTCCCCAAATTTAAAATGAAAGAACAAATATATATATATGGATGGATCTTTCGTGATCATCCTCTTCAGTTTCCATGTTTCACCTTTTCCTTTCTATTACTTTTTTTTATACCAACTCAACTTTTTCCTCTCAAAGTTTTCTTTATACCAAATATATTGTCGAGAATAAAATATCATTATTTAGATATCATAACTGTATCCTCTATTGTAGGAGATTAGGCTGACATACAAAATTATCTGGTGCTTCATTGTTCACTAAACGGGGTCAAACTATATTTGGATATTTACACTCCATTAATAAGCTGAGTTTGTTCTCAATTTATGTATCATTAATATTAGTTTTATCTACTAGCAATATTATACATATTAAGTGATGATGACAAATAACTATGTTGTCGATTCTTTTATTATTCAATTTAAAAGGTCAATTAATTCATAATTTAAGAATTTATACATTTAGACAAATACATTATTTTGATATAGAGAATTATGTCATGTCATTAACATTATATTTTTTTATATTCTAATAATTTTATATTTTTATGTGTGTATGTGTGGAAGAAAATGAAATTTTTTGTTATGTTTTATATTCATATTTCAATAATATATATATATATATATATATAAATTATTACATATACTAATTTGTCCCCCGATACCATACATTTATGGATCCCTAACACTTTTACATGATAAGTTCTCTAGCCTAGACAACAAATGGTGTGTTTTCTGCAATATTGCCGCCGGCCTAGCTACCGCTATACTTATCTACCTAAACCGAGGAACGCCAGAACTACGAGAACGACTGCCGCACATTGCGCGCACAAACCCCTCATTGCTATTACCATCGCTCGTTTGGCGCATCTACACAAGACACATACTTCATCTTTGTTGACGACGCCGTCTTTGTTGCTGTTAGCCTATAACCGTGACTATTACAAGCACACGATATTGCCCTTATGGTTGTTTGCATTCTTTCTGTAGCTCAGGATCGTCCATGCTGCCATCCCCAACATAAATTTCCATACAGTGTATATGGCTACCAATACACGACGCCGATGCATCGCAATCTGTTGCGGAGTTACGTTCCTCGTATTCATTCTCATCGCTGTCACTATCGTGGTGCTCTACTTCACCGTCTTCAAGCCGAAGCCGCCGCAAGTCACTGCATCGCCATTGAACCTCCAGAACTTGCAGTGGTCCCCCTTCAATCTTAACATCACGCTAGGGGTGGAAGTAGTCATCCACAACCCCAATTATGCAGGCTTCCAGTACGAGAATACCACGACTTCTCTTTACTACCAGAGCACGCTGGTCGCCCAGGCGCCTGTGCCACCGGGAGTGGTCGATGCTCGATCGACCGAGAGAGTCACCACCTCGTTGACCATCTTCGCCGATGGTCCTAACATAGGCTTCTGGACCGCGGTACTTTTGACTGGGAAGATAGAATTGATGTCCTACACTACCATGAAAGGAAAAGTAATCTTGCTTGAGGTCTTCAAGCTACGCGCAACAACCAACACGGCTTGTGACGTTACTATCACCCTGCTCCCACCGGACATCCATTCTACGTGCAGCACCAGCATCAACTTCTGATTATCAAGTTGATTAATACTGTCCCAATATCTTGTAGGCTTCCAATAAACATCAGTTGATTTGCTTTCCAAAGGAAAACATAGCCATTAATTTTGTTTAGGAAATCCGCCTGATACCTTGTAGCAAAGTGGCTTTTCGGAATTAACGTATAAGATTACGAGCAATTACTTTATAAAATATATTTCTGACAATGAGTTATTGAATTCTAAAATACTAAGTCTTTCTGTTTTGCATGTGAAACTGCTACCTCGAAGTTCTTGCATAGTTCTTGATGCACACGGGAGAAAAGGGAATAATCGACATTATTAGGTAACCACAACAATACGGTACTGGATTATCTATAGATTTTTCTCAGATCCCCCTTCAATGTTTTGACGAATGCCGGTTGGCCCCAACCAACTATCCCACTTACCCAAAAGCATATGACAAATTTGCCTTTTCAATTGGGTACTGAAATAGAACACACCATATACACCAGGACTCACACGCCAGCCTCGGACCATGCTATAAATAACAGTCACTCATGTTGTTTTAAATTTTCACGTATTCACAATACTCTGTCCGCACTGTGCTAGTTTTTAAAAATAACAGTACTAGAAGACGAAGAGGCGTTGGTTCAAAAAATTTCGAACTTGGGGCTA
This sequence comes from Alisma plantago-aquatica, assembly GCA_963693085.1. Classification (NCBI taxonomy): domain Eukaryota; kingdom Viridiplantae; phylum Streptophyta; class Magnoliopsida; order Alismatales; family Alismataceae; genus Alisma; species Alisma plantago-aquatica. Next base: position 1,284,311,927 of record OY856412.1, on the reverse strand, counting down.
TAAAAGCTACCACCCCAACCCTCTTCCTCATTTTCACGTCATTCCTTCCCGCTTCTATTGCCCTCACGTTGCCGTTCCGCCCACCCGCCGCCGCTACGCCCCCCGCTGCCGCCCATGTGCCCCCGCCTCCGCTGCCGCGCCCCCTCTGTCTCGCTCCTCCCACTCGCCGCCGATGCGCCCCCTGACGCCGCCGTTGTGCCCCCATCGCTGCCACCGCGCCCCCCTCTGTCTCGCTTCGCCCACCCGCGACCACTGCGCCTCCTGTCGCCGCCGCTGTCCTGCCGCCACAGCTGTCTCGCCACCATCGTTCCGCAGCGCACCTAGGTTGAAGTGAGGTCCAACTCGCCTCGAGGCCAAGGTTGCACCGAGGATTTCCGTCAAGCCTAATCTGCCATCGAGTTTCGTCGTGTCCTGACCATGCCACCTCCTCCGCCACAGAATATCAACGTAACATCACCATACTAATGTGTCCCATGACCATGGCTACCTGGGTCACATTCGTTGGTGTCGTAATTTTTGTTCATTTTAGTTGTTGGCCCTAATTTTGACATTATAATGTACAAAAAATAGACATTTGTTGAAGAAATTGTGGTACTATGACATTTTTAAAGGAGTATTCATTTCGTTCTAAAATGAAAAATGTTATTATTTTTGCATCTTATCCAATACTGCAGATTTATACATATACAATATAACATTTTGAAATAACAATAAATGTCTATTGTGCTTTGTTATTATATTTTTTAATTACAAAAGTTTTCAGATCATAAGTACAGTTCTAATTTATATTTGGTATTGTTTAGGATATTTTTTGGTAGTGCAATGAGGATCAATGTGTACTATATTCATATTTGCAGCAAAATATGACAATGTCAGCTACAAGTGGAGGAAAATTGAAAAAAAAAATGAATTCAAATGCAAGTGGAGGGAAAATGAAAAAAAGATTTGTTATGTGGCAAGGAGTGGTTGGGTGGTGGGTGGTTAAATATAATTATTATTTTTGTTACAACATTTGCATGCATGTAACCATGCAACATGCAACCATGGCAAGGAGTGGTTGGGTGGTGGGTGGTTCAATATAATTATTATTTTTGTTACAACAGTCGCATGCATGAAACCATGCAACATGCAACTATTCATCAACAATAGTGAATTTTTGCCTTGACGACTACGTTGCATTGTGATATTTATTTTTTAGTACATTACCATTGTATATTTAGCATTATATTAGATACATTTAAGTATTGGATTCTGACTGTAAGCACTATTTTTACTTATATCAGGCCCGATTGTTAATAGATTTTGGTACTGCTTCGAACATATTTATGGCATGGCGTTGTGGTTTTTGTTAATTTTTCATTCTTAGATAAAATAAAATGATGATTTTTATATTGTGTATAATGAATAAAAAGAATTATATAAGCATAATAAACAACCAATTTTGTATTTAATTTCACTAATCAAATCAACCTCAGACTGTATGTACTGTGTTAGTTTATATTTAGTATATATTCATTAATAAATTTTGGTTCTACATTGAGTATATTCAAGTATTGATTCTGGACTTAGCCATAAAATGAGTATACATGTGTAAATAGTTGTATAAAATAGTATATCTGGCCAATAAATAGAGGGAGTGTGAAAAAAAATTTTCAAATGTGTTGTTTTGTGTGTAAGAGGAATAATGAATGCTAATAGTGGTGTAGAGGTTGCATGCTGGCAATAATGTTGCATGCATTACTTTATTAGCCACTGAAGTGCTTTAATGCAGTGGTTGCATGCACGTAATAATGTTACATGTATTGCTTTATTGTCTGCTTTATTACAGCGCATGAACAACAGGCCCACTATCTCTTCATGTTCTCATGGTCTGTGTCGCACAATGCGAAAAAAAGAGTCGCACAGTGCGAAAAATGGTCGGAATGCATATTCCTGAGGCTGGGGTATGATTGTTGGTGGAACAGGTGTGCTACGAATAATTTTCCTTTTCAATTTTATCCACGAAGTGTCTATCCCTTCTCTATCGTTCTATTTTTCTTATATAGTGGAAAAGAAGAACATAAACTTATGTAATTGTAAATAACTATAAAGAACATATCACGTAGGTATGTATGTGTTGATAACTATTACCGACATTGTAATGTAATTGCACAGTCAACATAAAAAATAGTCATCAAGGAGACTTCTTTTCTCAAACCTCTTATTGACATGTGGAGGCCCGACATGTGAAGAGTATGGTAAACCAAGTGTGTGATCCATTAGATTCGGCGAAAATCATGTTAGATATAAATCTCAATTTATTTGTCACATTACGATTGGACTTTGAGACCTATATTTGTGACAATGGTCGATCACCGGTGAGCTACACCCTTGCAAACATGAAAAGTTAATATCCAATAAACATGTAAGAATACATAATTAATGAAATAATTAGCGATGACTTTTTAATAAACATTTAAGACATGGGTTTGTCAACAGGTTACCATGCTTAAGAAGCAAGTTCGGGTATTTCATAGCTTGCCATACTTAACTCACAATCATGAATCGGCAAATGGGTTAGGGTTGTTTTCTCTACATGTTTATTTTATGTATACCCCAATTGAGATTAGTTAACATTCCTAGGCCTATGCGAATTTACCCAATTTGCATGGATGCAAATGCTTAGTGCCATTTCTTTGCCATTGTGTTCTACCCAGGAAGGCCTTTAAGTGCATCGGCCTAGATTATGTTGTTATGAGTAATGAGCATCACCATAAAACTTTTTTGTAAGTATATTTAACCACCAAATTCCCTCAGTAAGTTCTTCTCAGTAATGACAATGACCGCCAAATTATTTAAGACTAAACATTACCACCTAATATATCAGAATTGTTGTCACCACCTAAATCCAACAAGAATCATATATAAGTAACAAGAACAATATAAAGTGGCGATAATCTTTACCCAACCATGAATAAAGGGCATTGCCAACAAACTACTTGGAATACACATCACTACCTATCTTTATAATTACAATACTAACAACAGGTCACCAATGGAAGTGGTACAATCGCACAATGATGATCAACATAATCACATGTGTATCATTAGAGAGGAAATATTCAATTTTGTTAGAATCATCAAAAAATATTTAAAGGAAGAGAACACCACCAAGTTGCATCATATTAGATAAACATCACAAATATGATGCCATGTGAGATAATGTGAACTGAATATGACAATTAGGATTTCAATTTCACAATAGGATCAAAGGATCAAAAAAGATTTCCTCTATTCAAATGGATCAGACACATACGTAAGGTGCAAATATGAGGAATATGATTAAATTTAGAAACCAATATAGTCCAATTAACAACTTTGACAAACACATGGCAATATAGGATTAGTTTTCTAGATTAAAATATCAAAAAATAAATATTTGAAAAGGGAACTTCATGTCAACATGCCTCAAATAGGTCGAACAAAAAGGAGTAATGAATTAATATCCCAATATGACAATAAAGAGAATGAAACATACCATAGATATGGTCCAAAATGTCCATAGTAAAACTATAGGTGCCGACTAGAGTCTCAAGTCACCTATTAAACATTTCCATAAATTGTGGATTAGTTTACCATCATATACATGAATTCTACATGTCACCTTTATATTTTTATTTAATTTGGCTAACAAAACCGTGCCCACTTAGAGAGAATGTTATTATGCCATTAGGGTTTGATATTTCAGAGCTATATATATGTCATAGAATTTTTTGTTACCCTCATCCTAACCCCATTCACTACAGAGCTAGTGGTAGTAGGGTTTAGGCATCCGTCCGTAGAATAACTCATACATTCAAACAAGCAACATATATGAAAAGGCAATAACAAAACTAAAGATATATAAGATACATCAAGGAGAAAGCACATGTACCCATTTCCATTTAAATGATATCCCATTGGTGTTTCATTTCACAAACTAGTTGCATCGGATCTTCATTTGGCATCTAAAAATTTGATAAATGAAATATGTTAATTCCAAAACACTAATTATGATATAAATGAGCACGTAAATTTAGTTTAACAATAATAAAAAAGTTGCATGGATAGAAACATTATAATAAGCATGAAGAAGAAACAAGGAAAAACATCTTAACAACACTCTTTTATACAAGGAACATTTTAGGTTATATTTTCCACTATATCAAGTTTAGGCCTTTGACCACATCCAAAGGAAGGCCTTCGTGAGGGACATTTTAGACTCAAGGCCTATATGTCAATGAGAGACCTAAAGACCAAAGTCAATGATTTAACCCAATTTCAACCATGCCCAATGACCTTACCCCATGAATTTAGGAAGTTTCATAAGGGTTATATAATTTAATTCTCTTAATATATGTTCAAGGTATGTCAGCATAATATAATCATACTTGAAATAAGTATTCACAGTAACTATAGATCAACCAAGTAAGTAAGAAGACAAGCATTAATACGAGAATACATAAAAATAAATTAATATCATAGTAGGGTCATGAGATTAATTGTACCTTAAGAGTAATGAGAAAGTTATGAATCTTGAGTAAGTTTTCAGAGAAGGTCCAACCCAAGGAGACCTAATATGTAAAAATACATAATATGGAGTCTTATATGGGTAGGATTTTGATTACACAAAAATCATGTAAGTCATTTGGATGTTCCCTTAGACCTAGGTTTCAATTAGTTCATTCATTTTTTCAAGGTTCCAAGGATGCATGCAAATAGTCATTAAAGTAAAAGTATCATCATTATGCCCTAGGTCTACTTGAACCATCTAGATTATTAGTGATTAAAATGAAGATAAACCCTGATTTTGAAGTGGGGGAAGCACGATATTTAGATTATAATTAAGATCTAATCATGCAAGATCACAATTAGTCATTTAAGACAACTTCATGCAATAGTTTCATATTTCTAAGTCACAAGATCATTAAGAGCATAAGATAGTTCAAGTTTGTACTTAGAGCAACATATATGATAAATCTAATGTTTTGTATTCTTAAGATACTTTTGTAACATTAGAGCATGTTGTAGTGAGGTTTGAATTTAACAATCAACATCTACATTTAGAAAATTTTAGGTGTCATAAGTATGGCACAAGTGCATATGAGTGAGTTATATGGCATTTCATGTCATATATCTCTATAAAGACTGATTTTAGGGTTAGCATAGGGGTTTGGATACTTAAGATCAAATTTTTAAGGGTTTAAGATACTATCATATAAGACTTGAGCATCACCATTAAGGGCATATCAAGGTACATAAGTACGCTTTTAAGTAATGTGAATTACATGATGGAAGAAGACAAAATATCCTAATGGCATGTCATAATACAACATAAAGATTGTTGATTTCGAAGTTAGATGATAACATGATAGTAAAAAGGGCTAAATATTCCATCTTGATTAATTTACATCAAGCATATACATAAAAGAGTCATATTTAGGTTCAAAGTGGTCATTAGGATTACATCAAGATGATCAAAGGCATTCAACAAGTTTAAAGTGGAACAAATTTACTAATATATAGACCAGGAAAGAAAGAGATTTATTAATGTGACGAGGGCAGCATAGTTGAGCATACAAAAGTCATCAATTACATTAACATTGGATAATATGTTCATATTTGGAAAACCAATGGAGATACAAGTGAAATTGAGTTGTGAAACCATTTCAATTGGGTATGGTATATTATCTAGATAAATGATCACATATTGTATGTCCACAATGGCCAAAGAATGGACTTTTAGGGATTTTTCAAAGATTCAACATCAATACTTTAGAAAAGTGAGGGTAAATAAGTTATTTTACATGAATATGGTCCACTTTGAGCCAGGCTCCCAGTCTACTATAAGAGTTGATTGCTTCCAGTCGCCACCAGTCCTCCGCTCGTGACTCATGACTGAACTATGCTAGATTTCCACCCACCATTTGTCCTCTTGTGTGGAACCATTTGGATGCCATCATATCTCTCCTAACAAACATCTAAAGGCTAGCACATCATCATCTTCATGAGGCATTGCATGTAGGGTAGCAGTGACTCCTAGTCGAGTGAGTTGGGGAATCCTGAAAGGTGTCTTGAGGACACAGAGGAAAGGTTTGAAACAGCCCATGGGGTTATGGTGTTGTCAATTTTGGGATCAATGGTGCCAATATGGGAGGGACGAATCAAGCTCGTAGGAGACGACAGTGCCCTAGCTACGGCAAGCTTGCAGCATAGAGAAAAGGGTCACTAATTAAGGGGATAAAGGGCATAAAATAAAGAAAATGAAAACAAGGTGAATGGAAGTGAGAAGGGGATAAGAAAATGCATGATATGGAGTATGTGTTGTGTAAAGAAACTGCTACAACCACAAAATAAAGGGTACCATCCCTAGCTTGAAAATGCTTGAGGAGCATTGGTGCAAGGGTTGATCTGTGTGACATGATCCAAGTGTTGATAGGTATTGCACCTACATCGAGTGGGGGGAGACACAAATCATAGGCATTGTGCCTCTAAGTGGGTCCAAAGAGGCCCTTGGTTGGCCCAAGTTCAAAATTTGGATAGAAAAAAAGGTATTAAAAGTAGGGTTTAGAGGTCAAGAGCTTAAATTGGGCATATCTCCCTCCTCTGAGGTCTAAATTTGATGAAATTTGAATGATTAGGTTTATAAAAGCATCCTCTCCATAAAAAAAATAACGTAAGCGTATAAGGAGGTTAAAATATGGGGTAAAAATGGATAAAAGAGGGTAGTTCATAAAGTAAGTGAAACTTTTTTCACACATTAAAGTAGATGTCTCAACTTGTCTTTAAAGACACAAAAAACCTAATTAATAATAAAAAACATTATAGCATGAATTTGAAGATAAAGGTAAGAAAAGAGCAAAGCAGTGATAGAGGGGACATACATTTAAGAGAGAGAAAGTTCCACTCTATCACATCCATTCCATCTTTAACGATATTCTACTCCAAAATTAGCACAATTATTCAACTGATATTGGGATCTTCATATAGACAAGCATTTGGTATTCTTTCAATATCAAAATTGTTGGATCTAGGTTTCTAGGTAGGGGTGAATAGAGCTTCAAAATTATCACAAGAATACTCAGACCTTTAAATTATATCAATTGAAACCAAATGCTAAAACTGAATTTGTAGTTCTATCTAAACAAGCATAGTAGGGATGAGAGAGATTGAAACAAACACATGGACAAGGTGGTCAGAGTGGTTCCAATCTTCAAACTAGGAGACCATCAATCCACTGCCTAGAGAGGTCAACCTCTAGGACTTTTCAACCAATGTGTACTTATATTCCATTATAAGAGATACAAAAAACCACCATACATCAAAGGATATGTACTTATTCAAGATAAGAGACTTTCACCTACAGAAGGACTTAACCAATTGATCAAGATTTCTTCATCCTTCACCAAGGACTTACCCACACTTGCATCAAGTCTTTGACCTTGAAGGAACTATCCACTCTTTTTGAATCTCGCGCCTTGTCCTTCTCTTTCACATGGAGAAGGTCTTCACACATTCTTCAATCTTGAAGAAGAACAACTCCTCCTCCTTCACTCAGAGAAGATCACTTCAACCTTTTCTCTTTGAGAAAGGGGATTGGGAAGATGGAAGGAATTAGAGATTTACAAGATAACATGATGTTAGCTCTCTTACAACATGCCTAACTCAATCATAATAACGAAATGCTTTGTAAATGAGAGAGATAAAGGGGCTCCAAGGGTTGTAGCACACTCAACTATAGCAAATACTAAGGATATCATGAATGAGAAACCTTGGAATGAACTCAAAGAGGTCCTGTTTATAGTTGGAGGTGTTCCTTTGAGTGTGGGGTCACTTAAGAATGAAAAATAACCATTTTACAAATTACAACAGATCTATTTTTATTTGTAACAACTCTCTAACTGTTGGGATCATTTTTTTGTGGTTTTTGTATAGTGCATTTGATCAAGTTTCAATAAAGGTAAGTTGACCAATCCACTAATGGACAAAGCCAATTTTCAAACTATTGGTCAAGTTTGTTCTGGGAAACTCAACCGATCAGTCAAAATCAGTTTTGGTCAGTGAGTCAGTCGGTCAAGTTTTGTGAGTGTACAACTCGACCGATTGATCTATTTCCAAAAATCCATCACTAGTCAGTCGAGATCCAAACTCGACCTGACAAAGTTGTTGTGACAAATCTTTCAAAATGATTTTCTAGTGGTCAAATGTTGGAATTAAGTGTCCCTGATTTTTTCTCCTCTTAGTTGCAAGTAATATCATCAATAGAAATGATTACAAAGATATTTTAAGGTGGTTTGGAGTGATTTCCCAAATTTCTCATTTGTATTGCTTTTGACTTGAACTTGGACAAGATAGGGCTTGTGTAGTTTGATCTTGTTCATATACCTAAAGCCTAAAATCAATCTTAAACAAACATATTAGATACATAAGAATGGAATGGTTAGGTCATTATCAAAATATGGGCAATGTATAACTCTCAAGTCAACATTCTCCCCCTTTTTGACAATGACAAACCATTCCTCAATCATATTGAAAAGGATATGTAAAGTTATACCTTAGCCTTGTGAACTAGAAGGGGATTCATAATTTTAATAATGTGAATTGATCCCCCTCAATTTATGCCCACTCTTACCTGCATAGTTAGTCTTTCTACACATAGGAATATAACATATATACTACACGGTCCTTTAGCAAGTCACATGATAGGACATATATTTAGACAAGAAAAGGATCACATAGGCATCAAAAGAAATATGGTTGAGCTTGAAAACAATGAACTTCTCTCCACCTTTTGGCATTATCGAAAAGTAAGGGGGTAGAAGAGCATAGAAACATGACTTCTCCAAGCACAACCCAAAACATCCAACCACAGGATAAAACAAGAAACCTCATAACACACATTAAACAGAGATGAGAGAGAGACAAGCAAGCTATGTCATAATCAAAATATGGGTAACATACAGCCAACTCATAAGATATAGTCAACCAAAGAGTAAGTGTAGATATGATTAAGATTACAACACTAAAAGCATGTTCTCAAAACAACTACAAGTCAAAATGATGAAAACAACATGATGATAGAAATAATTATCTCAGATAATGTGCCCAGAAGTTTTTAGTACTAGTCTATAAAGATATATATGATCAACATCTACAGACTAAAAGCTAAAACATATAAACATCTAGGCTATCTAAATCTAGAAGGTCATCATCATCAGAAGCTTCAGGTTCATAGTCATCATATCCATCTGAAGGTGCAACAGAGGCAGCATCTTCACCTTCATCACCAGATGCACCAGCAAAGCCATCATCAGAACCATCTGAACCATTCTCTCCATCATCCTCACATGCCTCCTCATCAGTAGCTACAAATTCCTCATAAACCTAATCGGGCATCTCCTTATCGGCAGAAGGATCAAAACCATGGTCGGGCCACATAGCATTCTGCTCAGCCCAAGACACACTAAGGTCAGGAAAATCTTAGTCTTGAGGAAAAGTAGAAACAGAGGTGCCAAGTCTTGCAAGCAAGATAGCTATAGGACCAGAAGGGAGAGGTAGCACTCCAGGGGTAGATCCACCAACAGTAGAGGGTGTAGAAGCAGAAATAATGGGTGGAGGGGATGGGTAAAAGTGATTATATGCATAAGATGTGTAATCACCACCTGGGTAGGGTTGGTAGGAAGGATAAGGATGGGAACAATATAGGTTCATGGTAGACATGATAGCATAGAGATCCAGATGCATATGCTCCTAAACCTGAAGGTGATACACCTATTGATGCATCATGTAACCTATGAGGATTTCATTTGATACATTTAATGAGGCGCAGATAGGTTGGGATGGCTGGGGAGGTGGAGGTGCTTGGGTGGAGATAGAGGCTCCAGGTGTGGTAGAGGAGGATGGAGGCAAATTTTTAGTGAGTGTGGTCTCACTGGTACATACTCCTATTCTGGCAGGTTTGTAATGAAGATCATGAAAAAGAGACTTTCCAGTAGTAGTTTGAAATAGACCACAGATCAAAGGTAAGTAGGGTGGGTGGGTACCTTGGGTGTTCTTCCTGGAGTCGAAGAAGGTCATGTGTTGTAGAGCATATCTAAACCACTTGACTCTGATGTTCTTTAATAGGAAAAACATAATCACTACGGTATTCTCTTTAATTTTAGTTTGATTTTTCTTGGGGTGAATATTGTAGTTGACTGCCAGAGTAAGAATGCAGTTTTTCAAGTCTAATGTAGAGGAGAGTAGGATGAACTTCTTCCTATAGGGAAATTGAGGCTTCTTTAAGAATTTATGTATGTCAGGGGGAGTGATAGCATATTGCTTGTAGAAGGCCTCGAGGTCTATGAGGTCAAAATACTCAGGGTAATCCTTCATCCATGTATCAGTGACCTCAGTACCAAAGAAAAAGATATTCAAGGTATCTTATGAGATCTTGAACTTCTTACTGACAATCATGGAAGTAAGAATGACTTGATTATTAGGCGGGGGGTACAAGAGTGTCATAATTCCATGAAAAATTTGCATAGAATGCATGAACTACCTTAGTGGTTGTGATGGAGTTGTTATAGCACTGGCATTCAACACTTAGGGAAGAGAGGTGATGGTCATACAACAACTCGGCTACCTCATCTATGACCTTTTATCTACACTAACAAGGCTCAGACAGGGCATGAAAAGGGAGGGGGTTCCTAGTAAGGAGCTCCTTATACCTATTTAGATCTTCATTGGAGACAAAGAAGGTATCATCGAAGGGAATGAGGTGAGAGTTGGAATAGGAGGATGGTGCTTTGGAAGCAGAGGTTATGTTTCTCCTATTGGTAGCCATGGAGGTAGAAATAAAGAGATTGAGAGATCAAAAATGAGGGAAACACCACCAAAAGTAGACCAAATACCTAGGGCTAGCTAAGGCTAGGAAAGGGAAGGTTGGGGCTAGGGTTGAGAGCTTGAGGGAGCTGGAGAAAGAACAAGATAATTTTTCTCTAGTTGAGAGGGAGAAAATTCAGTCAAACCATACTTAAGTTTTTGCTCCATCCTGGCCATCGATCGAGTTATATGAAATGGAAACTCGACTGATTGGCTTTTTATAAAAGCCCTCATCCACGGATCGATCGAGTTGGCAACTCGACCGTAGTCAAATTGATCCATCATTAGAAATTTTAATTTCTAGCCAATTGAGTGCTAATTAAATTTATTTTTGTAGTCCATTTTGCATTTTAAACATACTTAGGCACATATCACTCATCATTGGGTACTATTTAGTGACAAAACACGCATTTGCAAAACATACCCAAAATGAGTGAAAAACAAGGTATAAAAACATGAAAATTTAGCACATTAGCAAGCAAGCATGATCTAGACATGCATAAAGCATATAGGATAGATATCAACTAACTAGAAGGCATATCAGATTCATCCAAAGTAGTTATGAGTAGTTTACATCTAATAAAATTAAATTGCTCTCTAGCTAGAGATTTAGTAAAAATGTCCACCAATTAATTTTCTGTATCCACATGTGTGATATAAATATCATATTTGACAATGTGATCACAAATAAAATGATGACGATCCTCTATATGCTTGGCTCTACTATGAAATATAAGATTATAAGATAAATTGATTGCACTAGTATTATCATAATAAATAGGAGAAGCATCAAAATAAATGTTAAAGTCTTGGAGATTTTGGTTCATCCATAGAACCTGAGCACAACAACTCTTGGTTGTAATGTATTCAGCCTCGGTAGTTGATAAAGCCACTTTGCTATGTTTCTTGGAAAACCAAGACACCAAGCATTGTCCTAGGAGGAAGCAAGTACCACTTGTGAACTTTTTATCAATCAAGCATCCAGCATAATCAACATCAGTATAAGCCTTAAGAGTAAAGTCCCTTGACTTGTGATATGATAGTTCAAAATTTTGGGTTTTGGCTAAGTACCTTAAAATCCTCTTAACATCTATAAGATGTGATTTTTTTGGGAATTGATTGAAAGTGACCACACAAATCAACACTAAACATTATGTTAGGTCTAGAAGAAGTTAAATAACATAAACTTCCAATCATACCTCTATAGAGCTTCTCATCCACTTTCTCACCTTCTTCATCTATATAAAGTTTGACGGTGTTTGACATGGGGGTGTCCATCGACTTGGTGTTCTCCATCCCAAAGCACTTAAGCGGCTCACTTGTGTACTTGCCTTGGTTGATGAAGTTCCCACATTTAGTTTGCTTGATTTGAAAGCGGAGGAAGAATGTAAGCTCACCCATCATGCTCATCTTGAACTCACTATGCAGAAGATCACTAAACTCCTTGGAAAGATCAAGATTAGTTCTTCCAGAAATGATATCATCCACATAAATTTGAATGATAAAAAAAATTTTTGAAGTGTGTTTGAGAAATAAGGTAGAATCTACTTTTCCCATGATATACCCATGATCTAACAAAAAGTTCTTTAATTTCTCATACCAAGCTTGTAGTGCTTGTTCGACTCCATAGAGAGCTTTTTGCAATAGATAAGCATGGTTAGGTAAACTATCATGTTCAAAGCCCGGAGGTTGTGCAACATACACTTCCTCCTCAATTGTACCATTCAAAAATGCACTTCTAACATCCATTTGATATAGAAGAAAGTTCTTATAACTAGAAAAAGCAAGCAACATACAAATGGACTCAAGTCTAGCTATAGGTGCATATGTTTCATCAAAATCTATACCTTCATGTAGATTGTAGACTTGAGCCACTAACCTTACTTTGCTTCTTACCACCTTTCCACTTTCATCTATCCTATTGTGGTAGAGCCACTTGGTGCCAATGTTCTTTCTATCACATGGTCTTCGAACTAGAGTCCACACTTTGTTCTTCTCAAATTACTCCTGTTCTTCTTGTATGGTTAAGATCCATTCATCATCCTAAAGAGCTTCTTTGACATTCTTTGGCTCGAGTTGTGAGATGAAGGTGTTGTTTGCTTTTCTTTTTTTAAAGCAGCCCGATTCTTCACTCTTTCAAAAGGGTCACCTAAGATCAACTCTTTAGGATGAGTCTTTGTAAAGTGGGGAGTTGGATCCTTCTTTTCTTCATCTATCTCTTTTTCTTGAGAGACCACCTCTTTCCCTTTTGGGTTATGTTGAGTTCTTTTAGGATAGGAATTACTTCATCTGTAACATCATCATTAACAAAATCCTTGGAAACATAGGGGTTAGTATCAATAAATTTGACATTAATATATTCTTCTACTTTAGATAGATCAACATTATACACTCTAAAAACCTTGCTAATTGTGTTATGGCCAAGAAAGAAAGCCTTGTACGATTTCAGATCAAACTTGTCAGGAGAATCTTATGTGTTCAAAACAAAACAAGGACACCTGACAACATAAAAATATTCAATAGAAGGCTTCCTACCACGCCATAGCACATAGGGGTTTTCTTCAAAGAGGGATGTGTAAAAACCCAATTTTGCACAAAACATGAGGTACTAACGGCTTCGGCCCAAAACTTCTTTGGAGTGTCACACTCTAAAAGCATGTTCCTAGCCATTTCTTGTAGTGACATGTTCTTCATCTCTAGGACCCCAATTTGTTGAGGTGTTTGAGATGAAGAGAAGTTATGTGCATAGCCTAATTCTTCACAAAAATGTTCAAAAATATCATTTTCAAACTCTCCCCCATGATCACTATGGATGGAAACAATCCGGAAAAAAGCTTTTCTCAACTCATTTGCAAAATCTAGACAAAGCATCAAGTGTATCACTCTTGGAAACAAGAAAGAAGGTCCAAGTATATCAAGAGAAATCATTGATAATAGAAAGACAATAATTGGAACCATGAAGTGGTTGTGCTCTCACAAGGCCAAAGAGATCAATATGGAGAAGTTCAAGAGCTCTCTTGGTACTAAGGACTCCTTTGGATTTGAAGGAGGACTTGGTTTTATTTCCTTGGGTACAAGGTTGGGATTCCTGATCCTTTTCAAAATCCAATTTGGGAAGTCCATTAACCAAGTCCTTTTTTCTCAACTTCTTGAATTGATGCATATTTACATGACAAAGCCGATGATGCCAAAGAGAAATGTCATTCAAATTGACTAAAAGGCATCTACCAACAATAGACTTAATAGACTCAAGCACAATTACATAAAGATTACCATTTCTAGTTCCCTTATGCATGACAAGATAAGTGAGGGAATCTAGAAGCAAGCATTCAAAAGAAGTAAATAGCACAAGGTAACCGTTATCACATAATTGACTTACACTTATTGAATTGTGATGTAGGCCATCCACAAAAAGAAAATTCTTTATACAATAATATTAACCTACATCACCCTCACCTTTTAACTTACCTTTCATGTTGTCCCTGAAGGTAACCAAACCTCCTTTCTTCTTTGTGATATTGTTGAAATGGCTTATATCACCTATCATGTGCTTAGTGCAGCCACTATCAACAATCCATTTTCCTTTTTCCTACAATAAAGGAGAGTGTCGGTTCCCAACTCAAACTTTGGGATCCAGAGTTAGCTTGGGGACCCATTTCATCTTTGGGTTGGCCATGTTATGCTTGTAAGCACAATAAGTAGAGTAATGATCATCAATTTTACAATGAGAGAAAATCATAAGATTCTTAGTTCTAGAAGACTCTCTAACGAAAAAGGAAGTTTCCTTACTCTTTTTCTTACCCTTGGCCTTATTCTTGCCCTTAGCTTCTCCCCCTACAAATTCCCACTTTGTTTGGTAGAATGGTAAAGGATTTCATTTAGGTAGTTTTCCCTTTGAGGAATTTCTACAGAGAGGCTCTAAGTCTATTATTGTCATCAGTGAGAGATATAACAGTAGAATACAAACTAGCAAGATCATCTCTAGCATGAACAAGGTCGGCCTCTAAACATAGGGCTTTAGTCAGATAGGAATCCTTTTCAAGAGTAATGGAAGCAACATCATTACTAGGAAAAATAGGACTAGAATATAGATCACTAACTTGACCAAGAAACCTAGCATTTTTAGATTTCAGAAATTTAATTTTTTTAAGATAAACATCCCTCTCATCTCTATGAGCATCAACAACAAGCTTAAGCCCAACATTTTCAGTTTTAAGTAACTCAAGCTCAGTTAGGCATTTTTGGTTATCTTCCTTAAGAGAAGCAACATTCTTAAGATAGAAATCATTCTCTACTTCAAATCCATTGTATTAGAGCTCAAGATCAAGAAATTGTCCTTGCAAGGTATCAATGCTCTCAAGATGAATTTTCTCATTTTTCTCAAGAATATCAAGTTTGGCATACAAATCATCAATGATTTTACCTAACCTCTTATTTTTAAATTTACATTCAGAATAAGAAGAATGAGTAGTAACAATCATGTCAATAAGAGTTTCTTTACCTAAATCATGCAATCTTACCTCACTTACCTCGCCAATATCTTTTCTTGTAGAGGCCATGAGTCCAAGGTGGCACTTTCCATCTTCATCGGAGCTTCATCCACTAGAGGATGATCCTTCCCGAGTTGCATGATTTGTGTCTTTGTGTCTCCTCTCCTTCTTGTTGATCCTCTTATGTTTGCTATTTTTCTTGTACTCTTCCACCTTCTTGGATCTGCTCTTGTGGTGTGACTTTCTAGCCTTGGGACATTCACTCTTGTAGTGTCCTTTTTGACCACATTTGTAGCACCTTGGAGTAGAAGAAGAAGATTGTTTTCCTTTGAAGTGCTTTCCCTTGGAGAAGTTGGCTTTATGCTCACTAGGGCCATCATTTCACTTAAGGAGGAGGGAGAGGTACGACAAGAAAGTTGTTGTTGAAGGATGAGGGCCTCCACTTAAGCTCTGAGGGAACTATCTTTGATCTTCCTTACTTCTTTTTCTTCTTGCTTAGCTTCCTCTTCTTACTTGTCAAGTCTTGGCTCTTGAGCTTGTAGATTGCCAATAAGCTCCTCGGTTGGAATATCACCAAGACTTCTCACTTCTTCAATGGAAGTCACCTTTGTCTCCCATCTCTTTATAAGAGACCTCAAGATCTTTGAGTTGATTGTTCCTCTATCAAAAGTGTGTCCCAAATTAGCTAGGTCATTGATGATGATGTTGAGCCTTGATTACATCTCAGCAACTCCTTCTTTCTTCCGCATCTTGAAGTTCTCTAGGAGGTTGTTCAAAATGTAGATATTTGCCTCCTTTACATGCTTTGTGCCTTAATAAGTGATGAAAAACTTGTCCCATATCTCATAGTATGTATCCCATGAGGAGATGTGGTTGAACTCGAATGGAGTGAGGGTTGCATAGAGGATGCTAATTGCTTTGGCATTAAGATGCGCATTCTTTAAGAGTGCTTCATCCCAAGTTGATATAGCTCCGGATGGCTCCATGTAGGGTGTAATCATCACCTTCCACATATTGAAGTTCATCCCTTGAATGTAGAACTACATCATCTTCTTCCAATAGAGGAAGTTGGTTCCATCTAAGATGGGGGTGCATCGAGAAGCCTGCCTCTAGGTTGAGGGAACCAATTAGGTTCTCACCCATCGTCTCATCTAGTAGGAGATTTGTTCAAGAAGATCCTTTCTCTGATACCACTTGTTGGATCTAGGGCTCTAGGGGGGGCGTGAATAGAGCTTCAAATTATCACAAGAATAGTCAGACATTCAAATTATATCAATTGAAATAAAATTCTAACATTAAACTTAAAGCTATATATAAACAAGCATAGCAAGGATGAGAGAGATTGAAAAAATACTTAGACAAGGTGGTTAGAGCGGTTCCAATCTGCAAACTAGGAGATTGTCAATCCACTACCTAGAGAGGTAAACCTCTAGGACTTTGTAACCCATGTAGGCATATATTCACTTGAATTTGATGATTGGATGCTTCTCCAAATAGCACAAGAATGTCTGCAAAGCAGACATGCGTAAGATGAGGTCTCAATCTTGTCTAGCTAGTTTCCAGATTCCTTCCTGCACCTTCAGTTATATGAATTGGCTCAACCATAAAATAAAATGTAGAGTGAGAGATGGTCTTTGTATAAGAGATACAACAAGACCACCATACATAAAAGGACTTACCTATTCAATACAGGAGTCTTTCACCTATACAAGGACTTACCCACTTGATCAAGATGTCTTCAACATTCACCAAGGACTTACCAACACTTGCATCAAGTCTATGGCCTTGAAGGAATTACCCACTCTTCTTGAATGTTCTTCCTTGTCCTTCTCCTTCACCTGGAGAAGATCTTCACACATTCTTAAACCTTGAAGAAGAAGAACAACTCCTCCTTCACTAGGAGAAGATCACTTCAACCTTTTCTCTTTGAGAAAGGGGATTGGGAAGATGGAAGGAATGAGAGCTTTACAAGATAACATGGAGGCAGCTCTCTTACGACATGCCTAACTCACTCGTGATCATGAAATGCTTTGTAAATGAGAGAGATAAAGGGTCTCAAGGGTTGTATCACACTCAACTGTATCAAGGACAAAGGATAGCATTAATGAACAACCTTGGAATGAACTCCAAGAGGTCCTACTTATAGTTGGGGGTGTTCCTTTGAGTGTGGGATCACTTAAGAACAAAAAATAGCTATTTTACAACTTGTAACAGATCTATTTTCATTTCTAACAACTCTCCAATAGTTGGAATCACTTCATCTGTGTCTTCCATAAAGTACATTCAATCAAGTTTCAATAAAGGTAACTCGACCGATCCAATAACCGACAAAGACTATTTTCAAACTATCAGTTGATTTTATTCTGGGAAACTCGACCGATCAGTCAAAATCAGTTTTGGTCAGTGAGTCGGTTGAGTTCTATGAGTGTAAAACTTGAACGATTGATCCATTTCCAAAAATCCATCACTGGTCGATTGAGATCCAAACTCAACCAAAAAAATACTGTGACAATTTTTTCGAAATGATTATTGAGTGATCAAATGTTAGAACTAAGTATCCTTGATTTATTCTCATCTTAGTTACAAGTCATATCATCAATACAAATGATTACAAAAATATTCTATGGTGGTTTGGAGTGATTTTTTAAATTGCACATTTGCATTGCTTTTGACTTGAACTTGGACAAGGTAGGGATTTTGTAATTTGATCCTTTTCATGTACCTAAAGGCACCTAAAATCAATCTTAAACAAACATAATACATAGGAATGGAATGGTTAAGTCATTATCAAAAAATGGACAATGTAAAACCGTCAAGTTAAAAAAAACTATATCAAAATAGAGAAATCGAGTATCAAGGACAAGGAATATGCACATGGATCATCAAATTGAGAAGAATATCACATAGATCACCATACTTGGAGAGATCATCATATATATCACAAATTTGGAGAGATCATATGTGTAGGTCAAACAAATAGAGCTTTTCAAGTCAAGAGTATATCATGAATTCCATTCCCAAAGTTTAGGGTTCTAGCCTCTACATTGGCCTATGTGGGCTTATACATCCTTAATAGAGATTTCATATTCTGACAATTCAAGACAAACATCATTTTTTAATACCATGAACCATGCTTAAAATCAACGAAAGGTCACACCCTAGTTCATGTGGAAGTTCATTCCTAGGACATAATTGAGTGAATTGACATAATCATACTTTCAAGTCTTTTTTATATTTAGGAACATTAAAGTCAATCATATATCAAGGTTGATCTGAAGATCAAAATAGGGTTATCATGGGTTTTGAACCAATATCATGTTCGTTACTCGTCAGTCTAAGTTCATAGATCAATATTGAGAATAAAGGTTTAAACACCAAGCTCATAGGTACAAAAATTCTCAAAATTGGAATTTAGATTCCTATGTAGACCTTAGGGGTGATTATATATCCATGAAAAACAATTGACAAAAAATTGTGATCTCAACCATAAACTTTTTTATCGGGGTATTGAGGTTGTTGAATAATTTTGACCTAGGTCTTTCTAGTAACTTAACCACCACATGTAGTCAACATCGTCATATTTCAAGATCAATCTCAAATGGAGGTTCAAGATTCAGTATCAATATCATCATAGATATGACCTATTAGAGGCCTAGGTGAATGAAAATTGGTCGGAAGGGGTTAACTTTTCAATCTCTAAGAATTCAACGAGATAAATATTTAGAGACAGATATAATAGGTATCACTGTGACCTATGTTAGGTGAGTTATACATCAACTAGCACTCTAATCTAACACATTAGTGCACGTAGTCATGAAAAATATAAAATGTAACTAAATGGAACACCAAAAGGAGAATTTACCCTCATCTCATGTTGCAAAAAAACACTAAGCGGAGGGAAACAAGAAAAATAATGACATCTACTACTCACGTTGTTATGATAATCTAGATATTGATACTCAAATAATTAATTATTCCCCAAAACAATTTAGTACCATGAGACGATCCCATTGGAATTTGGAGAATGATCTTTTCTCATCAATTCCCAAGAAGGTGGTTTCAGGTAACCGATGTTATGAGAGATTTCTATGTCATTAATTGAAATGAAGAGAGTACTCAAGTACAAACAAGTAAATGATGAATTTAAAGACAAAATCCATCTTGAAATCCACAAGAATGATTCAACTACTTGTAGAGAACAAGGAAGAAGAACTAGGTGGGAAAATGTAAATTGATTATGGAAAATAGAATATAGTAAACAAAGTGGACTAGAAGGATGGTAGCATACCCCAAATTAGAAATATTGAAGTTCTAGGATGCTTCAAGGGAATACAAGGGATGTATGAGGATTATTTAAATATGTACAAAGGTCAGGGTTGTCTTGAGGAAGTGTCATGTTGTAAGTGTAAACAAATGGTGTGTGAAAGCAAGTCTCATGGTAGATTGTGGGTGTTTTTGTGGTCAGATTTAGTTTTTCTAGATGTAAGGTTGATTTTGGGTAGATAATTTATTAAGTGAATGGTATAGAGTGGCGGAAGTGGCCAATAAAGAAGGAAAAAAGGAAGTTAACAGAGACATAAATTGTTATAGAACAACAGGTGATGAAACCCTACCATTTCAAGATTCAATCTGTTTGAGTTGTATATGGGAGTGTGAATGGATTTTTTTAAAGAGGCTACATTAGGTATTAGTTAGAGTAGAATAAAACATGTCTTTCCTCTTGTATTCACTATATAAAATGGAATAGGGTGAGGTAGAAAAACTCCTAACGACGTGATGCACCTGAGTTCAGTGTGAAAAGTGGAGAACGCACTACTACCACATCATTGATATCCCCAATGTGGAAAATATAAGTAAATTTTAGTTTCTGGAGTAAATGAAAAAATTGATATAAAAGGTGGTATAATTAAGAGATATTCTCCTTTCTAATCTATTAGGATGATCAAACATGGTATAATTAAGTGAAATATGTCAAGGTGGATAATGACACTACGTAGATTTTTTCTAGTAACTATTTTTCGATTTTGAGGTCATCTATCAAGTAATCAAACTTATTATGCTTTCCTGATTTAAGTTTATTATGTTTAAATATATTATACTAATTTATATATAGGCCATTCATTTTCTACCCATGCGGGTAACTAAGGCTAGTTACATATGCATCTGTTTTGTAATACGAAGGCACATATTGTAATGAGATAAGCAAAATTATAATTAGATGACCAAAATTATAACGAAAAGACTCATTTTGTAATACAATATTAATTGTTTATCGTTTTTTCATAAATATCATTTTTACTAGTTTCAGAGGGATCATAAAAATTTCACATTGTATTTACAAAATGAGTCTTCTTATTGAAATTTTATGCGGCTCATTACAATTATGTGTCATCATGTAACAAAATAGATCCATACGTAAAAAAAGTTAGTTACCCGTGAGTGTAGTGAATATATACCCATATATATATATATATATATATATATATATATATATATATATATATATATATATATATATATATATATATATATATATATATATATATATATATATATATATATATATATATATATATATATATATATACATATATATATGTATGTATGTATATCCAATGATCCAACCAGAGAATAAAATATGATGGAAACTGATCTGTGTACATCAGAGATGGCGTCAGAATAGGGTGATGATGGAAATCCTTTTTTGGTGGATGATGTTGCAAAGACGATCCAAAAATCCTTCAAACATGTTTCTAAAACTGACAGAATCTGAGCCTCTAAACCTTACTTCATTGACAACGGCTTGAGGAATTAGTAAACCCCGAAGACATCGAATTGGTACATGATAAGGGGTATCTTGAGATCTATGTTCCCCCTTAAATCAAGGAAATCATGAGGAAACCATTTTGATATGTAGTAATAGTGAAGTTAATAGACTTTTCTATTAGATTCCTCACCATGGAGGAGTGCCTAAAGTTGTTGTGGCTGCTATCAGGGTGGTTTAATTTTTGTGAATTAATGGATCAATACTATGTCATTTAGTTCTATAGCAGCAAAGACTAGGGGAATTCCTTAACCAAGGGACCGTGGTCCATATTCAGTAGTTACTTGATGGTCTGGCCAAGGAATAATTATTTTGAACCATCCCAAGGCCTACTTGGCAACATTGTTACTTGGATACGTGTTCTTAGCTTGCCCATCCACTACTGCAATAAGGATATATTTGAAAAAATTGGGGAAGAAGTAGGAAAATTGATTCAAGTGGATGATCACTCAATTCATTGAATTAGGAGCCACTTTTCCAGACTTACAGTTGAAATCGACACCAACAAGCCGATCCACCCTACTATCTTGATTAATGGTAGGGAGTATAAGATCGAGCATGAATCCTTACCCAACTTGTACCTACAATGCAAGAAGTTGGGGCATGTTGTAGTTGATTGTAGAGGGACAAACGAACCACCAGTGTTAGCTACAACCTTGAATAAAGAAAAGGAAGTAGGAGTCTGCTGGATCAAAGAAGAGAAAAGTGGCAGGTCTATTATGGTAAGAACATACTCACCTAGTTACCTCCTAAGAACAAAGAGACCGGTCGGAAGAATGATATGAAAGAAATCCATCAAACTAATAGATATCAGATTCTAGATGATGATAAGGAGGGGGCCATTACTATCCAAGAAGAAACTATTGAAAGCCCTACTATAGATGAAGAGTCTATCTGAGGTCCAAAGGTATGGAGGAAGAAACAACGACTTAAAAAAGATTCTAATGTGACTATGTCACCCACCTCTGGGAAACCCTTTAACAATAACATAGCCACTGTGGATAGTTGTACAAGAAGGGGACACGAACAACTAGAAGTGAGTCACACTATTGTTTTCCTAGAGGGTAATGAGGTTATAATGGGGAGACCGATAGGTAGAATCGAAGAGGAAATAGAGAACCAGAAGAATGACTCACATGTCACTATGGCAGCTGACAAGAGTAACCAAATCTAAAGGGAGTGGACAACACTATTATTAACTCAGGTCACAAAGCTAAAGAGAAGAAAGCGAGCTTTTTTGTGAATAGCCCACATAAAAGTCATACTTATAATACCCGTAGTAGAGTCAATCATGGTGGTAAGGATACTGAAGGAACATCGGCCACTATAGGCCAATAATCTCTCCCAATATCTTTCCATGATTAATACACTAGCTTGGAATATAAGGGGCGCCAACAAGAAAAAGGCTTGGTAGTCCCTAAAGAATATTATTCTGAAGCACAACATCAAGATAGTATATATCTCTGAGCCATGAGTTTTTGGTCAGCAAGCTAACAAATCCATCAAGGACATTATTTTTCCTAGCTTGCATAGAGTGGAAGTCAGGGACTTCTCTGGTGGTATTTGGGTGCTCTGGGATGAAGATGATTGTGATGTTCAGATCATCCAAAGTCACATGTATTATGTGCATTGTTGCATTAATGGAGGTATTTACATGACTTTCATACATTCTTCTCTGAATCCTACAAGTATACTAATATTGTGGGAGCACCTGATCCAACTTAGCCTCTCCATAAAGAAGCCTAGTATCTCTATGGGTGGTTTTAATAGAATGCTTATGCCTAGTGAGAAGATAGGAAGCAACAAATTCAACCTTAAGGAAGAGACAACTTCAATAATTCCATTATCCAAGTAGGATTAACATACATGGGTAGTAATGGATACAAATTTACCTATAAAAAAGACACCCTTCTTAAGAATATTACAGAGTTTTTGCCAACACTAAATGGATTCAGGATTTCCCTAACTGTATCTATGAAAATCTACATCATATTGGGCTAGACCACAACCCTATTCCCATTTTGAATATGCAAGAACCTACATATAAACCAAGATTTGATTCTAAGGCCTCCTGGTATGAGCAGCCAAAGTTCTCAAAACTCTTGTAAAGTCACTGAGACAAGAATGCAACTTTCCAAGAAGCATTGCAATCTGCATAAATTACGTTGATGAGATGTCACAAAGAAACCAGAGAGCAGCATAATAAACATAAAAACAATCTGGTAACTAGGATTTTCAATGACCAGAAGGAACTAGAGGTTTATTATAATGAGGAGAATGATAAAGCTTGCCTATTACTGGAGGAAGAACTAGTTGCCATTCTTCTCAAAGAAGAGGAAGACTACAAGTAGTGTAGTCATATAAGATGGTTCCTTCATGGTGAAAACAAAAATAGATTATATCATGTGTATGTGAACGATAGACATCGTACCAATCATATTAACATTCTACAGAATGTGAATGGATCATCGAGAAATCTGAGGTTCAACAACTCGTCATCAACCATTTCAAGAAGTTGTTCACTTCCACTTTGATGCCTTCAACTCCAGCTAGGAGGGAGTTTCTTGGGACCTTCATTACACTATTTGATCATCAAAAATTCATTCTTGCTTCCACGCCCACTGAATATGATGTTTGGAAGATTTGGAAAAACTCTGACCCTTATAAGGCTGCAGGGCCCGACGTCATTGACATCCTATTCTTGAAGAAGAATTGGAAGACTGTTAGAAACTCCATATTAAAATATATTAGAAGTATGCTCAATGGGAACCCGATCCAAGACTCCCTAGCTAGGGGACTCGAGCATTGTGATAATTCCTAAATCAAGGAGCCCTATAAACTGCAATCAACCCCATCCCATCTCTCTAAACAATGCTTTCTTGAAATTGACTTCCAAGGTGGTGGTGAAGAGAGTCAAGCAATATATGCCTAAATGTAAGTCAATATGCCAAACAAGCTTTGTTCTGGGCAGAAGCATCGTAGACAATATTATCATTGTCTATGAAATCATCTGCAACATGAGAAGGGAAGCTTATGTGCCTCAAATGGCCATTAAAGTTGATCTCTCCAAATCATATAATAGGATGTCTTGGCCCTTTACTGAAAACATCCTTAGAAACATTTCTTGGTTAGATAATATAAAGACATATATCATGAACTCTCTTTTTGTTGCTAACACTAGTAATATTTTGAATGGCAAAGATCTTCCATATAACAAAACTTCTTGCTGCTTGAGACAAGGGGATCCTCTTTCCCCCTACCTCTTTGTTTTGTGCATGGAATGACTGACACAAATGATCAATTTGTATCTAAAGGACCTTAAGTGGAAACCGATCATAATATCTCATCAACGGCCTGCCATATCCCACATTACCTTTGTCGATGACATAGTTATCTTTGTACAGGTTTCTATGGAGTAGATAGATATCATAAACTAGTGTTTTAGGTCCTTTGAGGAAGCTTTCAGTTAGAAAATTTATGTGAATAAGTCTAAGGTTTTTTTTTCACAATGAGCATCAGTCAGGAGGTTACACGCCAACATATGTGCATCTTGTGGTATCTATGAAATCTCCAATTTGGGCAAGTATCTTGGCATCCCCCTTCTACACAATAGGGTGAACAAAGACATTTATTCTTTCCTTGCACAAAACTTGGAGAGAAAGGTTAACAGATGGGTTGCTTGGACTCTTTTGTTAGCTAGTCGTATATGCTTAACAAAGGCTTTTCTTACTTCCCTTCCTACTTATTCTATGCAAACAACAAACATACCTATGTATGCGTGTAAGAAGTTGGATAGTATCATTAGAAAGTTTGTGTGGGGAGGAGGACACAAGACCAAACCCTTATCCCTAGTAGCATGGTGCAAGATGACGACGAGCATGGATAGGGGTGGCCTTGGGATTAAGTACATGTCCAGGTGGAATAAAGCATTACTATGTGAAAACACATGGAATTCGTTGAATAGGAAGCCATCTCTATGGATAGCGGGATTGAGGAACAAATACAGGAGTTTTAGAAGTCAGAAGGGCACAAGATCGACCCCTTTCTGGATATCCCTCTATCCAGGGAAGAGCTTTGTATGCTCCCACTACACAAAAATAATTGGTACTGGTGATGATATGTTTGTATGGATGGATAAATGGGTACCATGATTTGATAAACTTGAGCAGGCGAACACTCAACCTGTCCCCGATGATATTCATGACATGCATGTATCTAGCCTTGTGAATCTTAATAGTAAATGTGATTTGGACTTTCTCAAAGCTTACCTACCTAGGGAGTGTGTAGATAGAATCATTCACTGCCAATCTTACATATACAAAATGGATCTAATAGCTTAAGCTGGAACCATGATGATAATGACAGGTATACTACTAGTACTGCCTATGATCTAATCCATGTCGAACATGAAATTCTAGGGTATGGTCCTTTGGGATGACATTTGGAAACTATGGGTTCCACGAAGATCAGGGTATTCTTATGGTTGGCAAACCACGAAGATCTCATGAAGAATGCCAGGAAAAGGTAGGGGTCGTTCACAGACTCATCTATTTGCCCCAGATGTGAATGTGAGGAGGAATCCACCTTGCATGATCTACATGATTGTTCATATGCAATAGATGTGTGGCATCAAGCAAACCTGACCAGGGCCATCACGGATTCTTAGAATGATGGAATCTGAAACTTGATGAAGATAAATCTTCTATTGGGGGATACTCTGAGGACACACTTTGCGATCACATGCTGGATCATCTAGAAGGTGTGAAACATGACAGTGTTTGAGCATGTCAACACTAACACAGGGAGTCATATCAACCTCATTAACTCAATGTGCACGTCAATTAGAGAAGGATGGTCGCAATAGGTAGGACCAACAGATATCGAGGATGAGAATTAATCATAGGGGCTGATCTATAGGAAGGGAAGGTTCTGATACTAACATATGCTACAGTACGAGGGAATAAGGTGGCTATTGCGACTGTACCTCTTGAATCGAATGGAAGATGGTGTGGCGGCTTTGCTAGATCCACCGAAGTCAGCTCAATAGCGGAGTCAGAACTAAGATCTATCCAGTTGGCGATACAAAAGTTCAAGGAGAAGAATTTTGACAATTTGGTTATTAACACTGATAGATTAGATATTTTATTGGCTCTTAAAGACCGTGAGGACCATGAACCTACTCTCAGGCAATGGTTGATAACCATAAAAAAGAGCCTAGACAAGATTGAGGATGTACAAGTGAAGAAGGTTAATATGAAGTACTTTAGTCATGTGACTTTCTTGATTTGCATCACCTAAAAAACTCTAAGGGAGTTCGTGTTTATACAAATACTCCTGTAGACCTGGTGGGTCACCCGCTCCTCTTCCCTCTATTTAATCCTAGGAGTCCTACCAAATTTTCATTTTTAGTAGGAACTATGTGTAATCTTTCTGCTAGTCTTGCCAGAAGAGGGTAGGTTGAATAAGATGACCTCCCAACTCTCTCTCACAAAAACATATATATAGACACTAGTTTATGCACGTGCTCTGCACGTCCTCTATTTCATTTATATAAAATTACATAGGAGGTTTCTACCTCTAATTATACCATCTACATTATGATTTCTTGACTTGATTGTTTTGAATTATTAAAAAAAGAACCTCAACAAAAATGTAACTAAAATTAATGCCTCATATCAACTTATTGGTGAATATGGACCCAGAGTTTATTGTTTACAAACAACACATTATATAAACTTATTCACTAATGTAACCTTTAATATCCTCATAGGAGGTGGATCATGCACAAGTGGTTGGGTTGAAAGGTTCCTAAAATCTTCTTCGATCATGACAACAGTGTGGGTGAAATATGTGGAAAAACTATGAGTCCTAACACATAATCCTACACCTAGTAAATAGTTTTAGAGTGACATTTTAGTAGGGTTTGGATAACGTATCAACTAGCTCATTTGCCTTCCGAAAAAGCATGCTTTATTGTAGGTAGATCTTAGTAAATTATTTAGTAAAAATAAAGAGACTGTAGGATAAACATAATGTTCAACAAAAATGGGTGTTTCTTTAGTAACAAAATAATGCAGAAAGAAGATAGAATTCTACATTGTATCGCTTAATCACAAATTTCTTAATTAAATTGAACAACATGTGATCTTGTATTAGGCTTGTTATACTTTTTGCTCCCTACATCTTTTCTACCATCTAATGTTCTAGCTTATATGTACAAAATTACAACTAACTTCCTGTGATAAGGTTTGGGTCATGTTATTACATGGGACTACATGGACTTCCTTTTAAGGGGGGTGGAATGCAACATTGAACTTACATAGAGACAAAAAACCAATAGTGGATTAGTTATTTCTCATAATATCATTATTACTAGAATATTAGCAGATGAAGGCACATGGCCTTAGATCATTCATAATTCATATACCACATCTCTATGCACTTTTATTTGAATGGATTAGGAAAAAATATGGAAACTATCACAAAACCTATTTAACATGTGTGAATATGGTGTATACATAGTGAGAATGAGTTGGCTGATTCTAGGTATGTAGTTAGACCACACATATGATTTTATCTTTTTCTAACTATTCTTTAGGACCCAAGGTGGGTATTGGTAGAGGGATTTTCTATACCATCAATATTCGTTTTACATAGTATTATTTTCATAGTTTTTGGTATCTTATTATTCTCAAAAGAGAATGAAATAATGACTATTTCTCAGTTCACACACCATAAACTTTGAGTTAGATGATTCTAGCAAAAGTTTTGACATATGGTTGTGACAATGATATTTCCTAAACATATTATGGAATTGATGACTACATTGATCAATTTTGACCACACTTTTTATTATAAAGGTGTAATAATATAAAACATTACATGGATACAAGATCAGCCACATTCCATGTCATACTAATAACATATATATTGAGGATTTTAAAACATTGATTTTGTACATAGTTTATGCAATTGATATTTTAGAATCAAAATTTCTGATTTTAACTTCTGGACCATTTTATATTGAAAGAATAATATATATTCTAAACCAACATAACCACTTGTTGAGGTGAATATAGCATGTCATAAAAGTAATGGTCATATGAATGGATAAAAAATTCAACAAGAGGAGAAGTTTACTTAAAATAATATTACGACATATAGTAAAATATTATTTACGATGCATAGAACTAATAGAAATCATGCAGGTTCTATGATTTGTGGGGATCTAAAGTGTCAAGAGAGTTTGAGTATATAAATGCATGCATATGAGCTTAAGTTACACAACATGGAGATGATTGAATATTTATAGTTTTAAGATCACTTTTTTAGAAGGAAAAATGTCACACAAAATTATTTATAATATGTTTTTTATGTTTGAAAATGCATAAAAACCCTTACCGATAATGGTCTATTCATAATGTAAGCTAATTTATACAAGCTCTTTTCATGAAGAACACATTACATAAACCAATAATATAACCACTTACCTCCAAAGCATGAGATACAAGGATATGATGTGATCTCTGAAAGTACTTCAATTTTTCATGTATAACTTTCAAATAAATTAAGCAGGATAAATCAGACTCTCCAATGCTTAATTTGGTGACATCTAACATAATATTTTATTTGAATATTGACTGAACAAATGTACATAGTATCGTAGAAGTTGCAACCATATTAAATAGATTTTTTATTGATAGTGGATGAATGGAATATATTTTAAATACAATTTATATCACATGGCTACGAGTTAGAACAAATAACCTTTTAAATTTAAATAATTGTACAAAAAAAATGATGTTTTTAAATGAATGGTTGAATACAAACATAATAAGATGTATGTAGTCATAAAATATATATGAAACTCATGTTAAATTTAGGACCAGATCAATGAAAATCAAAGAAATGCTTATATAATGATCTTAAGCTAGATGTAATCCCTTAACAATGCAATAACAATTTCTAGACCTCCAACATGTATTGCTTAAGGTATGTCAGGTACCTAATCTAGAATATTAGATGGTCTTTTTTTATTATTTATCATCAAATATTCTTAGCTCGTCACATTTTTAGCAATAAAATCTAAAAGTAAATGGAAGAAAATTTAAGAAATAAATTATGGCCTTATGCAAGTAGATGTCTCTCAGAATTCTAAGAACCTGGATCACAAATGTAGTCCCAAGCCTCCTCATTCTAATCATATGAACATAACTTCTTCAAACAATATCAATTTCATATTTTTCTTAATAATACAAAATATGTACACCCAATACCAAAATATTAAATTAATGAATGAAACCTATTACTCCATATGAATCTTCTTCCTTGGTCATAAAAAGGTGATTAAAAAGGCTCACCCTGTGGTGTCTAAATTTCAATAAAGTAATCCATAATTTCATGTAAACTATATCGTAATCTTAAAGACAGTATTGTATGAAAATGTTAATTGCAGAAACTAAAATATATTTACAGAAAGGAACAATCATAAAATGATAGTTCAATTGAAAACTATAAAAATATATGATTGAACATGTTGGAAGAAATTTGTTGGGGCAAGGCAAATAGCCACAATAAGTATTTTCCTAAGCAAGTCAAGTGATTTTTTGAACTCCCATGAAGTTGGTTCAATGCAACTACTATTGTACACATGCAACACCAATATAATCTTCAAAAGTAGAAGGTTGTGATCATGCTCAAACCATTTTTATTTCGTGAAATCTTACTTACTGATGAGTTATTGAGTAAACACATCGAGACAATGCAAATGAAACAAAAATAAAAATTACAATGACAAGAATAAATTACCTTTGTGGGCAATGTTAATAAATGAAGTATCTCAAATCAGAAACCAATATCTTTTTCAGAAACTTTGTATGTACTCCTTAGAAAGGACAACTTCTATTTGTATACTCGATCCACATCAGTATTGAGCGCACAACACACTTTCTCTTCGTCCTCCTTGATGTACATGGTTGATCTCGCAAGACACGATCACACTACGGAAGTCCCTGGCATGAAATAGGCGATGTGGAGGATGATTGAAATGTGAAGAAATACCCTCTTACACATATTGCAAGAAGGAATATATATGTACCGTTCGGCAACGCGTTTGGTACAACAACTTCCCACCATGTTAAATTCCTACGGTGACGATTGTCTGGTTTTAAACGTTGTTGGTCGCTTGATAATACAGAAATAATGAATAGTTCAAGCAACAGATCCAATCGGCGTTAGGTGTGGCAGCGATTACGCTACCCGTGTTTGCCCGGAATGACTTTCCTTACCAAAACGCTGCTCAGACGCTTTGCGAAACAAAGCAATAGTATTGATGTCGGCGGTTTCTTGCCAAGAATCTAGTGACGTCGATGACCTTGGGGACAGTGGTCTCGTTGCATGTTGTCAATTTAGTTCCAAATTTAATAGCAGAACGACACGAAATGATGATAACTTAACAAAAAATAAATAGATGTTATAAAGAACAAACAAGACCAGATTGGGAGACGGCGACATCTTCTAATTAATTATCAAGGGGTATGGATGCGGCACAGATGAGATATGTAGGAGCGCCGATGAACATCCGTACCATTAAACACCTTGAAAATAGTAGATGGATGGTGCCCAGAAAAACAGAACTATGGTTGTTGGAAAAGTAATGACAAGGTTTGGAAAAGAGGAGTATGGCGTGTTAGGATAAGATCAGGAAAGAGATGCTGCTAGGTGAGGGGACGTTAGGTTAATAAAGAGTCCAACATTTATATGATACAAAGAAGATGGAGACGAGTACTGGTGTTTAGATTGGTAGAATAGTATATGTAGATACGCGCGCGCGTACACACACACACACACACACACACACACACACACACACACACACATATATATATATATATATATATATATATATATATATATATATATATATATATATATATATATGTGTGTGTGTGTGTGTGTGTGTGTGTGTGTGTGTGTGTGTGCGCGCACATACATATATACACATATATTCATATATGCCATATATTCAGTTGGGTAATAGACTTTCGTTACCTGTTGATCTAGTTTTGTAATAGGAAACCATCAAACTATTACGAGATAACCATATTTGTAGCACAAATACTCATTTACAAACAGAATGCCAACTATGTATTCAACAACAATAGTTCTAGTAACTTTTATGAAGAAAAAACTCTCCATCCCTAACTGTATCTAGGAGTGAAAACTTATAATCAGAATTCAAAAACTATTATTAGAACGCCCACACATTATGTAGAATCCCAGGGTAACTAATATATGTTACCAACTCGATAACAAATACATTTCCATATGTATGTATGTATGTATATATATATATATATATATGTGTGTGTGTGTGTGTGTGTGTGTGTGTATACATATTATACATACCTAATACATATACACATATGGGGGTGTTTTTGATACCCGTGCAAGTAGATACCCTCTCTAAAAAAATGTTAGTTTTTTGCAATTCTTCAAAGTACACATGAATAGAGATACACTACCTAAAAATAATCACATTATATGCATAGTAGCTAAACTTTTCATAGATATATAGTTACATCTTTTTTTGTTAATTCATAAAATGTGTACCTTGTAATTTTTACATTTGTCATAATATATAGTTGCATCTTTTTTACTAATTCAGTGAACTTGTACTTTTTTGTTTTTTATATTTTAATTTTCTCACTCAAGTAGTTACTTTTTTACCATATAGTTTATTTACTAGAGTACTTTACTGATCAAATAGTAACTTTTTGGGATGCACAAGTAATTAAATCCTAGTTACCCACACGAGCAATGAATGAATCCCCTATATATAAATTATTAATATAATGAATATTTTTTTAGAATTATCTCTTCAATATCCCTTCTATTAAGACTATTTCCACCATTTTATACAAATTTCATGTGAAGCTATTTATCTATTTGGATCCAACTAAGCAAAATGAACTATTCATTTTCCAATTATATATATTGTGGCATGTCCAAGTATTATGTGTTTATGTTGGGATTAGGGATTTTGTTGAATTCTTACTATAGGTACACCAGAGTATGTCTTGGACTATTTGGGGTTCTCCCATGAATGAAATCAAACAACATCCAGTTTCTACAATTTCATAGTTATTAATGTTAGGAAGTCAGGTTTTGATATGTCACAAAGTGAATGAAATTCTTGCTTCAATAGATTACTTTAGAATATTGAAGATGGTGGCCCTACCATATGCAGTTTTGGTGAGAGACCTCAATATAAGGGATGAAGGTATCATGAGAATCTCAACTCAAAGCTAAATCCATTACCATCCCCTATATTTTCTTCTACCCTTGCTAGGAAACTAGATCTCTTATTGTGAAATGACTATAACATATGAATTAAGTTGTCCATAACCAATGAAGGAACCATAAAAGTAAAAAAAATTAAATATCAACATGTTGCATCATCAACTTGATATATTTAATATGTCCAATATGGAGAGAAGAGATGTACTCAACGTTCTCAAGCATAATCAAAATTCTTTGTTTTCTTTGTAAGGAATTTAGTTAACAAAGTAAGTTGTAAAAATCATCCTCCCCATTACTTTCCAATATGAAAATAAACTAACAGACATTGAATGAATCTTATCAGCAATGTTCAAGACTATATTGGTAATATCCAAATAATGAGAGAAGAGGAGGAAATGGAGGATTTTTTCTATATGAAGAAATAAGTGGTTTTAAATGTTGAATTAGCATCCCCAACTGAATAGTACTACCTAATTAATTAATATTCCTTATACACTAAAGACAAATCCTATAAAAGCAATTTTATTTTTTCCACTTCCCATTGTCATAAGTGTGTCCGAAAGGGATATTTCAAGAATGAATGTCCAAAGATGAAGAAGTATCATCAGCACAAGGGAAATGAGAAGGTAGGAAAATTGTTATAGGTAGGACATTAGGTAGAAGCAATGTGAAAAAATAACTTAAAATGCTTCTTAGGATTCATGTCAAGCGTATAGTGTGTCATGTGAAGATGACTATGAATGCCAATTTCTATTATGCGAAGGTCAAGTGGAAGTGATTCCATAAAGGAGGTAAATGTAAAGAAAGTACAAATGATGTTTTAACCTAAAAAAAATATTCTTCCTCAAATGTTTCCTTTTAGTATTTTCAATTCTAATAAGAAAAAACAAAAATGTTTATCAATTCTGTGAGGATAAGGATGAGATTAAATATAATAACTATTGTTTGCAAGAAGATAATACTAAACATAAGGAATATAATCTTGATATGGAATTGCAAGGAAAAACTAGTAGAAAATAATGTTGATCTTAGACAAGCTGACGCTACTGAAAAGGATAGACTACCTTGCTATTTAAGATAAATTCTCTTAATTTTCAAACCAATTTTTTAATTCTTCTAAATTGACCAATGTTCATCATAAGTTTGTTATGATTCCTATATGGATAAAGCTCTTTGTTTAGAATTTCCCCTTATTAAGAAAATTATGATATTGCCAATCCTTATATTGCTATTAATAATGTTATTTAAAACATATTTCTTAGAACATCCTTGTAGTATTTTATTAAATGTATGAACTATTCAGATCTGGCCCTATATCATGGTACTAAACAAACTGAGTAGACATGAAACTGAATATGATGGCTATGATGAAAACAACAATGGAATGGTTTCTTAAACATTCCTTGAAAAACCCTATATTCTCAAGAAATTTTGTAATCAAAATGATCACAATTCTATTTATTTTCTTTTGAAAATAAGGCACCAAGTAGAATATGTTGTGGGTTGCTTATTCTTTATAAAAATCTATTAATGGGCCATTAAAAGTAATTGCTTGAACAAATGACAGGTGTCTAAAGCTACTTCAACTCACTAACGAAGAACAAAGGTGATTCAGCGACATTTATCATCGATGTGAAGGGATGATAATTGGTGAGTGTGATGTAGGAAACTATTTATGCATTAATAATCTAAATCTTGTTGATGTCATATATAACAACCTAATTAGCTTAAGTTAGTTATATATAATGGACATCATGTTCTTTTTCACTTTCTTTAATGTATGCTATTGATTCCTCATGTGTTGTATACAAGATACATAGGAATTGTAATCACTAAACCACTTTTATATGTTCGTAAAATTAATTCTTGAAAAATTCATACTCATAAATAATTACAATAAATATTTCTAACATAGAAGACTACATCACCAAAATATGCATCAATTGGCAAAATTTGAGTATACATAAACTAGTTAAAGGGCTTGTAAAATTAGATCATGATAAATACCAATAAGGGAAACCTTAAACACAATGAAATAAAACTATGACTTCTTTTGAGTCTAAGAGATTTTTCACACCAAGAGAGTTCTAGAACTTCTTCAAACTGGTCTTTTAGACCGGTGTGCACATAATCTTTTACATGTTTTAATACTATCTTTTGATCGTTTATGATAAATCTAGATTCACATGGACTTTCATCATTGTTTATAAAAGTGACACTCAGAACAAATTTCATATATTTTTGTAGAATTGAAGAAAATGATTCTCCCCTAGGATTATTACATAAAATAGTCACTATGTGGGTGGATTTGAAAATGATTTATTCTAACCTTTATGTGAAGAATCATGTTATTTGCATAAATTATCTTTCCCTTACACATAAAAAGAATGGTAATATAGGTAGGAAGATTCGTTCTTCATAAGAAATAGCTACAATCGAACTTTTAAAATCTAGAAATAAGAAACATTTAGGGTTGCACTAGTACAGGAATGGTCTGTAGCGTCAGTTTTTTTAAGCCTGCAATGTCACTTTTTAACCGACGCATAAGTGGCCGTCGCTATAGAATTTTCTCTATAGCGTTGGTTTATTTAACCAAATAAAACCGACCTTACAGAGTAAACACCGACGCAAAAGGTTGTAAAAATTATGACCTAGGTGAGAAAAAAAGAGCGTGTAAGGTCGGTTATTCGAAAAAAACCGACCCTGTAAACGGTCTCGGTCGAGAAAATTGTCGACCGA
Source organism: Alisma plantago-aquatica (assembly GCA_963693085.1). Lineage (NCBI taxonomy): Eukaryota > Viridiplantae > Streptophyta > Magnoliopsida > Alismatales > Alismataceae > Alisma > Alisma plantago-aquatica. The sequence goes on along the minus strand of OY856412.1, from coordinate 1,284,276,692 downwards.
AATATTTTTGGTCGACAATTTTCTCGACCGAGAGAGTTTACAGGGTCGGTTTTTTTGAAATAACCGACCCTAAAGATTGAATAAACATTTCAGTGTAACACTCGGTCGAGAAAATTGTCGACCGAAAATATTTCGGTCGACAAACTTGTCGACCGAGGGGTACACTGAAAATGTTTATTCAATCTTTAAGGTCAGTTTTTGTAAATAACCGACCTTATAGAAGACATTTAGAGTCAGTTTTGTACAAAAACCGACGCTGGAAGTTATATTTCGGTCGAAAATGTTCTCGACCGAAGAGGGTACACTGAATTCAATCTTTAGGGTCGGTTATTTAAAAAACCGACGGTAGAAGTTACGATTTTTTTTTAAAAATTTCTGCAGAAATTGAAATAGAACAGAAGAATAAGAAGATTCATATATTCTGGAAGAGGGGAGCATTGATGCTCAACCGTCACCATTCAAAACCACACATTCATAACAAAAATGATTCATAATCACATCATAATTTACAAAATGATAGAGTGCAAGTCTGAGATGACAGATATAAAAGTAAATATGAAAGAGTACTCAAACCACATACATAAATGGAGCCGACATATTTAATCCAATGCTATATCGACTTCATTTATAAAAGACTCTGACCACTCTTCTCATAATTCATCCAAGTCCACATGTGTGTAAGGCTGGGTTGTAAAGATCTGTAACAGAAAATGCACATGCTAATATTTTATAAAATGACTACAATCACTTGTAAATTTATGATGTTATTCTTTATTACCTGACTTATAGTCTGAATTTCATGTGATGCTTGTTTGATAATAGCTTGCATATATTTCATTACATAGTAGCCACAAGCCCAGTCATTATTTTGCATAGGACACTACAAATAACAAATTATACTTAATGTTAGTAAACTACTATAAACAACAATTGAGATAAGAGTATCAGAGTTGACATTACAGTTGAAAATTAATACATATAAGAGTAAGCAGTTGTCAAAGTAGCTACCTTGACATTTTTCAAAGTTAATGTCTTTAATTTTGTGGGTATTTGTCCTCCAGCTTCATGAAAAGCCTTTATACCCCTATCAAATTAAACGATAGTTGGTAAAATAGAAATATCATGTTGAAGCATTGATTAAATTTATACTTACTCCATAGCTAGCAATTTCAGTTTGTGACTCCTTGTTGTTTTACCCATTGGGTCAAGATAACAAAGAGTCATCAATTTTGGGGCAATCACCACTAATTCCCAATGTCTAGCTCTGAGTAAGAATAAAACAAACATTAAAATAAATAATTTTATTCATTATTAAATTATATTGAATAATAATACTTACTGGATGTTAAAAGGAATTAGGATAATTTCCTTCCCCTCAATAGAAAAATATTTGAATACATCAGAGAAGTACTCATTCACATCCTCAATATGTGTCTCCACCTGACTACTGACCGAAGGAACTAAGAATCCAACATTCTTTATATCAAAGTTTGTGGCCTCGGTATATAAATGGCTATTAAACATTTGTAATTATTTTCATATGTAGAAATAAGCTAAAAATGTGTATTGGAATTTTCTATATATATTGATAGATCTTTACCTTATCCATACTTCTATTATCGAAGTGTTCAGCCAATCATACTGGAACAACTCTATAATATCATCAAGAAAAATAAAATTCTGAAAGTCCCTCTCAGCTGCATCTTGTGTTAAATTGACCAACATATGTGATCCCGATCTTTGGTTGGCTAAGTATCGACACAAACATTTAGATAAGCTTCCCAATTCGTCGAATGTAGTTTCGGGAATGAAAGTTGGCTTGGGCATAGGCGGACGACTAGTAGAAGTTTTACTTTTTGGTTTACAAACCTGTTAATTAAATTACATACTTATACATGAGTTCATATATGCAGTCAAATATGAAAAATATGGTAGAAATAAGGTATACCTTGTCATTGATAACCAAGTGTCTAGGCCAACCCACCATAGCACCCTTAGCTTCTTCAACTGTACTATATTCAGGATTAGGTATGGGTAGTGGTTTGTCCCCCATTCTGTCATACACAAGATGGATGGACACACGGCAAATGTCATCAGTAATTTGTTGGCAATGAAATGTACCACCAAGGTTGTACACCTTGCCCGCTGCAACAACATTATATTCAGGAACCTCCATTGCAAGTTTACAGTTCATACCAACCTAGATTGAAATAATATAAGTTATATAAGAAATAGTAGAACAGATACATGTTACAACTATATGTTACAAATATGAAAAATATGGTAGAAACAGTATAACACAGATTGTTGTGGTGGGTCATCGGGAGTGCTCCCATGACCTTCTACAACTAGAGAATGGGCTTGTACCTCATCACTTGAGAGACGCGCAGTATGAATAGGTTGAGAAGGTTGAGTAGGCTGAAATGAAGACATTATTTCTTTTACTTTATGCGCTACTAATGCTTCAACATCCTCTTGTGTAAGACCTCTTGCACGACCTCTTTTAGATTGTGAAGGGCCAAAATAAGACTTGAATCCTATGCCAGCTCCTAATCCCCTAACACGGACAGGATGCTCCTTCGTACCAAGAGAAACTGCTAGTTCATCCATGTAGCCAGTTGGGATGAACTTTCCTTCCTTCCTTTGCTCGTGGAAATCAATCTATTCATAGTTAATAAAAATATTAAATCACAATATCAATTAGATATCAATAAATCTAAGTTTGTGGGAGTTACTCTTTACTTAGTTGGGATAAACCTACCATCTTTTGTGCCACCTCCTTAGTTGCAGGGTTGACAATTTCACCGGCTCGATTCTTTCTAGCATCAATCCATGTCAAGTGTCGGGGTGGTCGCTCAACTTGAGTTGTACTAGATTCTTCTCCAGAAGATGATTGCTTCTCTTGTAGTTGGTGGCGGAAGGCATTAACCACCGGGCCCCAAGTGATGGTCATGCACATTTTTAGCCCGTCTTTCCTTTTGAGCCTGGTGAATAGACTGATCATTTAAAACGAGGTATTGCAATTTAGACTTGGCAAACATGTATAAAAAGATTCACCTCCTTAATTGTATAAAATTAAATATTCATACAATACATCACAATCTTTATTACCTCAAACTCTTCCGATCTCCTAGCTGCAACAAATATTTCCCACACCTCAGGATCTATCAAAATATATACATATGTAGCTTTCTTCTTTTGTTTAGGATTATTTATAAATTCCCTTACAAGATATGTCTTAAAACCCCTCCATAGTACACCACAACGTTGTAGCACTCTTTTCTTGTGATCTTTTTCATTTAGATGAAAAACACCCTATACATACAAAAGAAGCAATTAATAATGTTGTTTTGGAAAGGAATTAATTCCAAGCAAACTAAATTAGAATCAATAGATAAAAAACATATTAAAATAATATCACTTCCACTCACAGATATATCTTTCCATAAGAGGTCTTTTTTGGCATTAGGAACATCATGCCAATTTTCTATATCTATTGCCACCTTACTGCGTGCGGTCGCCCCTGCGTAATGCTTGAAAGCACTAGCATGTTCCCCAACAGGTGCTCCTGTGATATCAAACTGGACTGGCAATTTATCCCCTTTAGCCCTGAGCTCCTGCAGCCTACGCCTTAATGTAGGACCTCAACTTTTCTTAGCATCACCACTACCATCCTCATGGTGCTCATGCTCAGAATGTTCATCTTCACTCGCCATTTTAGAACCTGTAGTATACATGATAAAAAAAAATAAGTGATAATAAAATCACAAGTGATAAGGTATACATGATAATAAAATAAATAATTCAAAGAATACATGCCTTTAGTATTGGTTGAGTTGTTAGTCAAGGAAAATTCCTTCAGCATGGTCTTGACGTTTATAATATTCATCGGTGTTATCTTCAACATTTACACTTGGCAAACCAACTGAGAATGGACTGGAATCATCATACTTTTCGTAGTATTCTTCTTCATTTATAGGATCTACGATAAACTGTCTTTTTCCATTAAGAACGACAGACCAATTTTTATTTGTCGGGTCATCAATATAGAATACTTGTTTTGCTTGGTCTTCCATGATGAATGGCTCATCTTTGAAACCAATCTTTTCAAAATTCACCAATTTGAAACCCAACTCATCCACTAAAACTCCTTTGTTGTTGTCAACCCAATTACACCTAAATATAGGAACTCGAAAATTTGTATAGTCTATTTCCCATATGTCCCCAATGACATTGTAATATGACATCTCAGCTTCGCGTGGTCTTTTATCTTTGGTACTAGCAAAATACAATGAACAAGCTTTAACAGTGACCCCACTATTTTGAACTACACTACTTTATCTTGACGCTTTGTGTAGTATGAAAATCTGTTAATGTCATAATCTTCATATGACATGACATCCATTTTTGGCTTAAAGGAGAGCCATTTTATGTTCTCACCAACATTATTTGGTGATTCAGATAGTTGATTAAATACTTTCTCTTCAAACCACCTAATAAATTTTTGATTATGCTCTCTTGCAAGCCACATTGAACTGGATTGCGGATGATTTCTCATGATAAGATCATTGTGTTCTGTGATGTAGATACTAACTTCATCGATGTTGTGTAAAATATACAAATGTGCCTGTTCCCACAACTCACGAATGATTCCTTTCACTCGTCCTCCCAGAGTTCCTTTGCCACAATAAGATCTAGTGTGATGGGAATTTTTTTGATCTCTACAAGTTTCATTGCAATTCAAAAAATCATTACAAAAGTCCATCACCTCCCTAGCCACGTAACCCTCAACAATACTCCCTTCAGGACGATAATGATTCCGAACATCACCTTTAAAAACACTCATGTAGCGTTCAAATGGATACATCAAGTGTAAGAAAATTGGACCCAACATCTTCACCTCCCTTGTAATATGTACTACAAGATGAACCATGATATCAAAAAATGAAGGAGGAAAGTACATTTCAAGCTGACACATGGTAACAATTACATCTTTCTGGAATTTATTGAGAGTATCAGGATGTATCACTTTGTTGCATATTTCATTGAAGAAGAAACAGAGTCTTGTGATTGCAAACCTTACATGCTTCGGCAATATAGATCGAATAGCCACAAGTAAAATTTGTTGCATTAAGGTGTGACAATCGTGAGATTTGAGACCTATCAGTTTCAGATCCTTCATTGATACCAATCTACGAATATTAGAAGAGTATCCTTATGGAACCTTAATATTATACAAGCACTCACAGAAAGTCTTTTTCTCTTTCTTTGACAAAGTGTAACAAGTCGGTGGAAAATATGTGCGGCGACCCCTGATCTCCACTGATAATTCTTTTGTAATACCCATTAATTCTAAATCTTTTCTAGATTTGATGCCATCTTTAGTCTTTCCTGGTATGTTCAAATATTTTTTTCAACATGCATGATGTCAATGTAGTGTCTAATTGCCAAAGATCTCCAATAAGGAAGATCCCAGAATATTGACCTCTTCTTGTATAGAGATTTGTCACATGCGAGTGTATGACTACTTGAACTCTTTCCAAATTCATTAACAATATGTTTCACCCTATCATATACAACATTTCCTCGTATAGGTTTAGGAGCACTTTGTTCCTCAGTTGACCCATTAAAGGTTTTGCATTGCCTTCGATAAGGATGCACTGGTGGGAGAAATCTCTGATGACCAAGATATACGATTTTACCACCATGTTTCAGTCTGATTGAATCAGTATTTTCCTGACAAACATGACATGCTTTGTATCCTTTTATCCTATATCCAGACAAATTTCCATAAGGTGGAAAGTCATTAATCATGCAAAATAACATAGCACGCAAACTAAAGATCTCTTTACATGAAGCATCATATGTCATAATACCTTCTTCCCATAGTTTCATTAGGTCATCAATTAGAGGTTGAAGGTAAACATCAATATAATTTCCAGGTTGCTTGGGCCCTGATATCAATATTGACAACATCACATACTTATTTTTCATACAAAACCAAGGAGGAAGATTGTATATAACAATCATAACAGGCCACGTGCTATGTTAGCTGCTTAATGTACCATAGGGATTCATTCCATCTGTACAGAGTCCAAGTCTTAGGTTTCTTGGTTCTTTACCAAATTGAGGGTATAATAAATCAATTTTCTTCCATTGTGGTGAATCAGATGCATGTCATAGGACGCCATCATCATTGACCTTTAACTCCCCATGCCAAGACAAATTTTGAGCATCTTCTGTATTAGCAAATAAGCATTGAAATCGTGGTATTATTGGTAGATACCACATCACCTTGGCAGGAGAGCCATTTTTAGCCTTAGCTGAATTTGTAGTCTTATACCTTGACACACCACATTTTGGACAATTTATCAAATTTCTATAGTCCTTCTGAAATAACACACAATCATTTGGACATGCATGAATCTTCTTAGCCTCCATTCCCATTGGGCACATTATTTTCTTTGCTTGATATGTTGAAATTGGAAGCTCGTTGCCTTCAGGAAGAATTTCCTTTAACAAAAACAACAGTGAAGTGAAAATCTTATCGCTCCACCAGTTTTGAGCTTTAAGAGTATATAATCGCATCACAACACTCAACCTCGTGAACTTAGTACAACCCTTATATAATGGTTTTTCAACATCATGGACAATGTTTGCAAATAAAAAAGGTGGATCAATGACATTGTCCCGACAACTACGTAGCATCTCATCAACCATATCATCCTGAATCTGGTCATCTTGAATCGGTTCATCATTAACATTATCATCATTATCTATATCTTCTATGCCACAACTATTAGTATCGACATTTTCTGATCAATAATTCAATTTCTCTCCATGCCAATACCATTCATTATAACCTTGTATGATCCCATTGCATATGACATGATTCTTAATTTCCTCACCAGTATCAACTTTCAAATTGTTACAACAATTTCTACATGGACAATATAGCCTATATGTATGTAGTTTCCTATGTTCCTCAGAAAATCTGATAAATTCATCAAGACCTTTGGCAAACTCTGGACTGCAACGGTTCTTGATAGACATCCAACTTCGATCCATTTTCTATATCACATTAAAATTAATTATAAAACTAACAGTTTAATATTGATACTATAATAATTTGTAAGTTTTTATTGATAGGAAGTTAATTACTTATATACTAAAGTGTACCACCTATCCCATTTTTGAATATTTAATCTCACTAGTAACTGTATAATGTATGTTTAGTTTTGAAGAAAATTTCAGCAGCATTTCCCCTAAGTTCTCCAAGTACACTGATGTAAATGGAAAATAACCACTCACATATGTACCCAGAGAACAAATGAAGAAATCCTACTGAAATAATCTACAAAACTAAACATACATTATACAGGTACATCCTAAGTGAGATTAAAATATCCAAAAACAGTCCCAAATCGGGGACTAACCAAAGTTTACTCCTAATGAGTAAATTTTGAACGGGTTTCTAAGTTAATATATAAATGCATTATTTTCATATTTATATATTAAGTTAAACATCATGCATCAACCCTAAAGTGTCAATCTAGGAGTACACATGTCTAATCTAGTATTAATTTCTAAAATTTATATAATGATTACATATGAAAAAAGACATGTTTTTATTATTGGGTTATCAAATCATATAAAATGGAAAATACTTGTACAAATTAGAAAAGTAAGGCCGTTTCCAATAGTCCAAAGATTGAAATCATTATAATATTCAGAACTATTTGTGAACATTACAGCAAATATGATTAAAACATTTACAGCTCCCACATAAATAAGGAGCAGGTGCACTCTCGGTTGACAATTAGTCGACCGAGAGCCCACCTGCGTGCAGCGTCCAGGTTCTCTCTCGGTCGACTAATTGTCGACCGAGATGGACCTGGAGGCAGCAATGCCGGCGGGCGGGAATGAAGGAAGGAGGGAAAGAAGGAAGCGGTGAACTTACTTGGAAATGGCAGCGACCTTCGTGGAGGATGAGACGACCTTCACGGAGAGGCGGCGACGATGAGATCTTTTCACAGAGAGGAGGCAAAACTTTGGCGGCGCGGACAGGTGGCAACGTCTTCACGTACGGACACTACGATCCTCTTGGCGGCGCGGAGAGGTGGCACGGGCTTCACGGCAACGGCATCACAGAGAGAAGGCAAGGCATTCACAGCGGAATGACACAGGAAAAAGCAAGGGTTGGCGGCGCCGCGGGAGAGAGAATAGAACAGAGAAAAGGGTTTCGCGGGAGGAAGAAAGACTAAAGTTTCGGCTTTTTGACGGAGAGAAAGACCGGTAGCGTCGGTTAACACCAAAAAACTGATGCTAAAGATAAACGTTGCCCGTGTCGGGTTGTTTAAAAACACTCAAACGCATTCTCGATTGACGAATTTGTCGACCGAAAAGACCTCTAGGGTCGGTTATAAGGAAAAAAACCGACGCTAAAAGTGCTTATACGAAGGAAATCTGGCCCCTTTCGGTCGACGATTTGTCGACCGAGCGGTTATCGGTCGACAAATTTGTCGACCAAGAAGGAGCAAGATTTCCTTCGGGTTGTTTAAAAACACACAAACGCATTCTCGGTCGACGAATTTGTCGACCGAAAAGACCTCTACAGTCGGTTATAAGGAAAAAACCGACGCTAGAAGTGCTTATACGAAGGAAATCTGGCCCCTTTCGGTCAACGATTTGTCGACCGAGAAGGAGCAAGATTTCCTTCGTATAAGCACCTCTAGGGTCGGTTTTTTCCTTATAACCGACCCTACAGGTACTTATACATGTGTGAAAAACTAAACTGGATCCTGAGTTTATCTCGGTCGACAATATTGTCGACCGAAGAGGACTTTAGGGTCGGTTATAAAGAAAAAATTGACCGTAGAGGTGCTTCTAAGAAGGAAATCTGGCTCCTTTCGGTCGACGAATTTGTCGACCGATATCTATCGGTTGACAATAATTGTCGACCGAGGAGCGTTTTAGGGTCGGTTATAAAGAAAAAACCGACCCTAGAGGTGCTTATACACGTGAAATCTGACTCTTTGTCAGTCGACAAATTCGTCGACCGAGGGAGCTCTAAGGTGCTTACACAACCCTAATAATGATGTTATGTGAAACCCTAATATATGGTGATGTCATATGAAACCCTAATATGGGATAATGTTATGTGAAACCCTAATATAGGATGATGTTATGTGAAACCCTGATATGGGAATGTTATGTGAAACCCTAATATAGGGTGATGTTGTGTAAAAACCCTAATATGGGATAATGTTATGTGAAATTTTAATATGGGATGATGATGTGAAACCCTAATTCATAAAGATGGGAAACTCTAACCCTAATGAGGGAATAGTGATGTTATTTTTATATTGCATGATGTTGATATGAAATTGATATGGTTGATATGAAATTGAGATGCTTGTGTAACAAATATCCTGAATACCTTGGTCAGATGACCTGAAGGTAATAGTTACCTGATAACTGATAACCATGCTTAGTGATGAACTAAGGGTTTGAATACCCAGATCCAGCAAATGTGATGATGGTGGTATTGAGGGATGTGAATTCCCAACAATGAGATAAAAGATTGAGATCCCAATGCTTTATAACATTTTGAAAAGTACTAAACTCGATCCAAAATTTCTGTCGGTCGACAATATTGTCGACCGAGGAGCCCTTTAGGGTCAGTTATAAGGAAAAACAGACCCTAGAGGTTCTTATACACGTGAAATCGGGCTCCTTCTTGATCGATAATTTGTCGACCGAGAGCTTATCAGTCGACAAATCCGTCGATCGAGAAGATCTCTAGGATCGGTTATAAGGAAAAAACTGACCCCATAGGTGCTTATACATGTGAAATCTGGCTCTTATTCGATCGACGAATTTGTCGACCGAGAAGAGCGCTAGGGTCGGTTATAAGGAAAAAACCAACCCTAGAGGTGCTTATACATGTGAAATCTGGCTCTTATTCGGTCGACGAATAAGTCGACCAAGGTGCCCTTAAGGGTCGGTTATAAGCGAAAAACCGACCCTAGAGGTGCTTATACACTTTAAATTTGGCTCTTATTCGGTCGACAAATTTTTCGACCGAGGTTCCTTAGAGGTGCTTATAACCGACCCTGGAGGTGCTTATACATAAACTGGATCCTAAGTCCTCCTCAGTCGACAATATTGTCGACCAAGAGTGTCTCGGTCGACAATAGTTTCGACCGAGATTAACCCTGTTTCAATGTTTTAAATTAAGTACCAAGTGTGTGTATGAGTGTGCGGTTGTGACACTATTATAGGGGATGACCTATCTAAGTGTTGTAAATGGCTAGGTAAGATCTAACGCTTGATTGACATGATATCTAAGTACTTGTACAATATTTACATGATATCCAATATAATCATTTTGTGTGACTCTTTAGTTCTCCCCCTTAATTTTATGCTCCCCCTTAAAGAGATGTTTAATTTTTAAACCAAGTGATGCTTTGTCAAATTTAGCCATAATTTATTTTTCAATCATTTGAAATAACAATATTCTTATATAACATGTATATGTCCAAATGAAGCCATGGAAAACACTTTTATTTATAACAATTTAATGCCCATACACTTTATAAGATGAAGCATGACATACTTGCTTTATAAAAAGATATCCATTACAATCATTACAAAGATATCTCATAATCTCACTGAAAAGACCGAAGGATTACATCAATGTCTGGGTCTTTTCCAAGAAAGGGCTCAGCTCCATAATATTTGACCAGTGTCTGCCACTCCAAGGCAACTGTCTTGGTTAAGGCATAAGCCTCCAAGAAGGTGGGAACACGATCAAAGTGAAAGTGGGCAGCAATGTCTTGAAGTTGAATTGGGGAAAACTGAGTATGTGTGAGATCAAGAGATGGTGGAGGTGGAATTTGATAGTAGTTGTAGGAAGGATTGTATGGATTTATCATTCCAGGATTAAGGGAATAGGGATATTCATCAGGTTGGTTAGGAGAGAGAGTTTGCATCCTTTGGTTTAAATAAGTCATGGCATGGTGATTATAATCCAATTGCCTACTTAGGTGATATTGGGATCTAGCAATGTATGTCAAGGTGTTTGTAATAGGATCATGGGGTAGGTTGTTAGGAGGATGTGGTGGAGGTATGTCTTGGGTGGATGTCTCCCCTTCAGTCCTAGCCCTTTTATGGACAAAGTCGATTCCCATCTTTTCCATCGTATTTTTACTTATCTTTTGGGGTTTTCTATCCCATGTGTAACCTAAGTCGTCCTCCATATTCTTCTTAAGAAAATGTTGAGTGATTTGGCATACAAAGTCAGCATAAGGTGGATTGCCAGAAAACTCAAGCATATTCTTAAGGATGATATGAATAAAGTTTATGGGAATACCTTTGAGAATGGCATAGATAAGGTTCATACGAAAGGTGGGTACTTCAGATTTGTTTGCTCTAGGATGGATATTGGTGGCAACAATGCGATTTATGATCCTAGCTTCAGGTTTTAAATTTATGGCATAATAGGTACCCCTATCTTCATGGCAAGTCGTATTTGATTGAAAGTTGGCTCTTTTGACATCACTAAGGCTAGTTGTAGTGTCATCTTGGGAGAGTTTGTTGAGTGGATTTCCTGTGGTGAGATCAAGAAAATTTTTATATTCTTCTATGTCTATGTCAAGCATATCAAGAATACCCTCCTCAATAAAATGGAATCCATACCCACCAACCATAGAGGAGAAGGAATCATGGTCAGGATGTGGGGTTAAATTGGCATAGAATTCATTAACTACTTTGGAGGAGTAGGAATGGAAGGAGGGAATCAGAAAATCAGTCAAATGTTGCACCTCAAAGAGTTCCTCCAAATCGACAATGTTGTGGAAGTCCATGACGTCGACTGGACGTCGTGGAAGAGGAGTTCTTGAGGAGAGCATGAGGTAGCGGTCGCCTGCAGTTGCTTTGTTGAAGGGGATGTCGTTGATGATCGGAAACACTGGAGAGACCGTCCTTCCTTTCCTGGCTGCAACTTGCTTCTTTCCACGTGTTGATGAGGAAGCCATCTCGTTGCTTTGAAATGGAGAAGTAGCAAGCAAGACTTGGATGTAGAGAAGCTAAAGATTTTCACAAGAATACACTAGAGAGGAGCTAGAGAAGTGAGAATGTGAAGGTGTGAAGCAATGGATCGTTTTGGGTGCTATTTATAGCAAAACAGAGCCCATTTCGGTCGACAATTTGTCGACCGACGCCCGCAATGGTCGTTTCTCTAGACACTCCTCCTGGTCGGCCAACGGTCGATCGAAAACTAGCCGTTACGATTTTTAAAAAAAAAATTAAGTCATTAAATTTATATTTTAATCAGAATATTGCCTTTTTAATTCACACAAATGGAGGTTCACAGGGTTGGCCTCGGTCGAACATTTTGTCGACCGATGTTGTCTCGGTCAAACAATTCGTCGACTAAGAATATACTAAACTGGATCCTAAGTTTATCTCGGTCGACAATATTATCGACCAAAAATCCCTCTAGGGTCGGTTATAAAGAAACACCGACGCTACAGGAGCTTATACGAATGAATCTGGCTCCTTCTCGGTCGAAAAATTTGTCGACCGAGAAGAAGCAAGATTTCCTTCATATAAGCACCTCTAGGGTTATTTTTTTCCTTATAACCGACCCTAAAGTCCTCCTCGGTCGACAATATTGTCGACCGAGATAAACTTTGTCGACCGAGATAAACTTAGGATCCAGTTTAGTTTTTCACAAGCGTGAACTAAATTGGAACCAAAATTCAGCTCAGTCGACAATATTGTCGACCGAGTAGGACTTTAGGGTCGGTTATAAGGAAAAAATCGACCCTAAAGGTACTTATACGAAGGAAATCTGGTTGTTTCTCGGTCAACGAATTTGTCAACCGAGAAAAGATCTAGGGTCAGTTAAAAGTACAAATCCGACGCTAGAGGTGCTTATACATGTGTGAACTAAACTGGATCCAGAATTGATATCGGTCGATGAATTTGTCGACCGAGGAGCCCTTTAGGGTCAGTTTTAAAGGAAAAAACCGACCTTAGAGGTGCTGAACCGAAGATGACTTTAGGGTCGATTATAAGGAAAAAACCGACCCTAAAGGTGTTTGTATACGTGAAATCTAGCTCTTATTCGGTCGATGAATTTGTCGACCGAGTAGCCCTTTAGGGTCGGTTATAAGAAAACTGACGCTATAGATCGAGGCATGAAGCCAAAATCAAGCAAATTTTTGCCGTGGGAAACTTGCAATTGACTTTCTAATCCAATTGTCTATAAGGTCGCTTATTTTATAAAAACCGACCCTATAGAGATGCACTACAAGGTCGGTTATTTTAAGAAAAAGAGGCCCAAGAGGTCTTAAGTGGTGCCCGCATTTTTTATAGACATATAAGGTCGGTTATTTGGAAAACCGACCCTATAGAGATACACTACAAGGTCGGTTTTTTTAAGAAAACCGACCCAATAGGTCTTAAGTGGTACCCGCATTTTTATAGACATATAAGGTCGGTTATTTGGAAAACCGACCCTATAGAGTTACACTACAAGGTCGGTTTTTTTAAGAAAACCGGCCCAAGAGGTCTTAAGTGGTGCCCGTGTTTTTTTTAGACATATAAGGTCAGTTATTTGGAAAAACCGACCCCACAGGTAGTGACATTATAACCCATTTCTGTACTAGTGTTGATTTCATAAATTCTTTTTTCTTTGTACAAAAACCTATTTTGACTCAATCAATATAGATTAATCATCATGTAAGTTTTGGACTAGCGGTATATGATATATTGATGATTTTCATATTTCTAGATTCCCCTTCTTTGTTATAGAAACTTAAGATAGATTGGACATATTTATGCTAAATCAAAAAGGCTTTGTTTCTTGATGGTAGTATCTCTAGCAAAGCATGTTGTGTGTATAATAAGTAACTCACTAAACAAGAATAATATGTACATGTTCAATTTCCTAAAACAAATACTTACACATACATGGATGTTCTTTGGTGATGATGCCCTAGGTAATCTTGTTCCCTAATTAAGAGAACATATGTGTAACAAAAATAGTGATGAAAAGTTAGATGATCAAGATACTAATGATATCAAATCATAATGTGAAGAAAAGAAGGGTCTAAAGCCTTGTTCCAGAACTAAGAGAACCTACGTATAAACAAAAATAGTGATGAAAAGTTAGTTTATCAAGAAATTAATAATATCAAATCCTAATGTGAAGATAAGAAGGGTCTGAACCCAAGATTTGTATGGGACTACAAATAATCGCTCATCAAGGGTGATCCCTTTTATAAGATCAAGAGAAGGATCACCTAAAAGGACCCAAGTAATTCTTTCATCTCTCAGTATCAATCAAAGTCCACAAGGAGGCACTAGAGGGAAGTAATTGGATTATTGGAATGAAAGAGGAATAAAACTATATGCCAATAATTTCATATGAAACTTGTTGTAAGACCTCACATTTAGAGGATTATAGTCACAAAGTGGGTGTCTTGCAACAAGATTGATGAATAAGGTAAAGTTGTGAGTAAATAATCTAGGTTGGTTTTCGAAGGCTACAACTATCAACAAGGTATATACTTTGATGATACATGTCCACCCTTACGGATGTTAGTCTCAATATGTATGTTACTTATCTTTTCTAGTCATAATAACATCATCATGTGGATGTAAATGACGTGTTTTAATGTAGATATAGAGGAAAAAGTATATGTTGCTCTATCTCTAAGCTTTGAAAATGAAAATCAAGCTAACTATGTCTTATTGTACATAAGTAATTGTATGTATCAAACAAGACTCTTGTTCTTGGTATGAGAAGCTAAAGAAATTTTGGCTAAAGAATATATTATCATGTGAAAAGTAGATACTACTCTCTTTCTAAACATACTTCGTATAAATTCTTAGTTATTCAAAATTATATTTATTGTGATATATTTTGTGGTACTACACTTTATTTTATTAAGGAATTTAGTTCCATCATGAAAAGTTCATTTAAACTGAGAATGATGAAGGAGATAACATGCTTTTTAGGATTCAAACAAAAGGAAAAAAAATATGGTAACCTATCAAACAAAGAAAATACACAAACTAGATCATCGTATGGTTTGGAATAGAGGATTGCACGACAAGTTTTAAGCTCATGTCTAACATGGAAAAGCTATTATTAACTAACAAGTTGATAAAATTGATGAGAATATATATGTAGGTATGATTGTAGCTCATTTACAAACACAACTTCATCTATGTATTTAGCAAGATAAGTTAAAGTAACTTTTATGAAGAAAAAACTCTCCATCCCGAACTGTACCCAGGAGTAAAAACTTATAATCAGAATTCAAAAACTATTATTAGAATGCCCAGACAGTATGTACAATCTCAGGGTAACTAATATATGTTACCAACTTGGTAACAAATACATTGTCATATGTATGTATATATATATGTGTGTGTGTGTATATATATATATATATACATATATATACATATATATATGTATATATATGTACATATATATATGTGTGTGTGTATACATATTATACATACCTAATACATATACACATATGGGAGTGTTTTTGATACCCGTGTGAGGTACCCTCTCTAAACAAAATTACTTTTTTTGCAATTCTTCAAAGTACACATGAATAGAGATATACTACCTAAAAATAATCACATTATATTCATAGTAGCTACACTTTTCATAGATATATAGTTACATCTTTTTTTTATCCCAAACATGTGTACCTTATGTTTTTCACATTTGTCATAGATATATAGTTACATCTTTTTTTACTAATTCAGTGAACTTGTACTTTGTGTTTTTCATATTTTTACTTTCTCACTCAAGTAGTTACTTTTTTACCACATAGTTTATTTACTAGAGTACTTTACTGATAAAATAGTAACTTTTCTGGATGCCCAAGTAATTAAATCTTAGTTACCTGCACGAGCAATGAATAAATCCCCTATATATAAATTGTTAATATAATTAATATTTTTTTATAGTTATCTCTTCAATATCCCTTCTCTTAAGACTATCTCCATCATTTTATACAAATTTCATGTGAAGCTATTTATCTATTTGGATCCAACTAAGAAAAATGAACTATACATTTTCCAATTATATATATTGTGGCATGTCCAAGCATTATGTGTTTATGTTGGGATTAGGGCTTTTGTTGAATTCTTACTATAGGTACACCAGGGTATGTCTTTGACTATTTGGGGTTCTCCCATCAATGAAATCAAATAACACCCAGTTTCTACAAGTTTATAGTTATTAATGTTAGGAAGTTGGTTTTGATGTGTCACAAAGTGAATGAAATTCTAGCTTTAATAGATTACTTTGAAATATTAAATATGGTGGCCCTACCATACACAGTTTTGGTGAGAAATCTCAATATAAGGGATGAAGGTATCATGAGAATCTCAACTCAAAGATAAATCCATCACCATCCTCTACATTCTCTTCTACCCTTTGTAGGAAACCACATCTCTTATTGTGAAATGACTATAACATATGAATTAAGTTGTCCATAACCAATGAAGGAACCATAAAAGTTAAAAAAAAATATCAACATGTTGCATTATCAATTTGATATATTTAGTATGCCCAATATGGAGAGAAGAGATGTTCTTGAGGTTCATGAGCATAATCATAATTCTTTGTTCTCTTTGTAAGAAATTTATTTAACAAAGTAAGTTGTAAAAATCATCCTCCCCATTACTTTCTAATATGAAAATAAACTAACAGACATTGAATGAATCTTATCATCAATGTTCAAGACTATATAGGTAATGTCCAAATAATGAGAGAAGAGTAGGAAATGTAGAAGTTTTTCTATAAGAAGAAAAAAGTGCTTTTAAATGTTGAAATAACATCCCCAAGTGAATAGTAACCCCTAATTAATTAATATACCTTATACATTAAAGACAAATCCTTTAAAGGCAATCGAATTTTATCCACTTCCCATTGTCATAAGTGTGTCCAAAAGGGATATTTCAGGAATGAATGTCAAAAGATGAAGAAGCATCATCATCACAAGGGAAATGAGAAGGTAGGTCAATTGTTAGATGTAGGACAATAGGGAGAAGCAATGTGAAAAAATAACTTAAAATGCTTCTTAGTATTCATAATCAAGCGTCTAGTGTGTCATGTGAAGATGACTATGAATGCCAATTTCTATTATGCAAAGGTCAAGTGGAAGTGATTCCATAAAGGAGGTAAATGTAAAGAAAGTACAAACGATGTTTTAACCTAAAAATTTATTCTTCCTCAAATGTTTCCTTTTAGTATTTTCAATTCTAATAAGAAAAATAACAAATGTCTATCAATTATGTGAGGATAAGGATCAGATTAAATATAATAACTATTGTTTGCAAGAAGATAATACTAAACATAAGGAATATAATCTTGATCTGGAATTGCAAGGAAAAGGATACTAGAAAATAATGTTGATCTTAGACAAGTTGATGCTACTAAAAAGGATAGACTACCTTGCTTTTTAAGATAAATTCTCTTAAAATTCAAATAAATTTTTAAGTCAAGTAAATTGACCAATGTTCATCATAAGTTTGTTATGATTCCTGTATGGATAAAGCTCTTTGTTTAGAATTTTCCCTTATTAAGAAAATTATGATATTGCCAATCCTTATATTGCTATCTATAATGTTATTTAAAACATATTTCTGAGAACATCCTTGTAAAATTTTATTAAATGTATGAACTATTCTGATCTGGCCCTATATCATGGTACTAAACAAATTGGGTAGACATGAAACTGAATATGATGGATATGATGAAAACAACAATGGAATGGTTTCTTAAACATTCTTTGAAAAATCCTATACTTCCCAAGAAATTTTGTAATTAGAATGATCACAATTGTATTTATTTTCTTTTGAAAATTAGGAACCAAGTAGAATATGATGTGGGTTGCCAAGCTAACCTCAACCCTAAGACATCAATGATATGTGGACTTTCTTATTTATAGGAAATCTATTAATGGACCGTTAAAAGTAATTTCTCGAACAAATGATATAGGTGTCTAAAGCTACTTCAACTCACTAACCAAAAAGAAAGGTGATTCAGCAATATTTATCATCAACTCCTAATGCATTAATAATCTATATCTTGTTGATGTCCTATATAACAACCTAATTAGCTTTAGTTAGTTATATATAATGGATATCTTGTTCTTTTTCGCTTACTTTAATGTTTGCTATTGATTCCTTATGTGTTGTATACAAGATACATAGGAATTTTAATCACTATACCATTTTTATAAGTTCGTAAAATTAATTCTTGAAAAATGCATACTCATAAATAATGACAATAAATATTTCTAACATAGAAGACTACATCACCAAAATATGCATCAATTTGCATAATTTGAGTATAAAAATCTAGTTAAAGGACTTGTAAAATTAGATTATAAGAAATAGCAATAAAGGAAACCTTAAACACAATGGAAGAAATCTAAGACTTCTTATGAGTCTAAGAGATTCTTCACACCAAGAGAGTTCTAGAACTTCTTCAAATTGGTCTTTTTGACTGGTGTGCAAATAATGTATTACATGTTTTAATACTATCTTTTGATCGTTGATGATAAATCTAGATGACACTCAGAACAAATTTCATATATCTTTGTAGAATTGAAGAAAATGAATCTCCCCTAGGATTATTACATAAAATAGTCACTATGCGGGTGGATTTGAAAATGATTTATTTTAACCTTTATGTGAAGAATCATGTTATGTGCATAAATTATCTTTCCCTTACACACAAAAAGAATGGTAATATAGGTAGGAAGATTTTTCTTCATAAGAAATAGCTACGACCATACTTTTAAAATCCGGAACTCAGAAACATTTAGGGTTGATGTCATAAATTCTTCTTTCTTTGTAGAAAAACCTATTTTGACTCAATAAATATAGATTAATCATCATGTAAGTTATTGACTAGTGGTATATGATATATTGATGATTTTCATATTTCTATATTCCCCTTCTTTGTTATAGACACTTAAGATAGATTGGACATATTTATGGTAAATCAAAAAGGCTTTGTTTCTTGATGGTATTATCTCTAGCAAAGCATGTTGTGTGTATAATAAGTAACACACTAAACAAGAATAATACATTCATGTTCAATTTCCTAAAATGAACACTTACACATACATGGATGTTGTTTGGTGATGATGCCCTAGGTAATCTTGTTCCCGAACTAAGAATACATGTATAACAAAAATAGTGATGAAAAGTTAGCTGATCAAGATACTAATGATATCAAATCCTAATGTGAAGAAAAGAAGGGTCCAAACCCTTGTTCCATAACTAAGAGAACCTATGTATAAACAAAAATAGTGATGAAAAGTTAGTTGATCAAGAAACTAACAATATCAAATCCTAATGTGAAGATAAGAAGGGTCCAAACCTAAGGTTTGTATGGGACTACAAATAATAGCTCATCAAGTGTGATCCCTTTTAGAAGATCAAGAGAAGTATCACCTAAAAGGTCCCAATTAATGTTTTCATCTCTCAGTATCAATCCCAGTCCACACGGAGGCACTAGAGGGTAGTAATTGGATCATTGGAATGAAAGAGGAATAAAACTATATGCCAAGAATTTCATATGAATCTTGTTGCAAGACCTCACATTTAGAGGATTATAGTCACACATTGGGTGTCTTGCAACAAGATTGATGAATAAGGTAAAGTTGTGAGGTATAAATCTAGGTTGGTTTCCCAAGGCTACAACTATCAACAAGGTATATACTTTGATGATACATGCCCACCCTTACTGATGTTAGACTCAATATTTATGTTACTTATCTTTTCTAGTCATAATAACATCATCACGTGGATGCAAATGATGTGTTTTAATGTAGATATAGAGGCAAAAGTCTATGTTGCTCTATCTCAAAGCTTTGAAAATGAAAATCAAGCTACCCATGTCTTATTGTACATAAGTAATTGTATGTATCAAACAAGACTCTTGTTCTTGGTATGAGAAGCTAAAGAAATTTTGTCTAGAGAATATATATATCATGTGAAAAGTAGACACTACTCTCTTTGTAATTATACTTCTTATGAATTCTTATTTATTCAAAATTATATTTATTGTGATATATGTTGTGGTACTACACTTTATTTTATTAAGGAATTTAGTTCCATCATGAAAAGTTCATTTAAACTGAGAATGATGAAGGATATAATGTTATTTTTGGGATTGAAACAAAAGGAAAAAAATATGGTAGCCTATCAAACAAAGAAAATACACAAACTAGATCATCATATGGTTTGGAATAGAGGATTGCAAGACAAGTTTTAAACTCATGTCTAACACGGAAAAGCTATTATTGACTAATAAGGTGATAAAATTGATGAGAATATATATGTAGGTATTATTGTAGCTCACTATATATGGTTGCTTATTGATCGAATCTCAAATTTAGTGTAGTCTTTTGCGTTCACTTTCAGTCTTCCCCTAAAAAACCAAATTATATTGCAGCTAAAAGGAATCATGGCACCTAGATGAAACTCCAAACTTCGGGAGATTCTACTACATATCAAATTATCACCTTATGTAGCGATATTGATTATGTAGGGTGTTTGACAAGTTGAAAGTGCATAAATGAAATTACTTTTTCCTTGGACTTCATTATTTTCTGCATTGTTTTTAAGAATCAATGTTTACTAGAAAAATATATATATTGAATATAAATATATATTAATAAGTATTTTTGTGCCCATGTGCTTTAGATAAGGGAAGTATTCAATTATTTGACATATCTTTTCGTTCTTATCCCTTTTTTCTTTATAATACTAGTACAATAAGGAAAACTTACAACCTGATATATCATGGTATAGACAAGAACATTGATGTACATCACCATTTCCTCCACAATCACATTTCTAGGAATGATGTCACGATCACACATGTTTACATGGAAAACTAATTCATGGATATATTCAAACGCCTCTACCTAGAGAGATGCAAATTCATTAGATCAAAATTTCTTATTAGCACTCTTAATAATGATTGTATATACCTTGCTTAGAATTTGGATTTTCTATATTCCTTGATTGAGATATCATGCTCTTGTAACTGTATGCAAAAAATGCCCAATTAAGATATGTCTTAAATACATTGTCCTATTTCAGAATGATTTTATTATAATATAAAATGGCACTAATTATTTTTTTGATTTAGAAGGAAATAATATATTGGCTTTTTTTGTTTGGAAATCCATGGTAAGTTTACATTTGACAACCACAACTCCTGGTTACCATTAACCATGTTGTCTACAAATTCAAACAAATATTCTAAATATTGACTTTATCTATTCAAAAAAACCAATTGGCTAAAATCTTAAGTCAAATTCCAACCGACTACATAAGTCTGGTAGTTTTTTTATTAAAAACCTAGTTGACTGGATTTCTCCTATTATTCTATATAAATCTAGACAAACAACTTGCTCCCTAGCTTTTGTGTCAGCCTCTCTACCACCCCATTCCTCACTTCCTTTTATTTGTAGCTTATTTCTTATTATATGTTGGTTCTAACATCTCCTATTCTCACTTCCTTCGATACTATCTCTCTTCTCCCATACATATCAATACCAATTTTTTCAATGGAGTTGCTAAATACTCCATCACATAACTTCATTTGGCACAACAAAAAATGCAAGACAAGCTTGTTTTCCCTATTCCAAACTTGTATGTGGTAGCTTTTGAGAAAGCGACCTCAAAATCCATCTCTGTGAACTTAAATACACCTCAACTACATCAACACCTAGATCAATGTCACCAACCTTAACAGTGCATCAATACACATGGTGACATATCTTTCTCTCAAGCTCCACCAAAAACAAATCCCCAAACAAATCCACCCATGAGTGACTTAATGTCCCAAGTGGGCAAGTCATGGGTCATTAATTAAAATGCTAAAATGAGTAATACTATATCTAGTACATTAAAAACCACATCCCTAAGCACCACTCCCACATCATGTGAAATCTAGACATGATATGTGGTTCACCTTACCCTTCAAATCAATGTCCAAGTCTATACACCTCCTTATTTCCTACTATAGGTTAAGGAAACTATGCATAACAAATATTCTACCACCAATCACCTCCTTAAGTTGTCACTTGAATTTTAGTTAACTTCCTATATGATTTTTCAAGCTTCTATAAGAATCAACTATATCCCTATCTATGGCACCATACCCACTATTTTAGATAAATTCAATTTTTTTTGCAATTATGAGCAAGAAAATGCTTTAGACTCTAGTAGGATCATACCTTTAGAGAAAATAAATGGTCAACGGTAATCATTCACTATGGATGAGGAAGAGAAAAACATGAAAGAGGATGTTTGAAAAGAAGATGAAGATAAAAACATGGAAGAGGATGGTAGAAAAGAATATGAAAATACAGTTGAAAAAGATTAAGTAAATGTTGAAGAGATAGAAGAACAAGAAGATAAAGATGACACAAATCCTCAATGTTCTCCACTATTTTGAGATGATCTACAAGGTCATGGATATCACCCAAATAGAGACTGGGTCTAGGACTAGTCTTAGACCTTACATTTTATATTACATGTTCAATTTGTATATTTGGGGAACTTATTTTGAGGTTTTTATGTTATAGTTACACTTCAATTTTTTATTCAACTATGCTATTTCATAATACCTTTATTTCTCATGTATGCAACCTGATCTTTTTACAATGTTCATATTTTCTATATTTTTTATTTGTATCTTGATGATTCACTATATCACACAATATGGTTTATATATTTCACTTCAAATTCTTCTCTTTTGTTAGTTGATAGTTTATGACTATGTTGCATATCTTGGGAAATATTGCATGGTTGGTGAATTTTGACTATTTCTCATGTACCACACACACTTTTAATATGCTAAAGGGGGATAAGAAATTAGATTCATTACAAATCTATGTATGGATGCTTGGAATAATGTTAGCATGGAAAATAGAAAAACATGTGATATAAATGAATTGAGGAGCTATAAGATTCCCATTACATAACCTCAAACCATCTCCAATGTATGAAATCCATAATTCATCTTATTATATACATTTGAGAAATTGTTTACCATATTGTAGAAAGGGGAGATCTTGAACTCAATGTTATGTATAGCATTAACAATTAGTAATTATTGTGTCTTATGAACCTATTAATGAAGTTACAGAAGTTTGGAAACACTCTTCATGCACTCAAAATGATGAGTCTTGATTGGAGAATTCAACAAAGCATACAAACAATTGATTTGGCCCAAGACATTTAAATATTTCTTATATCATTTGTTGTCATACATTTATCATATGTAATGCCTTTGTAGAAGCTCAAAAATGTATTAATTGAGTTGATAAGGACAATAATGAACTCACACATTGATTGTTTCAATTTTGATTTTTTTTTATTTCACATAAAGATCAAGTGGGAATGTCAAAATAATGGTTCATGAATGTTGTCTTTGTCTTCCATTGCATGAAATTCTAGATGACAAAGTGATACTCATGACCAAAAATACACAAAGCAACATAAAATGTTTGAATTAGATTTTCCTAGAAATTTTTATGTCAATCATGTTAATTGGTTCTTGGTGGCACCATAACTACCAAATGGTCACAAAGCAGAACAACACAAAATCAAGAAGTTCAATTGATCCTACTTAAATGTTGAAGCAATAACATAAGAAAATAACTAAATAAAAGTTCCAAAAAAATGCACAGACTAGATCACTAAATATCTCATAATATTCATATTCCAACAAGTAACTATACATACATTCTTCATATGTGAGTATACATACATTATTCATGTGTGACATGGCTACCACCTACATATACAAATCATCTTTGTACTCATATATGCAACATACACTAGTACAAGTCTAACCTCTAATGTCACTTTTCTTCACATTGGTTTGTTAGGAAAATTGACACCATAACATATACAACGTCGGCTATGGAGTACACATGTCACTATTGGTCAAGTCATGCTGATTAAAAAAAAATGGGTACTACTTTTTCTATAACTCCGGTTATTTTTTCAAGTAATCGACATCCTAGATAACCTGCGAACTTCAATTTCTTAGTGAAAAATTTTGGCTTCAAAACGTTTTTAGGTTAGGATTGGTTTTTGTAAAACTGACGACATAAATCTTACCATGAAATAAATTTTGCCTGCAAAATACCTCTATTGTCAGTTTTGCTATTGTGAAAACCATGTTTTACATCTTTTCCACCATGAAAAAAAAATTATATGTGGTGTCCGGTTTTAGTCAAGAAATCAAAGACATAGGGTTTGTGCCACGTCCCCCCAAAATATGGTTCCCCTCGCATTGCTCTCTGGTTCAGTTTTTCTGGCAAAATTGACTTTTAAGTCCTTACTGAGGTCAACTTTTGTTTGTTTGAATAAGGGCCTCTATCATTGGTTTTTTTTACATAAATGACATCTAAGTCCTTACTCAATCTTCTATTTATCTCTTTAGAACTGACATACAAGTCCTTACTCAGCTTTTATTTGAACAAGGGCCTCTTTCATTGGGTTTTTAGATAGAACCAACATCTAAGTCCTAACTCAATCATTGGTTTATCTCTCCAGAACCAACATCTAGTTCTTATTTGTTAGTTGTCGCTAGCAACTGATGACTACATTCACTTAATAGCACCCGCAAACTATTTCTTTCCCCCATTCTGTGTTTCATCTCCCTAAGCAATCTTTTCTCTAGTGATTGTCATTCTCCACCTGACCATGGCCCGCGTCAGTTCATGTTTCTATTCCACCGCTTTGACTATTTCTCCACCTTGATCATTCGTCGTCTTCATCACGACTGTTGTTGTTGGAATTGTTTTTGTTTCCCTTCTGCTCTTTGTCAATGTCGTCACTCCATTGACCACTATCTCTTTCCTCATCAGAGTGTCTGTCCTTCTACTATTGCTGAGAAGTAGTTGTCTTGCTTCTACTGCTGACCACTGTCTCCAGCTAATCAAAAGGTGGTTTTTTAATCTACATTTTTATGTAATTTGGTTAAATGTAACTCTGGTCTTAAATATAAATGTTAGTGTAATATTTTGAAATGAAACTAGGTTTCTAATATTTAAATTGATATCTATTGGGGAAATTATACTTGTATAATTTCCTTTATAATTTAAATTCATGTACAAGTATTTATATATTTGGGTGCATGGTTCAATTTGAATGTTGTGTGGATACTAAATCACACCTAAGAATTAATTAGACTCAATTGATATGAATGACTTAATTTAACTTGATTTAGACTAAAATTGTTATGTTTTACCTAAATTCTAATTGCAAAACCTTAATTTAGACATATATTTTCTTCTTCTACGTTTGTATTTACATTGAATCGATATGAATAGTAAACCTTATCTTGGGCATATATTTGTTGGCATAGAAACTTGTCTAAGATTTACTCATTAGGAGTAAATCTTGGATAATCTCCAGTTTGGGACTGTTCTTAAACACTTCATCTTATTTAGGATGTAAGTGTATAATGTGTATTCGGTCTTCAAGATGTTTCATCAACACTTCCACATTTGTTCTCGAAGTACATATGTAGGGGGATATTTTCCAACCTACATTAATGTACTTAAAGAACTATGAGGAAATGATGTGGAAATTTTTTTGAAAATCACATACACATTATACACTTACTAGTGAGATTAGGTGTTCAAGAATGAGATCGGTGGTACACATATTCATTATTGAACCCTAAACTATAGTTTGTAAATCATAAACCCTAAATCCTAATCCCTAAACCATAAACCTTAATATGTAAACCGTTATCCATAAACCATAAATGGTAAACCCTATTCTATAAACCCTAAACCCTAATCTATAAACCCTTATCCCGAAACCCTAAATGATAAACCCTGATTTGTGAACCCTAATTTTTAAATCCTTATCTCTAAACACATGATTAGATACTTGTTTTCTCTTGGATCATAGAATGGATAGATCATGGGTGTCCCATCCAAGTCATTGCACCCCAAAGTTTATTATTGGTCTTGATCAATTCATAAGATTATCAAAGAAACATAGGAAATGACCATGAGATAAGTTTTATTATCCATGTAGGAATTGCAGTAACAAATTTAAAGTCTACACTATTGACAAAATTAAAAGCCATGTCATATGCAACGGGATTGTATAGAGCTATACAACATGGTAATTGCATGCAGAGATACCAACTATGAGATCAGTAGATGGAGATATCAGTACTTGTATTGAATAAGATATTTCTAACGAAGATGAAGATGTGAGTGACCCATTTCTGATCGACATGATGGGTGTGATGTTGGATAGTTGTGGTGTAGAGCATATTGATCCACCTTACTTATTTAGAAGCATTTTGCATGATGCTGAGAGATTGTTGACATAGGTTGTACTAAGTTTATGAAGGTGAGTGTTGTGTTGAGATTGTATACTCTAAAGGCTAACAATAGTGGGAGCGACAAAAACTTCACATCATTGTTGTATTTGTAGAAAGAAATTCTTCTTGAAGGAGATGAGCTTCCAATCTCAACATATGAATTAAAGAAAATATTGTGCCCAATGGGAATGGATGCTAAGAAGATACATGCATGTATGAATGACTATGTTATTTCAAAAGGATTGTTGATTTGAAAAAAATTCCCAAATGTGGGCATCAAAGTATGAAATGACAACTTTCAGGATGTCCAAAACTAGCTCTCCAGTCAAGCTGATGTGGTATCTACCTACAATACCTCAGTTTAAATGATTGTTTTCCAATACCATGGACGCAAAGAATTTCAAGTGGCGTGCAGAGGCAAAGAAAAATGATGATGTGATCCTACAACATACATTTGATTCCCCACAATGGAAGAAGATTCATTTATTTCACCCTGAATATGGTGAGGAAGTCAGGAATCTAAGACTTGGGCTTCATACCAATGGGAGGTATCCATACAACACATTAAGCAGCTGATACATCACTTGGCCTATTATGACCGTCATATACAATTTGTCTTCTTGGTTGTGTATGAAAAATAAATATGTCATGATATTGTTGTTGATATCAGACCCTAAATGACATGGCAAGGATATCAATGTTTATCTTGAATCTATGATTGATGACTTAAAGGAACTCTGGGAAAGGTGTGATGACCTATGATTATTTGCCCAAAGAGACATTTCATTTGTATGATATGTTGTTTTGCACTATTAGTGACCTTCCAACATATGGGTATTTGTCTAGATACGGAATAAAATGATCCAAACATTGCCCTATATTTGAGGAGAATATTATTTCAATATGAATAAACATGGTGGCAAGATTGTATATCTTGGTTATCAAAGGTTTATTCTAAAAATTCATCCTTATCGAAGGTTGCACAAAGTGTTCAATTGACAAATGAGCAATGGATTGCCCCTCAGCCTATATCAGGGGAGGTTGTTTAGGAATGAAGTGTCCTACTGGTTGGTATCAGTATAAGAGCCTTATTTGGGCCATCATAGCATAAGTGCAAATCTTTCCAGAAAGGAGGATTCTCAGACGTGAATGTACAAGAGATGATTGCAAAGGGTAAAGAGGAAGCAATGAGACAGTATCGTGCTCCTCATTCAGCTCCTCAAATAGTACCTACGGAACCTCTCTCTTCATATAAGGTGGAACCCTTATGATAGAGGTGGTTGAGAATAATCCTATGGACCCACCAACTAGCACGTCTATTGTAAGATTTCTTCGGATATAGTATTCTTTTAGAAATTTTTATAATATTTTTTTGTTTAAATATAAATACCAAACTATATACAAATTTATAGGGGTTGAGGCCATGTCATCTTTAACTAGGATATATCATTGCACTGGGCGCGACTTACTCACATCTTCTACGTGAAATGATCCATGATGCTCATACACCCATTGATGTGGTTCGGGTGGTGCCAAGCCTTGTCTACAACTTTTAAAAATAGATTGCATTGCCATATGGCCACCCTGACCACGTGAGAATATGTGATGTAGAAGGCAGTGTGGTTGCATGGCCTAAAGATGGAGTTGTCTATACCTATCTATGCTAAATTTACATTGTGTTTGTATATTCATATATTGACAATTGATATGAGAATATATACACACATATACATATACATATGTATATATATATATAAATATATATACATACATATACATATACATATATCCATACATATATATACATATATATATGCATGACATAGCACCTAAGAAAACCCATGTAGCTCATCCTCCACTTCCTCACCAAGATATTTGATTACTTGGTTAGCTTGCAAAGGACCTACTCAACTTGCTAGGTCCTAATTACAGGGGTTTAGTAGTATGGCTAGGCAGCTTTAAAGAAGGGTTGCCTATGATGGTCCATATTAAGGAGGACACTGTAGGTCAACCTCATGATACTAGTATTTCTACAAGATGTTGTGGAGATGTTTACTTATTCTTGGTTGAATATATTTCTGATGGAACTTTGATATTGTGAGATCTTATGGATAACTACCTTGATATGCATATGGTGATTTGTTTCCTTATATTAATGTATATATGATATACATTTTGCAGCTACTTATATAGGGTGTGTACAGAGTAGGCCTGTAAATGGATATCTAGAGTCTGCACTTTGATCTGGATTTGGGTCTGAAATTTTGAAATAAATCTAACATTCGCATAATTCGGATTGGATTTAGGATATCAAATTTCATATCTAGAAAATTAGGGTAGGATATCAGATATGGTTATATCTGCTCTGAAAAAATCTGAATCTGATAAATATAAACATATATTACTAAATATATCTATTATCTATATAAAAAATATGAAAATATTGATATTTTATCATATATATTAATAGTAATATCAATATTTACTATATATAATATATTTATTAACAATATATTTATGATTTTAGGTTTGGATTGGTTATTTATCTAAATTCAGATATTATTCATTCAGATCGGATTCAGATATTATTATATGATATCCGTCAGATATCATATCATATATCAGATCGAATATATTTTTTGGATTCAAATATTGGATATAGCGGTATCAACTCCGTATTCAATCCATTTACAGGTCTAGTACAGAGTTCAAACAACCACATGTGGCTTCTTTATTTCCATCATTGATTAGTCATGTACATAAGGACCCAATATGTGAGAAAGAGTGTAATTATATCTCCTTTCAATGTTGAGTAAGTTTGAGTTTCTTTACTTATAATTTGGATTTAAGAATTATGTTTCATTGTGAATTTTTAGTTTCTTTTGTTTCCCTTCTTTTAACTTAGGAATAATCATTTAGTGTCGTGCGTAATTATTCCTGAGATGCTAACTGTGTATTATTTAGATCCTAAGGGTGAAAAAGTAGATAGTTGGGGACACGAAATGAAGATGACATTATTCACATGAGTAAATTTTTATATATGTTAGCATATATTATTACATGACTATTTACTAATGCAATTAATTGTTACATTAACAAGTAGTGGTATAAAATAATTCCAAAAGGATGAAGGAAACATGGATAAGAAAAAGAAAGCATTAAGTTGGAAGAATGTTGAGGTAGTTTTTATGTCTCCAATGCATATTTATGCCAACTATGCATACTTTTATTTAAACATTTTGTATGGTGGTAAATTTATAGTGTTGTGTACAAGGCATTAGTTGGGCATGCACATACGTCATGATGTTATATATGGACATGATTGTCAGACAGGGGGCAGTAGATATCCATTGCATACAAAATATAATCTATATATATTCTTGATCATCATTAGTGAATAGTCTCATTTGATTATATGGAAATATCAAAACAAACTCTTTAATTATATCATTCTCTTTACAGTTGTTTGAGATGAAAGAGTCATATACAAAAGAATAGCTAGATGAGATATGAGAACAATGGGCACAAGACTTTATTAAGGAAGTAAAATTTGAATTTGGTTGGGATAAAATATTCGATTCTTGTACTTTGATGTCATTATTTCTATATACATGTGGTGCTTATGTCTTCTTGCAAATTTAAATTTGATGCAAATAAATTAATCGTGCATATGCAAATGATGAATATATACATGTGTGTGAATGAATGTGAAGATGAATGAATAAAATGAGAATTGCATTCTACATGTCATCAGAATGGAATTGGTGCATACATGTGAAATGTATATATACATGTGTATAGAATGTGAAGATGAATAAATACAACAAGAATTGCATTTGTACATGTCATCAAAATGGAATTGGAGAATGGATATTGTATGTGGGTGGATTGTGTGTATGTTATTGTAGGTTTTACTAAGTGTGTTGTCCTATTGTTAAGCTAAATACAGGATGTAACCTACAGTTCTAATCTGCATCCTACTAAATAGTCGGACAACAGGTCTATAGATCTGCTACTAAAAAAATTATAATTGTGTCGTCGATTATTATCAAAAATTGACTGTAATATCCTCAATTTAGGTAAATCTTAATAATATAAATGTAAATCATGTTTTGATAAATAATTTCCTCAAAGGTTATATTGTTGGAATAACTATGTGGATTGTTTATGTGGCATGGGTGTTTGTGGCGCACGTTACATTAATGAAAGGAATTCATACATGAATAAATAATAATGGCATTTTGTTATGATAAATGAAATAATTGTCAAGTTGCCAAAAGAAATAGGATTTATGATGTTTTAGACAATTAGAGGATAATTAAAATTGTCTAATCATTAATGGCAACACAATGTTTGCGGAACCAAATAGTGTTATCTTGGTTTGCCTTTTGGGATAATTAAAAATAATCTTGCAAAAAAATAGAGAATTCTTGAATTTCAAAGAAAAATGATTTACCATGTGGCATGAGTAATTAATTTAATAATATGCTAAAAGAGTAAGTTTTGTGAATAAAAGTTACCCCAATAAATCCCTCAATATGGATATAGGTGAGAAAAATATTTATGAGTACCTATATTTGAGTCAAGAAACATATTGGAGAGAGAGATGTAGAAAATAATCAAGTATTTAAGCCAAGCGAAGTTTTCCTAAAGAATTAATGAGTGACAACCCATTACGTGCCTTCCCTTATAAATATTGGGTTTGTCAAACCAAGATTATATAGTGACAAGGAGGGGGTAGCCAAACTCTAGAATGGAAAGATGTTAGGGGAGTTTTTGTAGTAGGAATATCTAAATGTAACTTGAGGTCAAGAGGTATATATATTGTCGGTGTTCTCCATATTAGTAGACCATGAATCTCTCTTTTCCATTAGTTATAGAAAGGAAACTCGTGTTGCCTTTCCCTGCCATACGATCAAAGGGGAAACACACCCTGGCCTACCGCCATCTCTCCTCCCTCCTCCCCATCTTCCTAAAACCCTAAACAACCCTAACTAGCGACTACAAAAGGGGATCCTAGGAGCCCTATCCTGCAGGAAGTATTGGAAGAGGCTCTGCAGACCAGGGCGAGACTCTAGGAAGAAACACAAACACCTGAACCATATCTTTCTCTTCAGTCGCTCCGTCCAAAAACCTTCTTGGACAAGACCTGCAAGTACTAGCAGTGCCATGATTCTTAGAAGTGATGCAGACGTGTGTTCTAGCCTTAGAAGACTCTCGCATCCTCCAGTGGTTTGAATTGTGCCCTTTGGGTCAGAATTGAGAGCCATATGCCTACCATGTTCCTCGTCGACTGATTACTAGTATAGCCACGCCGCCGCCCTGGAGCCAGGACTTCAGGCTTTCCGCAGCCCTGGGCGATGCCTTGGATAGCTTCACAAGGTCAAGCCGCGTCTGGGCAACCTCCTCCAGTGTCGGTTAGGGGCTTGCCACTCCTCTCCGACACAGCATGGGCGAGGCCACCGTCGCCACCGCACGCAGTGTGTACTCACGTGAAGAGGTGATGCATGGCAGGGGAGTTGTTTTTCGTAGACCGAGTCCCCAGTCAACGAGCCACGGTCGTCACGCGAGTTGATCCACAGTGCTAGGGTGTGAGATAAGACAAATCTATCGGAGGTCCAAGCCGGTAGAGCATGAAAAATAGACGTCTGGTCTCACACAGGCAATCGCGAGAGGAGACATCGTCCGCAGGACTCGCGGAGAGAAGAAGAGAGAGTGGTCAACGATGTTTCAATTTGGTGAACCGGAGTATAATAGTCGGTCCAAGGATGAACCAAGAAATAGCAGTCCAGGAGAAGAACCACAGGTCTGAACCGCGCCCCTGACTTATCCAGGTGGTGTTGGTGCCTGCCCATGACACGACGTTATAGTATAGCTCCGATTGGTTTGCCCTAAGTGGTCCGGAAAATTTATGAACTGAAATTCTTGAAGTAATTTTTCTTGATTGGTTTACAATAAATGTTGGAACTTGAGTTTCATTACTTCCACATACTTACAAAATCTAGTTCCTGAGTTCCCTCTTAAAAATGATAGAAAACGAGTTTCGGAACAACAAACAACATTTCTTATATAATTATATTATTCATTCGACATAAGAGACACATAAAATATTTATGGCTACAAATATTAACGGCGTGGATATAGTCTGTTGTTAAAATTATAACATAATATGACAAAATATCATACATTATAATCACATTATGTATGATATTTTACACTATAACCACCATTATCAGTGTGATTTACAAGATAGAAAATATAAACATCATGAAAAAAATACACTACACCATGAAAACAATATGATTTACCAAATATATATATTTTCATGTTTAAACAATGTAATGTGAAAAATGATAATTAACTGTAATCATGCACGGATAATATAGTAAAAGTTACTCTTAAAAATAATATAAAAAATAATATTTTACATTGTGTTAAACAGTCATGAACCAAAATTAATATTTACAAGCACATGAAATGCATAAATTATTACAATATTTTGTACATAAAAATATTGTGATGAGATTTTAATCATAATACTGTTATTAAGATTATAATTTTACCATAACAAATATTTTTTAAAGGGAAAACATATGCACCATAACCAGTTGGTGATGTTAGTATGATTTAATAATATTATAATTTTTTACATATATGATTCATTTTTTTATGTCTCTGAAATATTTGCTTATTTATATCAAACGGTAAAAATTAATAACATTTTAAGGATTTTCATAAATACACTTGCAGCAAACCAATCACATGGAAGTGAATGGAACTAAAGTTCCATAAATTGAAATAGAGTTCCCAGAAAATGAGTTGCATAAAACTTATGACTTACACCAAACCAATAGGAGCCTATGTGGCGTTTCTAGAGGTATTTGTCATTAACTTATTGTATTCATAGAAAGTGCTAGGAATGTACCAATATAGGGAAATTATATATCAAAATGATTGGGAGAATGAGATAAATAGAAATAAAATGTTATTGAGACTTAATAATGTTTCCTATTTCACAAGTAGGGTAATATATGATAAAGTGGTGATTAGTACATTAAAACCCTAGATTTGGGTACAAAAATGTTGAGAATGTTAAAAAGCTTTTCTTTTATGTTGTCATCGAACATTATTGAAAATAATGGAAGATCTAAGATGACCATGATGATAATTTGGATATCTAATGTGGATAATCATGCATGTGAAGTAATTAGAGTTTAAAGATCCTATCTTGGTTTGTTAATTGATGTACATAATTGAATATAATGCTCATGATACATAATATGGTGATTTGATAATCATGGAAATAGTTGATGTGAAATAGGGCTCTTAAGTCCTTAAATTAATGAACATGGATACTGGGGAACCAAACATAATGACAACACGAGGACAAGGAAACCTAAACCCTAGATCACAACCTAAGTTAGGTTCAATATGAATAAAATGAATATATAGTGACACATATGTAGTATGCATTTTTAAGATACTATTGCTTGATTGTGGAATGTTCGGATGAGTGTATATCATACAATGTGAACTTCAAATATTCTACATGAATTCTATATTGCAAAGGTATGAGGTAACACTTATGATTACATGCATCAACTTCCGACGTTTGCCGAGGTTTCTCAAAGATTGAATGAATGATATATGTTGGATGTTTATTTATTTTAGGCAAATTATAAAGTCCATATGACTATCACATAAAGTAAATAATGATGTTGTAAACCCTAGGTAACACTGATCAAAGGGTAAAATACATAAGGCCAATCATGGATAGTGGATACACCTGAGATGGTAGACCAGATATGGGTTAGAATATGAAAGAAATGCATGTTTTTATGTGCACATAATTGATGCTTGATTATATGTACTTATGATTATTGGATGAACTCATGTACCAGTATCGAAATATGTTGACCGTGTTTTGTTTGTCATCATTTTACGTAGTTGATACACAAGATACAATTATGAAGATAAAGATGAAATCTATGGAAGGTATTAAACGTAATGCAGGAGGATTACATAGATGTTGCTTCTTCTCAACAGGTATTAGTTCCATGAGGTATATCATTTTACAATTTGTAAAAAATATTTGAAATTTGATTGAAATTATTTTTGATTATTTGTTATTTGACTAATCTAGATCCTTGGGAATATAGGTAATGGTTCTCAACTTGAAGGTCCATTCTTAATTGGGGGGCATTGAAAATGAGGTCGTTACACCGATGTTGTAGGTATTAATCCTTAGTTTCTGTACAAAAACCAACATGATAGGGCTATCCTAAAATGGTCATGTTGAGCATCATAGACGTGCTATCAACTAGCTTGCAATGTTGGTCAACATCCCAAACCAATGACACAGTTTGTCTATGTCGTTCGTTTGGACATAAAAACTGACACCACAAAAACCTTTATCAAATAAAAGTGGGACCTAGTATAGCAGTACGACATCAATTGTTGTGCCAAAACTAATGACACAAATGCTTAACGGTGTCAATTTCTTTAATCATAGCAATTGAGGTTGGATCTTATTTGTCAATTTATGCGTCCCCAAGAAACTAACATTAGAGGGCTTATCTATAGTGTCACCCACTTAGATATCAGTACAAAACCGACATTAGAGAGTTATTTCAGCCTACATTAGAGGTGGTATCTATAATAGTGATATGCACCATATAGATCACATACAAGCAAAAAATAATTTGTAGATACAATTATATAAGTGTCCTTCCCAACTTGAGTGTACTAAGAGACTCTTGGCTATAGTGAATACTAAATACCCACCTTCAACTTTAAAATGTTTTGGTGAAGGTGGTTCCTCAATTCTAAACCCCTTATAACATGTATTGAGAACCCACAAAGGTTGGAGGACCATGATGGGACCAAAGTTCCATTGAAAGTTAAATGTATCTATGAGTGTTCTAGGTATGTAGTTTCTAATGGAGATGCAAAATTAGGCAAAGTTATATTAAGAAACAACCTTTATAAAGCATTTCTGAGAAGTAAAGCCATATAACATTATGAGTAAATTTGTGAAGTAAAAGTACTACAAATTGAAAGAAGTAAGCTATACACAAGTAAACTTACACTACTTCGGTAAATGTTTTATTATAAAGCCTTGGATAATTTAGATGCGTCCCCCCAAACTACTGGCTAGTGACTATGCAGTCCATAAGACCACCCTATATACTATTATGGTTATTTGAGCTACTTAAGACTCCTACATTACTCATTGTGAGTATGACAAGTAGGAGATCTTTAGCTTGTGAAAAACATAAAAATATCACTCCCTTCATGGGTACTCATGTCATATCATCTATCATATCATATGTGAAGTACTACCTTTCAGTCATCATATAACATAATTCTCATTCACATATGCTTGAAAGTTTTGTTTTAATAGGAGATATGTCCTCAACACACTCATGAATTTGCCTGATCACACTACACCCTCATATTGTTTGTCAATACCACATGTATGTTAAACAAAATATGGCTCTAAGCACCTTCTCACTTCTTGATATTACTATAAGGATACTTGTTTCTCTATACAAACTTCCAAACACTAGTATGATCAAATGGAATACAAAAATAAGGGTTCAATGATGAATTATGCCATTTTTTAGAGGTGTCCACCTACATAATAACCTACTCAAATATGAGTGGAGACCAATTAGATTACAAAGTCATCTAATGCAGACTACTATGCTCTGCATTGCATTTATAGACATTGTCTAGTGCGTTGATGAATTTTGTTGCTTCTAGTCGAGACTACTAGATATATAACTTTGACACCTCATAATCAAGTAATTCTTGCAACCGCCTAGTATGACTCTATGTAAGATAGGGAGCTGAATTCATTTTTCAACTACTAATTTAGTATTTTATTCCTATCTTCCTTGGAGTAGGTTGAGTAGATGGTGGATCCAATTTTGAAACTATAAAATAGTCTCAAAGTTTACATTTTGAACCTAGTTAGTAGTTGCCAAGTTGATAGTTATTACATGGACTATAACTTCATTGCCTTTAGGATCTACCCAGAATGTCTTTCGTGTCTTTCCATATTCTCAGTAGTATGTGGTGGCATGTAGAACGTCTATGAAGGTTGAAGTTGAGGTATAACTAAAACACTTGATTTTTTTTTCCAATAATGTTTGTGGAATAGCTATCTTTTATTTTCTGCTCCATATATTTGATGGTTGCATTGATTTTGTAGTCCCTTACTTAAAATCTATGATCTATAATTGGAGTTCCAACCTCCATTGCAATCGAGGCCTTATCATCTGATAGTAAGAACACAAACTTGTTGGGTTCTACATTCAAATTTCTAACCACTATCTATCTCATTCTTCTATCTCATCATTATGGTCTCATTGAGTGAATCTTCTTCCCATACAAAGGTTCCCATTTCTATTATGTGTGGCTCCATCTTGCACTAGTATCTTCTGGTTTATGGTTAGAAATTTTCATATCATCTATAGAAGACGCTGACTGAAAGTCCTCTGTACCATGTTGCATTAAGCCACACTTGTTGCAAATTCTAGGGATTGTCTCAAATTCCACAAGAAATGTTTTTCCAATAATAAAGACTAAGGGATGAATTGGGAAAGATGTTTCTAGTTCAATAGAAACTATAGGAAAGAGGCTTTGAAAGAAATTGTGTGTATGGTCATCAACATTGTGAAATTTGACAAGAGCATCATCGATCTTCTCAAATATGATTCTATTGTAAAGATGTATAGGAGGATCTAATATTCATGCCCTGGAACTAATGCACAATGGAAGGTTGGAAAAAGGGACAACATTTTTGTGCCATTTACACACAACTATATTGGATCCAAATATAGACTAATTCCCTCCAATTGGATTGTTAATTGGATCGTGTTCACAAGATAGTTGAACCACAAAATAGTTAATATTGATTTAAAAAATGAGCCAATAAGATATCAGCTTCCACATAAATGTCAGGCGATCACTAAGTGTAAGTTATCTTAAATTTTTGCCAATAAATTTTAGTATGACATGATATCTCTAGGGATTATTGAGTATTACTATAGAATCTAGTTCAATTAGTAATTCGAGACTCCCATATTATGAATAACTAGATGTATCATCTCAGTATACACTTTCAATGTCATCATATTTTGGAGAACAAGATAGGGTTTGCAAAGGAAATTCCTAGAAATACATCTTAAGAAGATTGATTTGTGCTAGATAGGTTGGTGTTGATTCATATGTTATAGAAAATGGAGGTGGTGAGTGATTATCCAACAAAATTGGTCTCCTTTAGAAGGTTCTAAATCATATGAGAATACTAGAGATGTATAGGATGCTAGTCCTTGCATTATGGAGTGAATGAAAAACATTATAGTTCTATCCATAGTTTGATTGTTTGTAGATCTAGATTTATTTGTATCTTCCTCTGACATCTTTTTGAACCACGTCCTTACCAACAACCCCATCCAATGCAGCTTACTATGTGCTAGACTACTTTTATTAACATTGTCTGATGCTTTGATGAATTGTGTTGCTTCTAGTCCAGACTGCCAGATCTATAATTCTAACACCTCAGAATCAAGTTCTTCTTGCAAGTGTTTAGTATGAATCTATGTATGATTGGGATACAACTTCATTTTTCTACTACTACTTTAGTATCTCTTCCTATCTACCTTAGTGTAGATTGAGTAGATGGAGGATCCAGTTCTGAAACTAAAATGGGTAGTTCATCGAGTGTCTTAGAGTTTACATTTTGAACCTAGTTAGTAGTTGCAAAGTCGATAGTTGTGACACAGACTATAACTTCATTGCCTTTAGGATCTACCGAGAATGTCATTCATGTATTTCTATATCCTCAGTAGTTTGTGGTGGCATGTAGAATGCCTATGTAGGTTGAAGTTGAGGAATAACTAAAAAAACTTGATTTTGCTTCCCATAATGCATGTGTGGTAGTTATCACCTCTTTTTCTGTGTATTTTGAATGGTTGCATCGATTTGGTGGCCCCTTTCATAAAATTTTGTCCATAATGAGTGTTTCAACCTCCAATATAATGGAAACCTCATCATTTGATAGTAAGACCAAAAACGTGTTGTGTTCTACATTCAAATTTCTAACCACTGTCTTTGTCATTCTATGATCTCATCATTGTAGTTTCATTGAGTAGGTCTTCTTCCCATAGAAAGGTTCACATTTCTATTATGTGTGGTTCCACCTTGCACAAGAATCTTCTATTTTTAATGGTTTGGAAATGGTGTATCATCTGTAGAAGAAGCTAAATGATTGTAATATGTACAGTGTTCCATTAAGCCACACTTTTTGCAAATTCCAGGGATGGTCTCAGATTCCACGAGAAATATTGTTCCATCAATAATGACTAACAAATTAATTAGGGTAGATGTTTCCAGTTCAAAAGAAAGTCTAGCAAAGTGTCTCTAAGAAAAAATGTTTGTATGGTCATTGTCATTGTGAAATTTCTAAAGAGCATTGTCAATCTTCTCAAATGTGATGTGATTGTAGAGATGAATAGGAAGATCTAATATTCATGCTCTAGAACTAATGCACAATGTAAAACTAGCAAATCAGACAAAGATGGCATGCCATTTACAAACTATTAGTTGGATCCAAATATAGACTAAGGCCCTCTAGACAAATTTTTCATTTGATCATGTTTACAAAATAGTTGAACCACAAAATAGTACCTACTGACTTAAAAACATTTCCAACAAGTGATCAACTTCCATATATGTTTATGGCAATCATTGAGTGTAAGATATACTCATTCTTTCCAATCAATTTTACTATGACTTCATATCTCTAGTGATTATTGAGTATTACTATAGCATCTGGTATGATTAGTAGTCCCACAGACCCATATTCTAAATAACTAGATATATCATCTCAGTAAACAATTTCTATGTCATCATATCTTGAGCACAAGTTAAGGTTTGCAAAGGAAAT
This sequence comes from Alisma plantago-aquatica, assembly GCA_963693085.1. NCBI lineage: Eukaryota > Viridiplantae > Streptophyta > Magnoliopsida > Alismatales > Alismataceae > Alisma > Alisma plantago-aquatica. The sequence goes on along the minus strand of OY856412.1, from coordinate 1,284,237,309 downwards.
TCCTAGAAATACATATCAATAATATCAATTTGTGCTAGTTATAGTTGGTGTCGGTTCGTATGTTAAAGAAAATGGAGGCGAGGAGTGATTATCTAATAGTAATGGTCACCTATAGAAGGCTCTAAATCATATGAGGATAGTAGAGATGTACAGGACACTGTTCCTTTCATTCTAGAGTAAATGAAATGCATTCCAGTTCCCTCTAGAGTATGATTGTCTATAGGTCTGGATTTATTCGTGACTTCCCTTAACATTTTTTTGAACCACGTCCTTATTGGTATGTATGCGCAGAGATACAATCATATGATGATTGTAATGGGGCATTAGATACATGATTCGACAATGACAAAAAATTATATCTATTATGTTTATCTCAATCATGAGATGATGAGACATACATAGTAAGTGTTTAAAGAATGATGTTACTCGATCACATATGTCTTTAAGTTGAGGACCTAAACAATGAGATTGTATGTATGATAAGAGTACATACATTCCTGTTATGCCCCAAGTGTGATATTACTTTGGAAGAAAAATAGACAACAATGATACATAAGACTTGAGTGTGTGGTTGTTGACGACAGAATCTCATCACTCATGATATGTGATATCAAACCAAACACATAGGTACATGTTAGAGAATATTGTATCGAAGAGACCCACCTTGAGAGTGATACATGGATACCAGGGAATTCTATTAAGAATCATCTCTCATAGTGATAGTGGTGATTGTGGTTCTTAGACCTGAAGTCACTACACTCATCACATGTCATTCGATGTATTTTGACATCATCTAATGTGACCTTGAATAAGGGTGAGTGTGAGTGATGTAGATGGGATTTCTCCCTCCTATATGAGATTGTTATCCATGCCACTTGATAAGAGAGATCGAGAAATGTATGGCCATACTCATGTGAATCAATATATGATATGTGAGCTCATATTCATCTTAGAAAGTCTAATCTAGTTTAAGGAACATCGATTGAACATTGAAGAGAATGATGATTCCATGCCTTGTGCCCAATCTGGATATCAGAAACAAAGAAACTATATGATCATGACAACACAGATCATGAAATTTTGGTTGAAGTTGTTCTCCAACTTTCCAAATTACTTGGGTAGCAATGATGTGTTGCTAGATACCGCTCATTGCTTGTGATGTCATAAGTTGGTTATGGACATTCACTGCCAACATAATTTGGGATCTATAGGGTCACACACATAGGATGCACTTGGAATAGGATTTTTTTCATGAATAATGTTTATTTTATTACTAAAGTGTTTGGGTATTCAATTTAAACAACATTGGTTGAAAATTGACTGACTGGACTACGAACTGACTCAATCAAGTGTTGAATCAATCGGTTGGAGTGTCAGGTTAATTGCAAAACAACATTGGTTGAACTATGATTGAACTAGGTCATGAACCAACTGGTTCACTAAGTGTACTGACCGATTCAAGGTCTGAGATGAATAGTTCAAATGTTGATCAGCCTGGTTCAATGATCAATTCAATTAGATCAAGGATTGATGCTGGCATCATGTTTCACATTAATAAAATATCAAATGTCGATATGATTCAAAATAGGAAAGATACAGAACCAACCAGTTCAAGTCATGAACTAATTGGTTCAGCTTTAAATCAACTAGTTCATCATTTTTAGCTTCTAGAAAATTTATGAACTTCATCTCTTTGACTCCTTCATCGACTGGAAACCTTGACCCTATCCCTCCTACAAATATAGGTGTACTAGGGGCTTCACAGACACATCAATAAGATCTAACAATTGTTATTCTCTCTAGTTGTTGTAACAAAGAGAGCCTGAGCAAGTCCTACCCATAAAAGGGAGGGACTTCAAGGGAGAGACAATTGGGAGAGTGAATCAACCCTAGCTAGTTGACTTTTGAAGGGACAACTCCTTCCCTTTGGCTTTTGGAGTACAACATGGAGTTCCTAGTAGTCTGCATGGGCTACTCTAGAGGTGAGGAGGTTGTTCCCTTCTACTAGGAGGACAAAGTTAACTTGCATCCATGGTGATAAACCAGGAGGCTCATGTTGACATTGTCTAGGTGCAACTTGAAGAATGGTTCACACTACTTCAAGGGAATTCTCACTGGACTTGCTCCAGGACCAGGTAAAACCTAGTAAACCTTCCTTCTTGGATATATTGTTGTTCATGAGATCTTACTGGTTAGGAAACCAGGCATTACATTTTTATTTCTGTTGCCTTATCTGTGGCCCATATTTCCCTACAATGGTCTTAGAAGAATATCAATTTACAATGTATATGAATTTAAATCGATATGATCGGATTTATTTTATTACATACGATGCGAATATTAAATGAGTAATGTACATATCCTCTTAAATACAACATACAATCCCAATATATATAGGGTCCATATTCAATACCCGCACGGGTAGCTACCCACCTCCTATTTTGGCTACATTTTTTGGAATTTCTTCTTTTGACTTGTAGAGGATTACTTTACCATGTGAACTATTACTTTTCATGCATAGGTAGTTACATTTGCAACAATATATTCAAATATATATATATATAGTGTATTTTCCCAGATTTACTTTTTTAGTTGTATAGTTACTTTTTTATCAACATAGTTACTTTTTTGTTCACAGAGTTACTTTTTTGACCAAATAGTTACTTTTTTGGCTGATGGGTAGTGAAAATCCAAGCTACCCGTTGGGTATTTAATGAACGCCCATATGGGATAAAGAGAGAAATATTTCTCCCTCCCCCCTCCCACACTCGTGGTGGAGGTCGGCTCGGGAGGGTGGTAAATCAAGGCAACAACTTGGATTCAAACCCAGGTCCCTTTGTTAGGGGACACCATGCTTGACCACTTGAACCTGAATCCCTTTGTTAGGGGACACCGTGCTTGACCACTTGAACTTGTGTCCCTTTATTAGGGAATGCCCTACAAGACTATGGGATGAGTACATTATATATCATACATCACACATCCAATGACTAGTCCATATGGCTTCTCACTCATGTCTTTCCATTCTTTACAAGAATCAGAACATAGGGTTCATGAGAAGTAATATATATATATATATATATATATATATATATATATATATACATATATATATGATACATATACAATCTGTACACTTCACCCTATATATATATATATATATATATATATATATATATATGATACATATGCAATCTGTACACTTCACCCTAAAGGTGTTTTGATGGTGGATGTTAGCATGGTCATGGCCAATAACCCTACATCTGTGTACATGGTTGTGGTTGTTTATTCCTATTTATAACTAGATTTTCATATCGAGGCTCTATCTTCCTTTTCATATGTAAAGTAGTAATTCTCTCCTTCCTATGCTCCCCTCCAATGTAACTCAAGGTTTCCCTATTACATTGTAATATGTAAATATAACAAGAATAGTTTTAATTCTTGTTATGGTAAAGTAGACACTCTTCTCTAGATGAGCCAATCGAAAGATGAACCGATCAACTAAGAGGACCGAGGAGGCCAGACAATAGGAAGATGAACTGGCTGACTGGTGGCCCAACCAATCGACTGGAGGAGTCCAGAAATTGCTTGAACCTGAGAACTAGATGACTATTTCAAGAAACCAACAGACTGACCCAAATGGGTTCTAACATTCATCTACAACAGACTGCTACATGTGATGTGGAACTTAGCTGGTAGTATTCCCTTGTGGCTCCAAGGAATTACAATAGTATGAACATAACTATCGCTTATGTTTTAATTGCATGGTTTTGTTTTGTGGGACATATCATGTATATGATACATACTATAAGTATATGGTGATTGGATATGTATATGTTTTTATATATTATAAAATCCCTCAATATAACATTAAGTCTTATAAGTTTTCCATAAGCAACACACATGAAAATTTTGATCGACTATGTGTGGGCACACCAAGCGTAGTGTGTTGTCCATCTCGTGGAAGTGTGATGGTAGTATTGTGGGCCTGCCAAGCAATAGTATTACTTTTGTTTAGGCTTTTGGGTCAAACTTAACAAGACAATCGTTATGAGATTAAGCACCAAGAAGCATGTAGATGGACTATGGTAAAGAATTGCCTATACCATCTAATTAGGAATCGCATGAGAAGCAAGTGTCAAAATTTGCTTACCTTAATAATTGGTTATGGACGTTGGTGTTGGCTGGGTAATAGTTCAATTGTTTTGGGTCTTGTCTTAGTAGAAAATTATATGCTAAAATCTTCCAAATTGGTAGTGAGGGATATCAATATGAAAAAAATAGTGGGAGTGATAATTAATTAGTATCTATTAATATTATCAATTCAAATAAAAAACATTTTGACAAATTAAAAAAAAATCTTTTGTAGAATCTAATAGGAAACATAGACATGTTATGATTGCGACCAGTCCTTGAGTAGGAAAAATTAAATGACATTAAATTCTACATCTGGTTTAGGACTTTGATCATCGTTCTCACCAATTAGCGAAAGCTCTATGTCCTTAAAAGACTAGATCCAGCGGAATCCGCTCCAAATGTGCCTAAGGCTAAAATGGATGCTTACTTGAAGCATGCCAGTGATGTTGTAGACATCAGAGACCTTATGCTAAGCTGTATGAACTATGAGTTGAATGAACAACATGAAAGCATGGAAATTCTTGAGATGGTAACACATCTTAAGAATCATGTACAACAAGCAAGGTATAATGTCTCCAAAGAATTGTTTGAGTGCAAACTGATAGATGAAGATCCAGTAGAGCCCCATGTGCTCAATAGGGTTGGTCATGTGGAGAAAATGGGATTTCTTTTAGGTCAAGAGTTGGCCATGAATATGATTCTACAATCATTTCTTGAATCATATAGCCAGTTTATCTAATATTATCACTTGAGTAACCTGGCAAAATTGTTGTCTAAATTTCTTGGTTGAAGCACAAATGAAGATGGACAAGCCTATGCATTATAATGATCAGTAGAAAGGAGTCCAATGACAAAGGCTCGGCCAAGAAAAGTTATGAGGCTATGTTGGAGTACATGTCTTCTCCACTCAAAAAAATAAGAAGGGCAAGTGAAAAGGAAATTTGTCCTTTTTACTTAAGTGAATAAGGAAGGGAAGTGCCACCACTATCACCAATCTAGACATTGGAAAAGGGAACTACCTTCTTATTTAGAAATCTCAAGAAGAAGAAAGAGGTAGAAATTTCCACTTCAATAACTAAGAAGAAGTAAGCTAGAACTATATGGATCAAGGGTTGCTTCAACTATAGTTAAAGTTTCCATTCATGGGCATGTAACATAATTAATGAATTGCTATTATGTATATTCCATTAATGAAACATCATTTATCTTGTATGGACAAGAATATTGAGAAAAAATTGATGGTTCATTTTAAAAGATCAGATCTTATATGGTGATGTCCAATGTCTCATAACCTATATTTGATAGTTGTAGAGACAAATATGTATAACACTTATGTTGAATGACTCGATGACTCAAGCAATGAATACCTATAGCATTCTCATCTAAAGCACATAAATGAGAAATGAGTTTTTAGAATCCATAATGATGGTTGTCTAGACTCTTTTGGTTATTGAACCAGTAGAGAGATGAAAGTCATATTTATTGGGTAATATGACAAAAGAACCTTTCACTAGATGTAATGGGAAAGTTGTTTTCTATTAGGGCTCATACATACTGATGATTAGACCTTATATAATAAAGGCTAAAGATGGTTAATGGTACATCATTTTACTTACTAATAATATCATTTGATATGGTAATTTGTATTTAGTTAAATACAAGTGTGATTCTCTTGAATATTTCAAGGAGATCATGAATGAAGTACATAACTAGCTTGGTAAAAGTATTTAGACACTTTGATACGATCAATGTTGAAATGTTTTAAACCATATGTTTGAGGACCTTCTAGGAAACCCTGATAGTATCACCATGAACTCCACATGAAACATAATCATATATCAGAAAGAAAGGAATCACAACCTATTAGTCATGGTGTGATCATAAATAAATCTATTTGATCTTCTAATATCATTTTGACACATGTTTTACATTAAAATAATGTACCACCTAAAATGGTTTAAAGACACCATATGAGATATGGCATTGGAGGTGTCTTGATATGTATTTTATAAAGATTAGGATTGAAAGTTTATATAAGAAAATAGTTTCTTGAGGAGTATTTTCCACAATCATATAAATGTTATTTTGTTAAATACTACTTTTATATTCCAATTTGACAACAAAAGTAATTTGTTTCCAGTATGAATGTATTCCTATAGGGAAACGAATTTCAAAGGAATTAGTGGGAGAAACATAGAACGAAATGTTCAAGACAAACAAGAAAAACATTGAACCTAAAAGGGTATACTGGGATCAATGAGAATCACAAATTGTTGTGGAATCTCAAGTTCCTTGTGTAACAAAAAACCTCATTGATCTAGTAGAGAAAACCTTGATATTAAAAGATTATGATATCTTATGGCTCAAGAATGTAGGGATTTGGTCATAAATGATGAGTCAAAAACCTACCTAGAAATCTATTGAGGGACCAGAGCCTGAGACATGGCTTGAGGCCATGAGATCGAAGATGGACTCCATGTAGACCAATAAGGTATGACCTTGGTGGATCCACCTAAATGGGTAGAACCTATAGGGTGCAATTGGGTCTTCAAGGAGAAGACCGACATGGATGGTACTGAAAAAATCTATAAGAAAAAATTGGTTGCAAGGAGTTTCAAACAAGTTTGAGGTGTTGAAAATATGAAATCTTTTCACCATTTTCCATGGTTAAATCCATCAGCATAATGCTTGCCATTGTAGCTTAATAAGACTATGAGATTTGGCAAAATAAATGTTAAAATTACATTCCTTAGCTGGAATATTGTAGAGGATATGTATGTGACATGCCCTAAAGGTTTTATAAATCCACTAATGCAAATAAAGTCTATAAGCTACAAAGGTCAATCTCTAGATTGAAGCAAGCATCTCAGAGTTGGAATCTTTAATTTGATAAGATAGTCAAACAGTTTGACTTGAGTCAGAATGATGACAAAATATGTGATTACAAAATATTTAGTGGGAGCATGTTCATATTCCATGGAATGATGGGGAATAACATCCTTATATTGCATATATTAAAACTTGGAAAGGAAAATACCTTCTCTATGAGGGGTTTAGGAGAATAATCATATATGATAGGAATTGTGATCTATAGATATATCTGGAAAGCTTCTTTACCTAAGAAAGAGCACATACATTGGCAAGATGTTGAAGGGGTTCGGCACGAGGGATTAAGTGCACATACATTGGTAATATGTTGAAAGGGTTCATCATGCAAGTCTCAATGAGATAAGATCTTTCCATGTTTCATGGGATAAATCTCTCAAGAGTCTAGTATCCTAGTTCTTGTGAAGAATGGGAAAACATGATTGAGATGCCATATGCATTCACAATTGGATCTATCATGTACGCAATGTTATGCACTCATCCCGTTATCTCATATGTATTGTACATAATGACAGGATATGTACTCATCTCGTTATCTCGTATGTATTATACATGACAAGAGGATATGCACTAATCTCATTATCTCATATGTATTAGATATGATGATAGGATATGTACTCATCCAATTTCCTCATGTGTATTGGACATGAGGAGTGGATATATGTTAGATCCCAATGAAAGTCATTGGACTACCATAAAGAACATCCTTAAGTACTTGAGAAGCACTAAAAGGATCAGTTCCATGGTTATGGTGATAAGGAAGAGTTGGGTGTAAAGGGTTACACAGATGCAAACTTCCAAAATAACAAATAACATTAATGATAGCAATCTAAATTTGTGTTTGACCTTAAAATGAGAACTATAAGCTGAAAAGTTCCAAGAAACAGATAGTTGCTAATTCTACATTAGAAGTCGAGTGTCTTAGTGTTATGAGAACAACAAAGGATGTTGTATGGATCTAGAAGTTCATATAGATGAACTTGTGGGAGGATACAACCATTAATGGCACAATAGAGATATTGTGACAACAATGGAGCTACTGGTTAGGCAAAGGAACTCAGATACCATACTACAACAATTCTATCTTATACAAGAAGATGTATAATGAAGAGATGTGAAACTTGCAATATACTGACTAGAAGCAAATTTTGCTAACCCGTTATAAACAAACTTGCACAGCAGAAACATGATGAACATGTTAAGATCACTTGGAACAAGATTCATGGGTGATTGGCTCTAAGTGAAAGTGGGAGTTTGTTGGTATCTATGCCCAGAGAGCCAATCATATGATGATTATAATGGGTGAATTAGACACCTAATTTGATATGATAAAGGTAATTCTATCTATTATGTTTGTCTCAATCATGAGATGGTGACACATACATAGTAGATGTCTAATGAATGATGTCACTTGGTGACATATGTCTTCAGGTTGATGACATGAACAATGAGATCATATGTATGATAATCATACATTTTGTTATGTCCCTAATCAGATATTACTATGGAAGAAAATAGACAACAATTATACATAAGAGTATAGTATGTGTTGGTTGATGACATAATCTCATTAGTCATTCTATGTGATATCAAACAAGACACATAGGTACATGTTAGAGAATAGTGTATCAGATAGACCCACATTGAGAGTGATACATGCACACCATGGAATGGTAGTCAGGATCATCTCTCATAGTGATAGTGATGATTGTGGTTCTTAGACCTGAAGTCACTACACTCATCACATGTCATTCAATATATTTTGGCAGCATCCAACATGACCCTGAATAAGGGTTTCCATAAAGGTGATGTGTAGGTGCATTGTGACACATGAGGATTGAGAGTCAGTGATGTAGATGGTATTTCTCACTTCTATAGTAGATTTTCATCCATGCCACTTGATAAGTGAGACTGATAAATGTATGGTTGTACTCATGTGAATCAATATATGATATGTGAGCACACATGCATCTCAAACTGTCTGGTGTAGTTCAAGGAATGTGGATCGAACATTGAAGAGGATGATGATTCCATGCCTCGAGTTCAATCTGGATATTAGAGACAAAGAAACTATATCATCACAGTAACACTGATCATGGATTGGAGGTTGAAGTTGTTCTCCAACTTTCCAAATTAATTGAGTAGCAATCAAATGTTGCTAGATACCTATCATTGTTTATGATCTCATAAGTTGATTATGAACATCACTACCAATGTAATCGGGGACCCATAGGGTCACACCCATAGGATGCACTTGGAATAGGATATTATTCATGAATATTGTTTAATTTGATTACTAAAGTGTTCAGATATTCAATTAAAACAAAAGTGGTTGAAAATTGACTAACTGGACTATGAACTGCTAGTTCAAGTGTTGAATTGATCAATTGGAGTGTTAGAATAACTAGAGACAACATTGGCTGACTATTATTGAACCAGGGCACGAACCAACTGGTTCACTAAGTGAACTAACTGATACGAGGTCCAGATGACCAATTCAAGTGTTGAACCTCCATGTTCAATGATCAATTCAAATGGATCAAAGATTGATGCTAACATCATGTTTTGCATTAATCACATATTAAATGCCAATGTGATTCAAAACAAGAAAACTACTTAACCGATCAGTTCAAGTCATGAACCAACTAGTTCACCTCTAAACTAACTAGTTGAATAATTAACTGACTGGTTCACTTTTGTAGCTTCCAAACAAAATCATGACTTTTGTCTCTTCCACTCTCAAATTGACAAGAAACACTAACCTTGGACCTCCTAAAAATAGAGTGGTGTTGGGGGCTTCCCGGAAACAACAATAAGATCTGACAATTGTTGTCCTCTCTAGTTGTAGTAACCAAGAGATCCAAAACACGTCTTACCCATAAAAAGGAGGGGTAGCAAGGGAGAGACAATTAGGAGAGCTAATCAACCATAGTAGGCTGACGTTCAAAGGGACAACTCCTTCCAATTGGCTCTGGTAGCACAATGTGGAGTTCCTAGTGGTCTGCGTGGACTACTCTAGTGGAGAGGAGGTTGTTTCCTTCCACTAGGAAGATAAAGTCAACTTCTATCCATGGTTATCAACAAGGAGGCCATTGATGACGTTGTCTAGGTGTAACTTGAAGAAAGGCACACCCTACTGTAAGGGAATTGTTGTTGGATTTGCTCTAAGACTAGATTTAACCCTGCAAACCTTCCTTCCTAGATACATTATTATTGACAAGATCTCACTGCTTAGGAAATTGGGAATTAAATTTTTGTTTCCACTTCCTTATGTGTTGCCCTGATTTCCCTATAGTCCTCCCCGACAAACCCACATGTGGAAAACCACCACTCTAAATGAGATTACTCAAACAAAACACACATTTAATCACTAATAGAGAATATAACCATAGAGGCATATAATTAAATCTGAATGAACTTTCTTAACATGTTAGAGAACATTTACACAAAATCCCAGCATCTTGTAGATATATAGATAGAATCATACCAAGTATTTGTATATTTGTTCTACGACATAAGCCATGACCTGTTACAAAATATATTGTCTATAAAATTACATCATTTACAGTGACTGCATATAAGAAAAATCTTGAGTCAATATACATGATATCCAAAACTCCCTACCCATAGCTGAGAGTACATGGATGACTCTTAGGACTCTATATTAACCACACAAACCTTTTGTCACTACTGATCTTCAAATTGCACCTCCTTGTCACACTGTGTCTGATGGCATTGATGATCACCTGAAAAGATGTGGTGGCTCACAAGGTGAGATCCATATACCAGAGAGATATAACTTCAAAGGAATCTATTTCTTACTAAATTTTTATAAATAAGTAGATTAAGAAGATAGAATCACATAGTTGAAGGACTATATAATTTTCCTAAAGATCATACATAGTTATAGTCATAAGTATGATTTGATTTCTCTTACCACATTATAAGTCATATAGAAATCCAAAGTGATAAAGTAAGGATCATCATCCAATGTGATTCGCCAAGAAATTCTAACATATATACTACATGGCTACATTACATATTACATTAATCCCTAGGTAGTTTGAGGGGGCATGCCACTCAAACTACTAACTGACCATTGTGAAATTGGAATCAGCTCTGTACAATATCTATGATGTCTGACATCCTAAGATCTCTTCCCGTTGGTCTGTATGAGTTACTTTCATAGTGGTACATCAGCTTCACTACTAATACAACCTAGTCCACACTAGGTACACAGCCACAACTCTAGAATCTAGGGTATAAACCCGCATATATGAGTTATGACCTCATTCACTCTCAATTACATTCACATCTGACACACATTCTTGATTACTCTACAAACCTTCAGATCAAGATGACAAGGATATATTCTCCATGCACCTGCATATACTCAATAGTATATGACTCCGAGATCCTTTCGGATTTCACTTTCAATATCCAGCAAGTTTTGACACCGAAATAATTCTATGGACTATGGACACTACATGGTTAAGGTTATATTTGATTACTTATATAAATTTAAACATTTTTTATTGTATCAATCAGTTTACATACAAGCTCCTAATTAATCTATGTAAAATAAATTGTATATTACAACTTCATAAGATAAAAGTATGAAACATGTTTCTTATTACTCCATCGTGGTATAATGATCCGTCATAATCATAAAGAGGACTAAACCTCCAACTAGGGCACGAAACAACCCAAAATCCTATTTATACAAAAACAATATTAACATCCTATAGGAACATCATTATCCTTTATAATTTGGTAGAAAGTCTAACAAGTCATAACCAAGATATTGCCGAATATTTTAGCATAAATGTCCATCAGACATGAACATTATGGCATTTACAAGAACTAGGCATTTATATATCTGAATCCTAGCTTGGATGAGCTAATTTTAGTACTATGTTTCTTCCGATTGTCATAAGAAAAACATAATAGTATAAAAATGCATTACAACCACCATAGGATTACCTATATACAGCAACATTTAAAATGTCGGTCAGATTTCTAAGCATTGGGTACTAAAATAGCACATATGTGACATTTATATGAGTCATTACATATGTATTTCAAACTGTAGACCTTGCATGTTAAAAAAAAAGCTCATTTTACATAAAAAAACGTTCACTAGGTGTAAGGAAGGCTTAATACCCCATTTTATCATTATTTTCATGTCAAACCGTACACAAAAAGTCCATCGTTTCTCATATTATGTGTTTTAAATTTAGACTAATGACATGCCTGTATAAGGTACACAAGACATACATTCAAAGTTATATAACTCAACCAATCAAAGAGAAAAACTAATGATATAGAGGTTGAACTTCGAAAATCAAGATGGAAAACTTCAAAATCAGCAACAAAACATCAGTCTCAGTCCACCAAAGTTCCAAAAAGCCTTCTCCTTCCACAAATAGAGGAGAACTAGAGCAAGAAGAGGGAGAAAGAGATTTCTCAAGCCCATAAGCAGAGGGTTTCAACATGAACACCAAGAATCTCAGCCATAGGAGGAAGGAGGATAAAGAACAACAAGAAAATAGGCAAAAGAGTGAAGATCTTACATGAAAGAAGAATGAAAATGTTCAATAGCTCTAGATCAGTCTGAGGATCCTCGGTTCTCACACATGCATCCACAAAAAGCTTGAGACTGTCATCCTCGATGAATCCTCATCGACCTCCAATCTCCAGAAATTATTGTTGGGCTCCTCTAGTTGTAACTAAAGATTCTCTGAAATTAAAAGAAAGGAGAGAAAGAGATGGGGTATTTATAGGGCTGGAGGTCCAACACTGTGCATAAATCCAAGCAGGCACAGAAAGTCCAAATCCAAGCAGTCATTGAAAATCCAAATCGAGACAGTCACCAAAGGTCCAAATCCAAGTAATGACAATCCAAATCCAAATGGTCATGGAAGATCCAAATCCAAATGGACAACAAAGATTCAAATCCTAGCAGTCACCAAAAATCCAAATCCAAGTGGGCACCAAAGATTCAAATATAAGCAATCACCAAAGATTCAAGCCTAAAAATGTACCAAAGATTCAAATCTAAGTGGGCACTAAAGATATAAATCTAAGAGAGCATCGAAAATTGAAATCTAAGTGGGCACCAAAGATGCAATACTAAGTGGACACCAAAAATCTCATTGGTCACCGATGGAAACACTACAATACCACCTCACCAAGTCTATGTAACCCCATGGAAACAAGGTTCAAAAGGATCCCAAGGACAAGTAAAATTGTAATATCTTAAGAACATTATGAAGCTATTAAGAAAGTACTAAAACTATATTTACACCCTCAAAAATGGGTAAATTGCAAATAAGTCCATAAATTGCTAAAATTTGCATAACTTGAGCAAACAAAGTGAAAATGAACCAAATTTTAAACATAGATTTATTGATTGATATTAAATTATAATACAATGTTTAGTTTTAGAACTAAGCATCAAAATAGGCCAAACAAATCATGTTCAAAGTTTAATCAAGGTTAGGGGCCTTACACGATCTATTGAATATATCAGAGTGGCGAGCGCCACCACACCTCTGTGACTGTCATCGCTCCCCCTGATTGCCTAGTGCAAGGCTAAGTTTTAGCCAACAAAATCTTGCTTTGATTGGTGTTGCAGATTAAGGGTAGTGTCTTGGTCAACAAATATTGTTAATAATTTCCAATTGTCTGCAAGAGTATTGTGATGTAGTTGGTCCTTGTGTGTTGGTTTTCCATCATTAGTGTCTTTCTTTACATTAGTTGCATTGACCAAAAGGTTGGATGGATGTTGGCCTCCACAGACGTCCATTGCATTATTGTCTAATTGTTTGTCTTTCTGACTGCTTGAAGTAATTAGGATATTTCAATTAGCAATTTTATCATTTTCCTGGTGAAGAGTCCCCTCATCATCAATCTCAAACTCCTTTTTGACAGACTGAGCCACCAAAGATCTGTTGCATCCATCTAAAAAAGCCACAAAACCATCAGATCCATGCCTTTCACCTAGTATTCATTTCCATTACTTATCTTTTATATATAAATAAGATAGAATTCAAAATATAATGTTATTTTGTGCACTAATAAATGATTAGAATTTTTCACAAAAATAAATGATTAGCAGTGATAAAACATAAATTAAACTCATCATGCACATGTGTAGCATTTCATGGTTCTAATCATTGAAAGACATACCATCAAATGAGATCCAAAACTAGGTTAATCTACTAAAATATGTTCATATATAAATAAGGAATAACAATGGACAATTTCATTAAAAAGTTCCATTTTATGAGCATAATATTATAAGAATAGGAAAAAGTTATTGCTTCAACAATGTAGGAAATTATATATGTGAAGTTTGAAATTTTTGTAGATGATAGTTAGAACAACAACTAACATATAGAAAGGTGATAATCCCCAATATTCCCAAGTTATAGCCAAGTATCACATGAGAGTTACATCTTTACATCACTAAATATCTGATTACTGAGACTTGGTGGTTCCATGTAGGAATTACATTTCAAATGTATAGAATATATGATAAACCATATGCAAAGAAGGCAGTCTCCATCAAGAAAGATAAATTTTCTAATTAAAAGAGCACAAAAACATCTAATATTCCTATCTCTAGTAGAATCTAGGCCAAGGAAGTTGAAAATGAGAGGTTTTAGGAGAATGGAACCTATCTTCACCATAGATATCCAAGAACATTGGTCAATAGGGTAGAAGAAGATAAGGAAAAACAATAACAATGGTACAAAAATGGAATAACTTATATAAATTTGTGCTAAACAAGTTTTAGATGAAGATTCTAGATTTTAATCCTATAAGAGCAAGTTAGGTCACCAACAAGCATCAACATGAATGACCTAAGCCTTCAAGAATGCTCAATTTTTGGCTTCTATAATGATTTACAACTCTAAAACGATCAAAATGAGCCTCATGATTGAAGTGGTCACATATTTATTGTCTTGGTGGAGAGAAAAATGCATTTTAGCCCATAAATATCTCAATTTGGTCTCCAACGCCAACTAAAGCAATCCAAAGCATGATCTGAAGCACCTGCTTTAGCCTTAAAAAATATACATGGCATTCAACCCCATCTGAAGAACCCGCTCTGAGCTCGATAAGCATGTGTTGGTCCTTTAAGAGCCACATAGGGTGCCAACCCCCCAACAACAAGCATCCGGATTTGCCACCGTAGAACCCCCTCCCCCCAATCTGCAAGTGCCACCAAAAGCACGCATCATGTTCCAACCAGGCTAGAGAAAATAGTACTTGTGTGAACCCAAGCACCCACTGACTGGTTAGTGTTTCAAATCAAACTGCCCAATGCCAACTTAGCGCTCAAAGACTAGTTAACATACATCCATCGATCCTATCATGAGGTGCAATCACAATTAAATAACTTTTTTTGTCCACAACATAGTAACTTCATTTCACCAAAATTTGAAGTTTTATTTTTTCATCACTTACAATGCATGTGCATTAACTTATTACACAATCTTTAATTTTTTAAATATTTTCAAATATATCCATAATAATCCTAGTTAAATTGAATAATCATTCAAATAGGAAAGACAAATCATGATTTAACTAAGGCTAGATTCATGGCCTTAGGTGGAATATCAACTAGAGTTATTCCAGCAAAATTGTAGCTGATGACGTTGGAAATTATATGGTCAAATTCGTTTTAGAGAAAATTCATAAAATGAATATGGATCACATCATGGTACATGTGACACAACATTTATCTTGTGAATCTTATTTCTGAGAAGGGGTGGAACTAAAGGGGGCAAGTAGGGGTTGTGCCCCTACCCCAAAAATACAAAAAAATAAACATATATGTACATATATTGACATATGTTTAAGTACTATGTCGATATTATAATATTTATGATGCATTCAGGACACAAAATCAAAACTCATCTAGTAATTGCAAATACATTCATGTGTTGGAGTTCTCAAATTTGATTCCTAGTCTAGTCATTATACATTTTTACACAATGCATTTCATATAGTTACTAGATAATTAAATAGGTTTTAACCAATAGAGATGGTATATTAACTTACACATTTGTTGCTTCATGAGCTCAAATTTTGTATTGAGCATTTATGATTTTTTTGGCCTCCCAACTACAAGGTCTTGGTTTTGTCACTACTTTTTTTTGAAGGAAAAAGCTCAATATCATTCAAAACAAGCCATACGACATCTACAAGATAGTAATCTCACACTAAAGTATCAAACATGACTCCTTTGAGAGACCGACATAGCACACAGACTCGGATTGGGAAGCGATAGGTAAATTACATGCACAAACCCTCTATGTTGTGGCTGTCCAAAGCAGCTATCTATGAGGGAAACCTTCAATATGCACGAGCCCTTAAGGATATCAGAAAAAGAAATGGTAGTACATCCAACAGAGATCACTATCTCATACATTCTTGAGGCCACTAGAAAATTAGAGAGCTCAACCCAAACCACAACTAGAAAAACTAACAAACTACTGCTTACGGCTAAAACCCAGAAAAAGAACAGAAAAGAACAACAGGTGAGGCCAGTCAAGAAACTTCCCAAGCTCACAGGAAGCTCACACAGGCATTTACTCAAACAACTTGGGTGCAACACTCCAGAGAGTTGGGAGGGGGGAAAAACCTCTGTTGGCGCATACTCAGAGGAGAAAGGGCATGCAAGGATTGAAGGTGAGGGGTAGAAAGCGTTGTGTAACCCCACCACCACTCCCAAACACCCCTACGAACAGGGAGAGAGAGCATCCTCACAAAACACATAACCCGGTTTCTCTCCCTCTGCCGGTACACCATGAAGTCGCCCAAAACCTCACCGTCTGTCTGTAGGAGCACCCAAACTCCACGAATCGCGAGCAGATATCCCAAGCGCCGCGGAAATGCGGAAAATGAAAACGTTGTGGGAGGCAGCTCACACCAAGAGAACAGCCATACTTAGACGAGTAGGAGGGGGGTTGGGGAAGAGCCCAGGGGGAGAGGGTTCATCCATACGAGCACCAGCCACCTCCCCCCTGATCAAGAAACGTCGTTGCTGGGGGAACTACCAGATCGCCAGAGCGCTCTTGAGCCCTAATTTTTCCTGAACATGTGATGAGAATTGGTTTTGTCACTACTTCTGAGCCTGCAATCTACAACTTGCCCTGGGTATTGATGCCCAAATTATGATCTAGTTCTTGTACATATAAATATTAGTAAAAAGACATGTTCTAAGAACGTGTAGTACAATTAAATTAACCCGATAAAATAAAAAATAGACTAACTCTTGTAAGACACCTGATTACATGTGGTTTCCTTCTTGAGCATGTGGTGATCGGTGACTAACTTTTTAACGATTTCTTCCAATTTGTAGCATGTGATTATTAAAATTACAACAAGTGCCTTTGCTTCAAAAATTAAATAACAAAATAGTCACAATAATTTTAAGACAACTCACTAAATGATCAATTACCATTTGACTCCCTCCATCAAGTAGTCTATTGTTAGTAGAGTCACATAATTTTACCTTCTTAGGCATATGTCTATTGATAGTTAATGTATAATAAATTATATATATCTATCTATATATATGTATATATATATATATATATTTAAAGATAATGTGGAACACTCAAAATTACCTTTACTCTAGAATTTGTATGCAAGTAAGCATACAAACATGTTAGACAATGAATATAATAGATAAATTGATGAAATATGTAGACAAACTACTGATATATGTAGGCAAACTGATAAATTATGTAGGCTGATAAAAAGGAACAACACATACTCCTAAAACTTGGATAAACATAAATGGATGTGATTGACTCAATTAAAAAAATAAAAAAAGCATCAGTAGGTCAAAAACGCAGACTTGATATAGGAATAATAAAAAGAAGGGGAGCAACTGAAGTAGTTTCAAAGTAGCCATCAGACTCAAGTAAAGTTTATCTTTCTATATTTGTCCAACTGGATTCAGGATTATTATTGCACTTATATATTAATAATATTGCATCTGATTCACTTCTTAGACATGTAATTTTTTACCCCAAATAATAATTAGTATTAAAGCAATTTATATGCAATTGGTAAAAGAAAATACTGAATTAATTGTTGACAGACTCCTTACAATTTGTAACCTATGATACAAAAATTATATCTATTTTAATTTGGTAACTTACATACAACTTGTTAAACAAATAAATTGGGCTAATTAAAACTTAGATAACATAATTAGATTCGATGGATTAACATGCAAATAGAATAATGAAACACACGGGCTGATTGAAACAATTAGCATACACTCAATTAACTGCTAAAAGCACACATGATTTTGATATGTTTTATTTAACTTGATAAAAAAATTCAGAAAATAAATTGAAAAAAAACCAATAAGTGAATTAAGAGGCAAGCATACACCTGAGTCCACCGTTGAAAACTTAATAATTATCTATTAACTGTGCTCGTCATAACCATCATTAAAATTGTAATCCATTAATAAAATAAAGAAAATAAAGAACAAACATATAAATTGAATATAAAAATGAAGCACAATCTGAACTAAGTGAAAGAGAAGCTTGGTAGCTAGAATAGCAAATAGCAAAGAAGAAACTAAGTGCAAACTAGCAGCCTGGTAACTGAAAGAGTGTACAACAAATGTGATACCAAATTATATATATTTTGATTTAGTAACTCACAAGAACTTACACACAACTTGTTAAACAAATAAATTGAGCTAATTAACATTTAGATAGCATAACTAGATTGTACAGATTAACATGTAGATAGAATAATGAAACATACATGATGATTGGAACAATTAACATACACTCAATTAACTGCTAAAAAGTACATGATTTTGATCTGTTTTATTTAGCTTGATAATCAAACTCAAAATATAAATTGAAAAAAAACAAAGTTGTAAGTGGATTAAGAGGCAATCATACACCTAAGTCCCCCGTTGAGAACTTAAAAGGTATCCCTTAATTGTTCTCATTGTAACCATCATACTAATTGTAATTTATTAAAAAATAAAGAAACTAAAGCACCAACGTACTAATTGGTTACAAAAATCAAGCACAATCTGAACTGAGCACAAGATAGCAGCCTGGTGGCTGGAATAGCACACAACAAAACAAAGACCAGAAACCAAATGCAAGCTAACAGTCTAGTAATGGGAAGAGCATAAAATGGGGCTTCATGACTTCTAATTTTTTATACATGTTTGATGCTTCATGACTTCTTATTTTTTATCCATCGTTCTACATTTTTTGGCCTCCCAATTACTAGGTCTTGATTCTGTCACTACTTCTGAGCCTGTAGTCTACAACTAACCCTGGGTACTAATGCCTGAGACATGATCTAGTTCTAGTGTATATATAAATACTACTAAAATGACACATACTAAGAACATGTAGTAAAATTATTTTAACCAGGTAAAAGAAAATATTATACTAACTCTTATAAGCCACTTTGATTACATATGCTTTCCTTCTTAAGAATGTGCTGAATGACGATTAACTTTTTGTCAACTCTTTCTAATTTATAGCATGTGATTACTGAAATTACCACAACTGCCTTTGCTTCAAAAATTAAATAAACAAATACTCACAATAATTTTCAAACAATTCAGTTTATGATCAATTACAAGTTGACTCCCTCCATCCTGAAGTTTCTTGTTAGTTAAGTCGCATAATTTTATCTTCTTAGGAATGTATATTTTGATGGGACTGTATAATATATATATATATATATATATATATATATATATATAATTTGTTAAAAGATGTTGTAGAATGATGAAAATTATCTCTATTCAAAATGAAGTTGTATGCAAGTAAGCGCACAAACATGTTAGACATGGGAGTTCATAGACAAATTGTGAAAATATATAGACAAAATGATGAAGTATGTAGATAAACTAATAAATTACGCATGCTGATAAAGAGCAAGTAAATATACTCCTAAAACTTGTACAAATACAAATAGATGTGATAGAATGAATTAAAAAAAAATAACAGTATGATTCGAAAACACAAACTTGATTTTCAAATAATCAAATAGAAGGGAACAACAGAAGCAGCTCAAAAGCAGCCAGCAAACTCAAGTAAAGTTGATATTTCTAGATTGGTCCAACTACATTTATGATCAAAACTGCACTTATATATTAACAAAATTACATATGATTCACTTCTTGGATATGTAATTCTGGTCTGATAATAATAATTAGTATTAAAATAATTTATATGCAACTGCTAAAAGAAAATACTCAATTATTGTTGCATGACTCTAACAACTTGTAACCTATGATACCAAAATTATATATATTTTAATTTGGTAACTCATAGTAAATTACATACAACTTGTTAAACAACCAAACTAAGCTAATTAGCACTTAGACGCATAATTAGATTGGACTGATTAATATGCAGACAAAATAATGAAACACATTAGTTGATTGGAAGAATGGTCTTACACTCAATTAACTGCTAAAAACATACATGATTTTGATATATTTTATTTATCTTGATACAAATACTCAAAACATAAATTAAAAAAAATAACAAAACTAGTAAGTGGATTAAGAGGCAAACATACAACAGAGTCCACCATTAACAACTTAAAAATTATCCATGAATTATGCTCATTATAACCATCATGCTAATCTTAACTGATATAAAAATAAAGAAACTAAATAACAAACTTGTGAACTGATTAAAAAAATCAAGCGCAATATGAACTGAGTGTAAGGTAACAACTTGGTATGTGGAATAGTACACAACGGAGTAGAAACTAGAACCAAGAACAAGCTAGCAGCCTAGTTACTTGAAGAGCATACAACATGTGTAATACCAAAATAATATATATTTTAATTTGGAAACTCACAACAACTTAGATACAATTTGTTAAACAAATAAACTAAGCTATTAGAACTTAGATAACGTAATTAGATTGTATTGATTATCATGCAGATAGAATAATGGAACACATAGGTTGAGTGGAACAATTAATAGACACTCAATTAATTGCTAAAAAGACTAATGATTTCGATCTGTTTTATTTAGCTTGATAAACAAACTCAGAAAATAAATTAAAAAATACAACAAAAGTAGTAAGTGGATTAAGAGAAAATCATACACATGAGTCCACCACTGAGAACTTAAAATTATTCCCTAATTGTGTTCAATGTAACCATCATGCTAATCATAATTGATTTTTAAAATAAAGAAACTAAAGCACAAACATACTAATATATTAAAAAATTCAAGTACAATCTGAATCAGGTGCAAGGTAGCAGCCTGGTAGCTGGAATAGCACATAGTGAAATAGAGACCAGAAACCAAACACAAGCTAGCATCCTGGTAACTAGAGTAGCATACAACAAAGCTCTGTTGTATTAATTTACATGTTTGTTGCTTCATGAGTTCAAATTTTGTTGTAAGATTCTTGACCTATGTTTTGGGTTAACCTTGTTTGTTTTGGCCTGATGATGTCCTTAGAACCTTCCTCTAATGTTTTGGCCTGATGATGTCTCCAGTTTGAGCCTATTTAGATGATGTTTGTGCTTTCTGTACTAGTTTTGCTGTAAATTGCAAATTACCCATCAGAAGGGGTATTCTTGTAATTTTCCACGTCTAGAGTGTTCTTTCTCTCTCTTTCCTACATTAGGGAGGTTTTGGTGCTTTGGGGTGCCTTGGTGAACCCTTGGTCAAGTAGTAGCACCCTTTGTGGATATTAGGTTTTCTAGGGTTTGGTGGGCCTTGACCTTACTTCTTGCTTGGGCAATGTTGGAGCTTGGTGGAGCAATAAGGGTCTATTATTGGTTCTTTGGAGGTGGTTCACCCTTTAATGTGGTGCTTGTGGTGATCCTTGGACATCTTCAACCTTGTTGAGTCTTTATCTTTCCTCTTGGATGTTTTCTTTGGATCTTCTACCCCACCTTCTTCCTTTTCTTGGCCATAGACTATGTTTTGACATGGTGGTCGTTCTTGAGAGTAAGCTCCTCATCACAAGATTAATAGGCCATGTTTTGACAAGGAGAAACACAAGTTAAAGGAAGTTTCTTGTCTCTTTTCCCCCTTTCTTCTTTTGGTTCAGCCATGAGCTTCTTGCCTCTTTCTTGAGCTACCCTTTTGATCTTGGTGTTTCCTCTATTAGAAGGTGATCTTACGGTCGAAAGTGGAGCTTTTGGTGGATCTTGATCATCCTTGGTGATCGTGTGCTTGGAGCTTGCCTTCCTTGGAGTCGATCTTCTTTAAGGTGGGTTATATAACTCCTAACATTCTCTATTATTGCACTTTCTATACTAGCATGTTGCTGATCTCTCTCTCTAGATATTTCCTTAACATGCTACACTACTACAGAAATAGCATTCAGTGTCACTTTTCTGGGCGTCGGTTATTAAGGAAAACTGACGCCTTATATATTAGGCGTTGGTTGTTTAAGCAAACCGACGTCTATATTCGAAGACCAGCCAGACACGGGTACCGCTTTGTATTCAGCGTCGGTTGTTTATAACAAACCGATGCTGCAAGTCGGCCGCGAAATCCAAATTTTGATCAAAAAAAATAGTGTCATTTTCAGCATCGGTCATGTAGGTATAAACCGACGCCTATGTGCGATGAAAATTTGCGCGAAAAGTGTCACTTTCAGCGTCGGTTATCCGTTTATAACCGACGCTGAAGGTGGTTCCCGCCAAACAATTTCATGAAAATATCGTCCAATTGGACGTCGGTTGTTGCAAACAACCGACGCCTAAACATCTTTAGCGTCGGTTGTTTAAAACAACCGACGCTATTTGGGAACTTATACTCCGCGATCGCCCGACTCTTCCCCTTTCTTCTGTTTCATTGCGAGCAATTACCCTATTTCTCTGCTGTCGGCGATTTCTCTCCGGCGATTTCTTCTCCAGCGCCATTTCTCCGGCTATTTCTTCTCTGGCGCCCCCTTCTCCGGCGCCCCCTTCTCCGCCACCACTCCTCCTTCTCCGCGCCCCCTTCTCCGCCGCCCCTGCTGCCCGCCCCTGCTACTCCAAGCGCTTGAGCTTATACTCGTCGCGCCGCCGCAACCACCGCCAGAGCCACCGGAGCTGCTAGCTGCTCCTCCACCGCCGTCGCTGCTAGCTACTTCTCCAGCCAGAGCCACCAGAGCCTCTGCCTTCTTCCCTCTGACAAGGTTGGTCTTCCCGCTGCTAGCTGCTCTGCTTTTTTATGCATCGATCAAATTGTTGTGATAAAAATGCATGTAATGTATTTGATTAGAGTTAATCTAATCTGGATGTTCATAATAATGGTATGTTAAATATGATGATTAGGGATAAATATAATGTCTAGTACACAAATATTAGATGATATTCAAGAAAACCCTAGTTTGATGAGCATGTTGTTAATCATGTTAATTATGATTCTTCTATATATTCTGATGTCATTATATAATTATGTGATCCCAACATATTAAATTGAATTAGAATGATTTCATGAATTATAGGGTTTTAAAGTTGATAAACAT
The DNA here is from genome assembly GCA_963693085.1 of Alisma plantago-aquatica. NCBI lineage: Eukaryota > Viridiplantae > Streptophyta > Magnoliopsida > Alismatales > Alismataceae > Alisma > Alisma plantago-aquatica. Next base: position 1,284,213,777 of record OY856412.1, on the reverse strand, counting down.
GTACATGCGGAAATAGGGTTATTAAACCAATGGTTATAACATAGTATGATCTTAATCTGATCTGGATGTTCATAATAATGTAGTATGTTAAATATGATGATTAGGGATACATATAATGTCTAGTAAAGATTCCTAGACCTTTTGTTTGAAACTATTGATTTCTTGATTTATTATTTAATAATGCTCTGTTGATTAGGATTAACCATGTTGCCTGTACTTTATAGACATTTATTATATATAAGAATGACAACACATGTATTTGTTGGCCTAGAAACCCGTCCAAGATTGACTCATTAGGAGTAAATCTTGGATAGTCCCCGGTTTGGGACTGTTCTTGAACACCTAATCTCACTTAGGATGTAAGTGTATAATGTGTATTGGGTTTTCGAGAAAATTTCGGTAGCATTTCCCCGTTTGTTCTCTAAGTACATATGTACTTAGAGAACAGTAAGGAAATGCTGCCGAAATTTTCTTGAAAACCCAATACACATTATACACTTACTAGTGAGATTAGGTGTTCAAGGATGGGATAGGTGGTACACATTTATTATATATAAGAATGACATCAAATGTGTTTGTTGGCCTAGAAACCCGTCCAAGATTGACTCATTAGGAGTAAATCTTGGATAGTCCCCGGTTTGGGACTGTTCTTGAACACCTAATCTCACTTAGGATGTAAGTGTATAATGTGTATTGGGTTTTCGAGAAAATTTCGGTAGCATTTCCCCGTTTGTTCTCTAAGTACATATGTACTTAGAGAACAGCGGGGAAATGCTGCCGAAATTTTCTTGAAAACCCAATACACATTATACACTTACTAGTGAGATTAGGTGTTCAAGGATGGGATAGGTGGTACACATTTATTATATATAAGAATGACATCACATTATACACTTAGGATGTAAGTGTATACCCTAATCTTTTCCTAATATATACTTGTTTCCTAATATATACTTGTTTTCTCTGATCATAGAATGGATAGATCATGGATGTCCATTCGTAATCGTTGCACCCCAGAGTTTATATCTGGTCTTGATCAGTTTATTAGATTTGCCGAGGAACATAGGAAAAAACCTACAGATAGGTTCTATTGTCCATGTAGGCATTGCGGTAACAACTTGAAAGTCAACACTGGTGAGGAAATCAAAAGTCATGTCATGTGCAACGGGATTGTACAAGGCTATACAGAATGGCACTGGCATGGAGAGATTTCAAAATCGAAACCAGTAGATGTCGATAGCAGTGCTTGGGTGGAAGAAGAAATTGCCTCCGATGACGTAAATGTGAACGAACCAGTTCCAGCAGACATCGTTGATGCGATGCTGGATAGTTGTAGGGTAGAGCACACCGATCCACCTCCTATCTTTAGAAACATTGTGCATGATGCTGAGATACCGTTATACACAGGTTGTGCTAAGTTTACGAAGCTTAGCACTGTGTTGAGATTGTATAAGTTGAAAGCTAACAATAGATGGAGCGACAAAAGCTTCACTTCATTGTTGACTTTGTTGAAAGAAATGCTTCCTGAAGGAAACGAGCTGCCAATATCAACATACCAGGTAAAGAAAATGTTGTGCCCAATGGGAATGGAGGCCAAGAAGATACACGCATGCCCGAATGATTGTGTATTATTTCAAAAGGACTATGTAGATTTGAAAGATTGTCCAAAATGTGGTGCGTCACGGTATAAATTGACGACTTCGGGGGAGTCCAAAACTGGTTCTCCTGCCAAGGTGTTGTGGTATCTACCTATAATATCACGGTTTCAACGCTTGTTTGCAAATCCGAAAGATGCGAAGAATTTGAGGTGGCATGCAGATGTTAAGAAAAATAATGATGGGATCCTGCGACAGGCGTCTGATTCCCCACAGTGGAAGAAGATTGATCTATTGTACCCCAAATTTGGTGAAGAAGATAGGAATATAAGACTTGGGCTTTGTACAGATGGGATGAATCCGTACGGGACATTGAGCAGCCAACATAGCACTTGGCCAGTCATGCTTGTTATATACAATCTTCCTCCCTGGATGTGTATGAAAAATAAGTACGTTATGTTGTCATTGTTGATATCGGGCCCTAAACAACCCGGAAATGATTTCGATGTTTATCTTGAACCTTTGATTGATGACTTAAAGAAACTTTGGGCTGAAGGTGTGATGACCTATGATGCTTCAGTAAGAGAGACATTTCGTTTGCACGCTATGTTGTTTTGCACTATTAATGACTTTCCAGCATATGGGAATTTGTCTGGATATAGTGTCAAAGGAGCTAAAGCGTGTCCTATATGTGAAGAAAACACTGATTCAATAAGACTAAAACAGGGCGGCAAGACTGTATATCTTGGTCATCGAAGGTTTCTTTCAAAATTCCATCTGTATCGTAGGAAGCGCAAAGCATTCAATGGATGGAATGATGAACGGAGTGCACCTAAACCTATACCAGGGGATGTTGTTTATGAAAGAGTAAAAGACATTGTCAATGAATTTGGTAAGAAATCACAATGTAGTATGGCCACACGGAGTGACAATTCTTCATTCAAGAAGAAGTCAATATTTTGGGATCTTCCTTATTGGAGTTCTTTGACAGTCAGGCATTGTATCGATGTAATGCACGTTGAGAAAAATGTCTGTGATAGCATCATTGGTACTCTGTTAAATATACCAGGTAAGACTAAAGATGGGATAAAATCCAGACTGGACCTACGTGAAATGGGAATAAGGTCAGAATTAACAGAATTACGTGAAATGGGTAGTAAAAGAACATACTTACCTCCCGCTTGTTACACGTTGTCTAGAAAGGAGAAGAAAACGTTTTGTGAATGCTTGGTAAATGTTAAGGTGCCACATGGTTACTCATCCAACATCCGTAGATTGGTATCAATGAAAGATCTGAAGTTGATAGGTCTTAAATATCATGATTGTCACACTCTAATGCAACAAATATTACCCGTGGCAATTCGATCTATATTGCCGAAGAATGTAAGGTTTGCAATTACCAGACTTTGTTTCTTTTTCAACAGTCTATGCAGTAAAGTTATTGACCCTGATACTCTCGATAATTTGCAAAGAGAAGTGGTTGTTACCCTATGTCAGCTTGAGATGTATTTCCCTCCTTCGTTCTTTGATTTCATGGTACATCTTGTTGTCCACTTGACTGGGGAAGTGAAAATGTTGGGACCAGTTTTCTTGCATTGGATGTATCCCTTTGAACGATACATGAGCATTTTTAAAGGTGATGTTCGAAACCGTTATCGGCCTGAAGGGAGTATTATTGAAGGTTATGTGGTGAGAGAGGTTATGGATTTTTGCAATGACTTTCTCAGTGGTAATGACACTCCTGATAATGACAAGAATATTGAGGAGGGCAAAGGAATTTTGGGATCACGGGTGAAAGTAATCAGCCGTGAGCAGTTGGAACAAGCTCACTTGTATATTTTACACAATATGGACGAAGTGAGTGTTTATATCAAGGAACATACCAATTTCATAAAGAGACAACAACCTCGAGCAAGTTCAATGTGGCTTGCTAGAGAGCATAATAAGACTTTTACTAAGTGGTTTGAAGATAAAGTCTTACATCAACTATCTCAAACACCAAATGATATTATAGAAACTATCAAATGCCTCGCCTTTAAACCAAAACTGAATGTTATGTCTTATGAAGGGTTTGACATTAATGGATTCACATATTACACAAAGCGCCAAGATGATAAGAGTGTCGTCCAAAATAGTGGGGTCACTCTTCAAGCGTCGACTATGTAATTTGCAAGTGCAAAGGATAAGAGTCCACGTGAAGCTAATATGTCATATTATGGTGTCATTGAGGACATTTGGGAGTTTGACTACATAGATTTCAAAATTCCGCTCTTTAAATGTAATTGGGTTGATAACACCAAAGGAGTTATAGTGGATGAATTGGGTTTCACTTTGGTGAACTTTGAAAAGATTGGCGAGAAGGGTGAACCATTCATATTGGCATCACAGGCGAAACAAATATTCTATATCGATGATCCTGCGAATGATAAATGGTCGGTTGTTCTTCATGGTAAAAGACAATTCGTTGAAGATCATATAGATGAAGAAGAGTACTATGATAAGTATAATGACTCCAGTCCATTCTCAGTTGGGTTGCCAATTCCACAAAATATTGAAGCTAATGATGACTTATATGTGCGCGGAGATCACAATGAAGGATTGTTAATTGATAAAAGATGGCTGACCATGTATGTTTATACAAATGCTAAATATTTGCCTTTTTCTAGTTAATACAAATGCTAAATGTTTGCCTTTTTCTAGTTAATACAAATGCTAAATGTTTGCCTTTTTAATGACATTTTCAGATGGCTGACCATGATGAGCATGATGTCCATGATGAGCATGAAGTCCATGATGAGCATGCTGTCCATGACAAGCATGGCGAGGATACCAATGTAAGTTCTAAAAACATATCCTGTATTTCTATAAAATTCATTATCTTCTAGTTATGTCATATATCCTATATTTCTATATTGGGCTAATTTAGTGTGTTTATTTTTGTCAAATTTTAGGTTGATGATGTACCTGTACCCACTGAAGCACTGGAGCAACTTGATGCGCAGCACCAAACACTTAACAAGAAAAGGGGCATCACTCTGTTGAAGAAGTTATTAGCGCTAAGTGGTAGTGGATCCAAATTGGTGGTGGAGTTTGATAATGGAGGAAATGCAATTGGAGTGAACCGCAATAATTTTGTAAACTATCTTGGGTGTACCACTCGGAGCCATTGTGGTGTTAAGTATGATAATTGGCATATAGTTCCTCAAGGGAAAAAAGACTTGATATGGAAGGATTTATGCGTGAGTTATTATTATTTGCAATTCTATTTTGTAGACTACAAATTCTATTATTTGCAATTCTATTTTGGATACTAGTTAATAACATTTCTATTTTACAGAATCTGTTTGCATTGGATGAGAAGTTGCATCGTAAAAGTGTGATGCAACGCGCTGGAAAGATGCTTAGGAATTATAGGACAAATCTGAACAGAGAATACATAAAAGAGGGTGATAAGAAGAAGAAATCATCCCTTGAACATTGGAACTTCTTGGACAAAGAAGATTGGGACAATTTTGTTGCTTCAAGAAAATCTGAAGAATTCAAGGTATTAGGCGTCACTCCCAATTTAATTAATATACATTGTATTCACCTATTCAAGATTAACATTTAGTGCTACTAACCAAATCATTAATGTGCATACTAACTAGGCCCTCAGTGACACACAAAAAGCAAGGCGTGCACTGAATGTGCATGACCACACTATGGGTCCAAAAGGCTATGCAAGCATTCACCAATGACTACAGGCAGAGTCTGCGGCTACTCAGCAGTCCGCTGCTACTCAGGAGTCTACTCCTACTCAGGAGTCTGTCATACCCATGCCTCGCCATGATATCTAGATAGCTGGCAGGCAAAATAAGAAGGGTGAAATAAAGAAGCCTGTAACTGCTGAGGCGGCTGCAAAAATGGTAAAATACAACTCTTAGAGAAATTGTTTGAATATTGATTATTTGTGGTGTTAACTTACCAATTTCTGTTTATGCTGATTAGAGGGAGCTGCACGAGCAGAGGAAATAAGGCACGTTCATCCCTCAGGGCACAAGGGATGAATTGACAGTTGCTCTGGGTAACCCAGAGCATCCTGGACGTGTTAGAGGTGTCGGCGCTGGTGTTGGCATCAAAGCATTCTTTGGGCCATCCCATTGCAAACCCAGAGCGGGACTTTCTCAAGAAGAGGTAACCTATTCTTTTTTTAGAATGTTACTGCAAAAGGAAATTCATTAATAAGAAGCTAATGTTTCTTTTATCCATGTATAGGAGAATAAGAGAGTTGAGGATTTAGTTGCTAAGAAGGTCAACGATGTAGTTGCTGAGAAGGTCAAGGAAGAATTGTTGCGGTGGCGGGCATCTCAGGCTTCCAATCAGCCTATGGCGACCCACTCTTCTCCTGATGCACAGACTGCGAGTAATCCTGGAGACCCATCGCCTAGCACGTCTGCTGTAAGTATTGTTTATGACATTGTAGCTAGTCTTTTCAAGATGATATGTTTTCAAGATTATATGTATATATGTATAACATTCTTTACGTAAATTTGTAGGCATTGAAGCCATGCCGCTTAAGAATACAAGACTATGTTGTTGCAGAGGCGCAAGCTTACCCGTCCCTTCCTGGGGAAAGGTTTCACGGGACTCCAATGCCACAGGGCTATGTTCGTGTGGGCCCATTACGTGTGTTACCCGATTGGAGGGAAGTTGCGTTGCCATATGCCCACCCAGATATTGATACACTTGGTGAGGCAGAAGGCGGGGTCATATTGTGGCCCAAAGCAGATGTCGTCTACACGACTGAAATTGTAAGATAAATTTACATTGATTTAGACTGTTAATGTGTATATATGATGTCAACTGATCTGAAATTATATATACAGGTTAAAAAGAAGACACCAGGAGCACCTAGGCCTCCACCTCCACTTCCCGCATTACCAACTTGGGTTCCAACTGACCTAACATACCCGTTAGGTCCTGCTTGTAGGGGAATGGCATGTTGGCTACAGGCACATAATATACATTTCCCTATAATAGTTTCTTTAGATGCAGATTATGCAGGTCGATCATACGATAGCTCTTTATTTATACAAGATATTATTGAGTTGTTTATGTATGATTGGCTGAATACATCAATGATAGAGACATGGATAAGGTGAGATCTTGTTTATACATCCATATACCTTGTGTAAGATCCGGTGATCTGGTTTCTTATATATTAATGCATACGCCTATATGTTTTGCAGCTACTTAGTCGAAGATCATTGCAAACAATTTGCATTTGATCATGTGGGATTTTTGATTCCATCATTGATTAGTTTGGTAGCTAAAGACCCTGATAATGTTCAACAATACTATATAGATGCTTTTACAATTTTTGGTCAGCAAAAGAAGACGATAATAATAGCTCCATTCAATGTCAAGTAAGTTTACTTTATTTATAATTTGGACTTAAGAAAATTCCATTTTTATTTTGCATTTTGAGTTATTAATTGTTAACTTCTTACTTCTAGCGGTAGACATTGGGAGTTACTAGTTATTGTCCCCGGGACATTCACTGTTTATTATCTAGATCCTGCGGGGAGTACATTGAACACTAAAATTGGACACATAATGAGAATGCCATTATTCTGGTGAGAAATATTTCATTTTTATATCCGTTAACATCTTTTATTACATTACTATTTACTTATGCAATTTATCGTGTTATATTAACATGTAGGGGTTTAGATGCATTCAAAAAGGCTGGAGGAACGGTCCCATGAAAAAAGAACCAGCCAATAAATTGGAAGAACGTAAAAATAAGTTCCTGACTCGAATATATATATTATTGATGTGAATTGTGCTTAGTTGTATTATTTTGTATGTTTCAATTTATAGTGTGCTACACAAGACAATGGCTGGGCATGCGCATACTATGTGATGCGATTTATGCAGATGATTATCAAATATGCCGCATTGGACATCGATACCATACATGAGGTATATATATAGTCTCATTAGTTAGTATGAAATATATCAATCTTATCTTATTTTTATATTATTACTTATATATATACATCATTCTCTTTGCAGGTGTTTAAAACTGACCACACTATAGGTAAACGCTTAAAAAATATACATGATCCATATACGATGGAAGCATTAAATGAAGTAAGAGAAGAATGGGCAAAAGCCATACAAGCAGTGGCAACTGTAAGATATAATTGGGATGTTGATAGCGATAATGAATGATACTTTGTAAATGAATATTTATGAATGTTAATACATGTATTTGAATGTTTCTATATGTGTGAATGTGAGAATTGAATTGATGTCTGAATGTATGTACTTGTGTAGAATTTTCCTTGTGACTTTTGCAGGTTTGCGGCCTGTTTGTAGTCTGATATCAATGGATGTCGTAAACCTGCAGTTCAGAAAACTGAACTGCAGGTTCTCATCCTGCTGACCAGCCACAGCAGGCCTGCAAACTGATATGAAAAAAATATATATAAATAGGCGTCGGTTATTTATAGAAAACCGTCAGCAAAGACATACATCGTCGGTTATTTGATAAAAACCGACGCCTAATAGTACAAACAACCCGACCGTGCAGGATAGCACGGACGTGGTGGAAAAGGCGTCGGTAATTCATATAAAACCGACGCCTATAGTACTAAACACGGCCGTGCAGGGAAGCACAGCCGTGTCGTCTTGAAGTATAGGCGTCGGTGTTTTAGTATATAACCGACGCCAAAAGTGTTCGCGCCACAGAAAATGGCATCATCTAGGGCACTTTATGCGTCGGTTATCAACTAAAACACCGACGCTATATTCTATATAGGCGTCGGTTGTTTAGTAAATAACCGACGCACAAAGTGCCCTAGATGACGCCATTTTCTGTGGCGCGAACACTTTTGGCGGCAGTTATTTACTAAACAACCGACGCCTATAGAATAAATAGGTGTCGGTTAAAAAACCGACGCCGAAGTGTTCGACCTTTAGCGGCGCCCACATAGGCGTCGGTCGGAAACCGACGCCAAATGGGGTTAAATGACCGACGCCAAAGGCCATTTCTGTAGTAGTGCTAGTACATGATGATAGTTGTAGAGCTTGAATGATGTTGAGATCATGCTTTTTTTGGATGAAATCCAAAACCCTAATTTCCTTTGTACCTAATTTTGGTGTTTATGGTGCATGCATGATGATCAAGTGTTTTAGGGTTCTATGAAGCCTTGGCTCGGTTTTGATGGAAACAATCTTGGTTTCTTTATCTTGTTGAGGTTTGCCCCCTATGAGGATGATGAATTTCCCTTGTTGTGTCACCTATTTTATCCATGATTTATCTATATTTTTGACCTTGGTTTCTTTGTGGTTTTTGGTCTTTGTGGTGGCTTGATCTTTAGTGGTCTTCATGCTAGGTTTTTTCTTGTGCCGCAACATCTCGTTAGCTTGAGGTTTTGGGTCGCAGCCACAATGGCGTGTTTTCCTTGGTGTTGGTCATGGTCATAACTTCGTGTTTTCTCTAGTTATGGTCGTAATCATTTTGGGTCACAATGGGTCTCCTCTTTGATGTGTCACAGTCACGACATAAGGGTTGGTAGCGACCCACGAGCTGATTCGGTTAGGATTCCCTAGTTGTGTGTCGTTCTCTCCTGCCTTGTCTTGGTAGGACCTTTCTTATGTTTTAGATAAATTCCTACTATTGTATCAAAAATGTCTTGCTTAACATTAATCATGCTTGAGGTATGGTGGTGACACATGCTTGAGTACCTAATCCATGTACATCAATGAGTAATGTTTGAGCCACAAGTAGTGCTAGGTGGATAACGTCTTACTTAACATTAATCATTCTTCTTAACTCTAAGTGTTCCAAGAATGTATGTGATGTTATATAGGGTTTAATACTTTTATCTACCTACAAACCCTAATTTGCTAAAAACTTGGAACCCTAACCCTAATGCAGAATTTTGTGTTTGCTTTCTCTCTTATAAGATGTTCTTCATGTAGAATTTTTGTATCTCTCTTGTTTATAAGCCCTAACCTTGCAGGTGATATGTATGTCATGTCTTATGTATACTATGGTGATGGCTATGTGATAAAGGTTAGTTCTTATGCACAATAATGAGACAATATGTGATGATGAACATGCAGGGGTTCATGTGATAGGTCCTATGACCTAGTCATGGCTTGATGCCTATTGAGAGGTGATATCCTCAAGTGATGTGAGTAAGGGATTAAGATCCCATGATGATATGTGACATTTATGATTGCTTTGTGGATGGCAAAACTTTGAGTACCACATGGTGGTTGTGTGAGAAGATCACACCTTGTATGTTTTTTATCTTTTGGACTTGCAACACACCCTTATTTTTGAAGTGTTTGTTTTAGCTTTATACATTGTAACTTTATTGATGCTAAAAGTCACCCAATCGGCTAAATAATTAAGTGAAACCTAATCATGTATAGTTTTCCTTGTGCCATATACATTATAGCCTTATTTTCTGGATTGGTGAAATGATTATACTTGGAGGGCATATTTTTTAATATACAAGGTGCAAGTTAAGTACCTCCTTGCATCCATAATTACAGGTTGTGTGAGACGGCCATGCATGAGCTGATCTACTTGTGATATGGATGGCAATGAGTGAGCCACTCCTTCTTTTAAGAATAGCCATGTGTGAGCATGTTGTTCTAGCATCGTTACATGTACCAAGGTGGCCTAGGTGTTTATGTTTATGGACTACCAAACATGAGTCAATCCTTGTGCTAACTATATGTCACTCTTTTGTAGTTGACTGATATGTCTCTGCATTGTTCACTTGAGCTAACCAAAAGGTGTTGGAGAGGTCATGGATTCTGTATCTTCCATGCACCTTATATGGCACTTATTTCGACATACCAGTGGTCAGTTGGATTTGGGTCAAATGACTCAAATCCTTAGGGCGTAATAAAAGATGTAATGTAGCTGTGTAGAAAATATTTATATGCTTAGGTGACATATGACTCACATTGGTTGAGCCTTTTCCTTTTTTTTCACTGATTTCTTGAATTACAAGACAGTAAGAGAAGTCAATTGTTATACATTTTCTTCATAGTCCTTTTTAAAACATAACTTGATCTACTATTCAGTGGTGGCTACCTAAATTTTTTAATCTATTTTACCAGTTACATACATATCATCTAGTTGAATCTGCTCATCTCACCAATATGTTGATTTATTTGTTTAGTTTATTTGTGTTTTAATAGCGTTGTTGGAGAGTTATATCTCACCCTGGGATGTTTGGTCTCATATTGTGGGTTTACACATCTTTTAGGTGAATGTGCATGAAGAGGCAGAGGTCGTGCAGTTGAGGAAGAGTAGAAGCAAGAGCAGTAGTTGATAAGGTTGGATGTGCTGCTAGTCTTTTGGTGTTAGAGTCCTAGAGTCGTCCCTCTACACTAAGGTCATTGGGGTGTTTTTGAGATGTTTTTTGTTGATGTAATTGATACAACATTTTTGGCTCATATATCTATGTGGAACCAATATCTATGTGATAGGTTGATGACATGAATGCGGACCTAAAGTGATGTAAGCATCATGTGATGTGTTATCTGTTGTATGGAGCAGGCTTGTAAACTCATATGTAATAAGGTTTTGTCTTATGGTTCTTTTAATGAAATTGGTTTTAATTTCCTGTATTTTTTGATAATCTGCTTGCTTGGTGTTGTTTTCTTTTTTTCATTTTGAGTCATCTCACTTTGTGGCACAACGGGGCATCATTGTGAAGGGTTGGTATCAGAGCATTAGGTTCACTGAGTCTATAGGGACCTAGGATTCGGGTTTGTGCCTGTTCTAGTGTTCTCCATTCTTTCTTATAGTGACTTTTTCTTATGCAGAAGAAGAAGAAGAAGAGTAGAAAGATGGTTGGAGAACATGAGGAACATGCTACATAGAGCAGTGTTGCTGCACCCGGTGGTGGTGTGAGGGCTCAGGAAAGAGAAGATTGGATGCTTGATGAGCCCCAATTTGACTCGACTATGTTAGAGAACCCTACCTTCCAGTCTCTGTTTGGGTAGTTTAGGGTGACGACGATGCACATGGAAGACAGGATGCCTTCCCCTCAGCCTAGTGTAGTTGTCCCCGGTGCTGAATCTCTAGGAGTTGGGAAGACCTTTGAGAGGTTGAGACATGTGGGTGTTGTGGATTATAATGGTACAGCTAATCCAACAGATGTTCATCTTTGGCTGATGGAGTTGGAAAAGGCTTTCAAGATCCTTAATATCCCCAAGGCCGATAAGGTGAAGCACACAGTGTATTTTTGGAAGGGGAGTATTGGCCATTGGTGGGCCATTGAAGAGGAGAAATGACTAGGTGTTGATATCAGTTGAGAGAAGTTCAGATGAGAGTTTGTCAGCAAGTATTTTCCACGTACCTATATGGATGAGAAGATCAGTTAGTTTGAGCATATCCAGCAGGGATTCATGTCCATCAATGAGCACGAAGAAAAGTTGATGGAGATGTTGAGGTTATGTACTCACATGGCGTCGATAGATGAGGAAAGGATCAGACATTTTGAGAAGGGACTAAATGGTGAGTTGACAACGATGGCGGAATTGCTTGAGAACCATGAGAAGTTTGCAATGTTTGTGGAGTCTATCAGGAGGATTGAACTATCGGTGGTGGATAAGTGGGAGAGGAGTGCCAAGAAGAGGTTGGCGTAGTACTAGGGAAATTTGTCAGGATGCTTTAAGAAGCCTAGGATTTCTACACCACTAGCACAAAAAAGGTCAAGTGCACCGACCAAATGATCACCCAGTAAGGGAAGAGGACATAGTTTTCTACCAGTGGGAGCTTAGAGTGTGTCACCATCTGCGGTGACATGATCGTCTCATCCATGATATGAGAGTAAGACCTACAACAAGTGCAGACAGGTTGGGCATACGAAGATGTTCTACCCTATAAAGGATGGAGAGGTCACCCAACAACTAAGGCATAGCCAGTGGGGCTCGCAGAGACAACAGTTCAGTAGTTGTTGAAGGGGACATGGTCAAGCGTCTCAGGTTGGTTCCTTAGGACAGGCCAGTAGAGGAAGAGAGAGGCAACAATTGTCATCTAGGTTATGTTATGAGTCAGCCTAAAGGAGTGGTCAACCCGCAAGTAGTGATATGTCAGATAGAGTTATTTATTTTTTATTTGTCTTCTTCTTACTTTATATCTATTTTGGTTGATCCAAGTGTGATGCACTCTTTTGTCACTCAAGAAGTGATTGATGCTTGTTCCTTGCCTATCAGTCTAGATGGGATAGTCTTCATTTAGAAACCCCATTAATTGGTCCTGTCGAGTTGTGGGAGGTGTGCCCTTCCTATGTTCTTTCTTTCTCAAGGACATAGCATTCAAGTGGACCTCTTACCACTTGACATGCATGGATTGGATGTGATCCTTCAAATGGATACTTTGAAGAAGTATCAGGTGGTCTTGTATTGTAGTTCAAAGGTGGTGATGTTTGTAGACGGTATTGAGATGTGGACCCTCCAAGGTGATAGGAAGATTCTTCCTACCTATTTGGTGTCAGTAATGGTGGATGAGAAGTAGATGACATAGGGATGTGATGCATTCTTAGCGCATGTGGTGGATACCAAGGTGAGTAGTCCAAGCATCCAAGAGGTGTAGGTTGTCAGAGAGTTTGAGGATGTGTTCCCCGATGAGTTCCTAGATGTTCCCCCTATCAGAGAGATTGATTTTGAGATCAATCTAGTCCTAGGAACACAACCGATAGAACGAACACCATATAGGATGGTACCAATAAAGATGGAAGATTTGAAGAAATAGTTGCAAGAACTTCTTGAGAAGGGTTTCATCAGACTGAGTACGTCATTGTGGGGTGCTCCTGTGTTGTTCTTGATGAAGAAAGATGGATCCATGAGGCTACTTATAGACTACAGACCGTTGAACAAGGTGACGATAAAGAACAAGTATCCCTTGCCACAGATAGATGACTTGTTTGATTAGTTATGAGGTGTTGCAATTTTCTCTAAGATAGACATGAGATTGGGATACCACCAGTTGGGAATCAAGGTGGATGACGTACCTAAGTCAGCTTTTAGGACTAGGTATGGTCATTATGAGTTTGTGGTTATGTCGTTTGGACTAACCAATGCACCGGTAGTGTTCATGGACTTGATGAATATAGTGTTTCACCCATTTCTCGATCCGTTTGTGGTGGTCTTCATAGATGACATCCTAATATGCAGTCATGACAACCAGCGCCACGAATAACATCTTTTTCAGGAGTTGACAGTGTTGAGGCAACATCAGTTGTATGCTAAGTTCAGTAAGTGTGAGTTTTGGCAGAAGGAGGTGTCTTTCCTAGCAAACGAGATATCTTCTCATGGTGGTCGTGTGTACCCCAAGAAGGTTGAATCTGTGCTGGAGTGGGAACATCCAAAGATGTGAATAAAAGCATGCAACTTTCTAGGTTTGGTAGGCTACTGGAGGAGGTTCATTAAGAACTTTAGCTCTGTGGCATTGCCCCTAACCAAACTGACGAGAAAGGATGTAATCTGGGATGACAGATGTCAATGTGCCTTTTAGTTTTTGAAGGAGAAGTTAACAAGTAAACTAGTGTTAGTGATGCCTGAGCAAGGGAAATGTTACATAGTTTTTTTATTCATTACTAAATGGTTTGGGATGTGTGCTAATGCATGACAAGAATATGATATCTATTGCTTCACGACAGATAAAGAAGCACACAGAGAACTATCCTACCCATGATTTGCTATTGGCCATACTAGTTCATGTCTTTAAGAGCTAGAGACACTACATGTATAGTGAGTAGTGTAAGATCTCCACAGATCACAAGAACTTGAAGTATATCTTTTCACACTAGGATTTAAACCTACGATAGAGGCACTGATGGAATTAATCAAATACTATGATTGTACCATTGATTACCACCCAAGAAAGGCAAATGTCATGGTGGATGGGATGAGAAGAAAGTCTTTTTCAACATCATCAATGGGAAGTGCATAGTTGAACTCTTTGGTGTGTCATAAGAGAGACATGTTGGTGTCCTTGCATCAAATGAACATGAAGCTAGAGGTGTTCATGCTAGCAGGGCTGTTGGCACAGTTGTAGGTGAAGCCCACATTGAGACAATAGATCAAGGAGGCATAATAGGATGATGGTGCAATACAATAGATACAATCAGAGTTTGGCAGTGAGAAGCATGATGGTTTCCATGAGGTAGATGATGGGATAGTTTGTTACCACAATAGAGTTGTGGTTCCCGATGCTGGCAATATGAGTCAGATGGTTATGTAAGAGGCTCACTCTTCTATGTACGCTATGCACCCAGGTAGCACCAAGATTTACCATTACCTTAAAGATTTGTATTGGTGGCATATCTTAAAGAGGATGGTAGTTGAGTTTGTGGCCAAGTGAACAGTGTGTTAGCAAGTCAAGGAAGAGCATGAGAAATTTGTAGGGATGTTGCATCAATTAACTATATGAAAATGGAAGTTGGATAATGTCACAATGGATTTTGTGTTTGGTTTGCCTAGGACAGCCAAAGGACATGATTCCATTTTGGTGATAGTTGACCAGTTGACAAAGTCAGCACAGTTCCTTCCTACAAAGACAACGTGTCTAGTAGAGAAGCTCGCTTAGATATACATGGATGAGATAGTGTGTTTGTATAGTGTCCCAGCTACTATCATGTAAGATAGAGGTCCTCAATTTATTAGCCTCTTTTTGGAGCATTTGCGCACATCTTTGGGTACGCAGTTGAGGTTCAACACTTCTTTCCACCCACATATAGATGATCAGTCTCAGAGGACCATACAGTCCTTGGAGGACCTATTAAGAGCTTGTGTCTTGTAGTTTTTGGGGAGTTGGGACATCCACCTCAGTTGTATAGAGTTTGCCTATAATAATAGTTACCAGAGGAGCATCAATATGGTAACGTACGAGGCTTGTATCGGTTTCTGTTATGTTGGTATGAGACAGGTGAATATCAGCTTCTTGGTCCTAAGCTAGGGAAACAGACAATAAAGAATATCAAAGTGATTCAATAGCAGTTGAAAGCAACACAAGACAGACAGAAGTCATATAGTGATAACCATCGAATACTCTTGGAGTTCCAAGTGGGGGACAAGGTGTATCTCAAAGTCTCTCCTTGGAATGGTGTTTTGAGGTTTGGAATGAAGGGTAAGATGGGTCCTAGGTATATGGGACCTTATCTTGTAGTGGCACGTGTTGGTAAGGTGGCCTACAAGTTGGAGTTGACATCTGAGTTGCACAAGTTAGATCGAGTGTTCCATGTGTATATGCTGAAGAAGTGCCACACTGATACAGAGTTGGTTTTACAACCAGTGGAGGTTGAGCTTGATGAGGACCTATCCTATGTTGAAGGGCTTATGTTGATCCTTGATAGGAGGACGAAGAAGTTGAAGAAGAAAGACATAGTTCTTGTGAAGGTTCTGTGGCACCACCGTGGCATAGAGGAAGCCACATGGAATCTTCAAGAAGGGATGCGGAAGAAGTACCCATCTCTTTTCACTTAGGATTGGGGCAAAATCCCTATTAGGGGTTTATGTCTTGTAAGACACCCGACCTATTTTTTGGGTTAACCTTGTTTTTATTGGCATGATGATGTTCTTAGAACCTTGATCTAATCCTTTGATGTGATCTTAGGGCATGTGGAGAGCTTAAGTCTCTAGTTTGATCCTATTTAGATGATGTTTGTACTTTATGTGCAAGTTTTAGTACAAATTGCAAATTACCCATTAGAAGGGGGTATTCTTATAATTTTACACCTCTAGAGTGTTATTTCTCTCTCTTGGATACATGAGGGAGGTTGTGGTTCTTTGGGGTGCCTTGGTGGACCCTTGGTCAAGTGATCTCACCCTTAGTGGTGATTATGGTTTCTAGGGTTTGGTGTGCCTTGACCTTGTGACCCTTGTCAGTTTGTTTCAACCTAGGTCATGACCTAGGGCTTGTTCGGAGGGTGTTGTGGTAGAGACAACTCCCCTAGGTTGTAGTAGAGACACCTCCCCTAGGTATGTCTGTCATGACCGAGATGGTCTGGAGTGTCTTCGGTCGAGATGGCTGCTCTTGTGTAGAATGTTGCAACCTAGTGGTTCTTGGTTGTGTGTCACGACCATGGGTGTCTTCCTTGGTGTGTTGCGGTTGCGACATGAGGGTTGGGTAGCCTAGGTGGTTGAGATCCAACCTAGAGTGTATCACTATCTCTTACATGTGGGCTTTATGTTGTTGCATGTTAGTTTCTTGGGTGGATAAGTGTCCCTTTGGGATCTTCTTTTGTTGACATCTCATCCCTTGCCCTACCTCTCTCCTCCTTTTCTATATAAGCCCTCTTTTCTCCATGCAAATAATCTTTTTCAGTCATTCTCTCTCTCCTTCCTTTCTTGGGTGGTCTTAGATCTTGGTGGAGCAAGAAGGATCTATTCTTGGTGCTTTGGATGTGGTTCGCCCTTGCATGTAGTGCTTGTGGTGATCCTTGGTCATCTTCAACCTTGTTGAGTGTTTATCTTTCCTCTTGGATGTTTTCTTTGAGTCTTCTACCCCACCTTCTTCCTTTTTCTTGGCCATATACTATGTTTTGACACAGTGGTAGTTCTTGAGAGTATACTCCTCATCACAAGGGTAATAGGCCATGTTTTGACAAGGCAACACCCAAGTGAGATGGGGTTTCTTCTCTATTTTCCCCTTTCTTCTTTTGATTCAGCCATGATCTTCTTGCCTCTTTCTTGAGGTATCCTTTGACCTTGGTATTTCCTCTTTCTTGAGGTGATCTTGCAGACGAAAGTGAAGCTTTTGGTGGAGCTTGATCTTCCTTGGTAATCATGTGCTTGGATCTTGCCTTCCTTAGAGTTGATCTTCTTTAAGGCAGGTTATATAATTCTTAACCTTCTCTATTATTTCACTTTTCATGTTTGCATGTTTCTTATCTCTCTCTAGATGTTTCCTTAACATGCTAGTAGGTGATGATAGTTGTATATATTGGATGGTGTTGAGATCATGCTTTGTTTGGATGCAATCTGAAACCCTAATTTCCTTTGTACCCAATTTTGGTATTTATGGTGCATGGTGGGTTTCCTTCCTTCTCGGCATTGGTATGAGTTGAATGCATGATGATCGAGTGTTTTATTGTTCTATGAAGCCTTGGTTCAGTTTTGATGGTGATGATCTTGGTTTCTTTCTCTTATTGAGAATTTTTCCCTATGATGATGATGAGTTTCCCTTGTTGTGTCACTTGTTTTTGCCATGAGTTATTTCTGTTTTTTACCTTGGTTTCTTCATGGTTCTTGGTCTTGACAGTGACTTGATCTTTAGTGGCTGTCATGCTTTGTTTTTTCTTGAGTTGCGACATCTCTTTGGCTTGAGGTTTTGGGTCACAGTTGCTATGTTGCGTTTGCCTTGGTGTTGGTTGCGGTCGTAACGCCGCATTTTCTCTAGTTATGGTCACGATTGTTTTGGGGTCACAATGAGTCTCCTCTTTGATGCATCACAATCGCAACATCAGGGTTGGTCATGACCTATGAGTTGTTTTGGTTGGGATGCCCTATTGTGTGTCGTTCTCTCCTACCTCATCTTGGTAGGACCTTGCTTCTGTTTTGGATGAATTCCTACTCTTTTGTCGAAGATGCCCCTATCCTTGTTTTGGGTATCAACATGAGGAAGGTAGGTCATGGTCGTGACACCATGGGTGATGGTGGTTGTGACACATAGTTGAGGTATGGTGCTGACACATGCTTGAGTACCTAATCCATGTACATCTATGAGTAGTGTTTGAGCCATAGGTAGTTCTAGGTGGATAATGGCTTTCTTAACCTTAATCATGCTTCTTAACTCTAAGTGTTCCAAGAATGTGGGAGATTCTATATCTAGGGTTTAATACTTGTATGTACCTACAAACCTTAATCGGGTAAAGCTTTGAACCCCAACCCTAATGTTGAATTATGTGTTTGCTTTCTCTCTTGTTAGATGTTCATCATATATAATGGTTTTGTCTCTCTTGTTTATAAGCCCTAACCTTGCAGATGATATGTATGCCATGGCTTATGTATTCTATGGTGACAGTTATGTGATATAGGGTAGTGCTTATTCACACTAATGAGACAATATGTGATGATGAACATGCATGGCTTAATGTAATAGGTCTTATGACCTGTAGATGGCTTCATGCTTATTGAGAGGTGATATCCTCAAGCGATGTGATTAAGGGATTAAGATCCTATGATGATTTGTGACATTTATGATTGCTCTATGGATGGAAAAAATTTGAGTGCCATGTGGTGGTTGTATGACAAGATCACACCTGGTATGTTTTGCATCTTCTGGAGTTGCAACACACCCTTATTCTTGAAGAGTTTGTTTTAGCTTTATACGTTGTAACCTGGTTGATGCTAAAAGTCACCCAATCGGCTAACTGATCAAGTGAAACCTAATCATGTAGTTTGCCATGTGCGAAAGATCCAATTCTAGTCTCAACTTTATTTGTTGGATTGGTGAAACGAGTATAACTGGGAGCACATATTTTTGAATATGTGGAGTGCAAGTTGAGTATCTCCTTGCATCCTTAACTACAGGTTGTGTGAGACGGCCATGTGTGAGCCGATCTCCTTATGATATGGATGGCCATGAGTGAGTAACTCCTTTTTTTAAGAACGGTCATGCATGAGCCTGTTCTTCTAGCCCCGTTACCTCTACCAACGTGGGTAGGTGTTTATGTTTATGGACGACCATGTGTGAGCTAATCCTTGTGTTGACTCTATGTCACTCTTTTGTAGTTGACTAATATGTCTCTGCAGTGTTCTCCTGAATTGACCAAGAGGTGTTGGAGAGGTCGTGGATTCCGATTCTTCCATGGACCTTATGTGGCACTATTTTCGACTTAACAGTGGTCAGTTGGATTTGAGTGGTACAAATCAAATCCTCAAGGAATAATAAAAGACGTAAGATAGCATAGGCTTAGGTGACATATGAATCACATTGGTTGAGCCTTTGCCTTGTCTTTCACTAATTTCTTGAATTATAAGACGGTAAGAGAAGTCAATTGTTATACATTTTCTTCATATTCCTTCTAAAAATATAACTTGATCTACTATTCAGTGGTGGCTGCCTAATCTTGTTTAATCTGCTTTACCAAATACATACATATCATTTAGTTGAATCTTCTCATCTTGCAAATATGTTGATTTACTTGTTTAGTCTATCTGTGCTTTAATAGAATTGACGGAGAGTTATATCTCATGCTGGGACCTTTGGTCTCAACCCATGGGTTTCCACATCTTTTAGGTAACCGTGCACGAAGAGTTAGAGGTCGTGCAACTAAGGAAGAGTAGCAGCAAGAGCAGTAGTTGATAAGGTTGGATGTGTTGCTAGTCTTTTGGTGTTAGAGTCCTAGAGTCGTTCCTGTACACTCAGATTGTTGGGGTGTTTTTGAGATGTTTTGTGCTGATGTAATCAATATGAGGTTTTTGGATCATATATATATGTAGAACCAATATCTATGTGACATGTTCATGATAGGAATGCTCACCTACAGTGAGGTAAGAACCATGTGACGTATTCTGTGTTGTATGGGGCAGGCTTGTGGACTCATATGTAATAAGTTTTTGTCTTATGCTGCTTTTAATGAAATTGGTTTTAATTTTCTAAATTTTTTAGTAATCTTCTTGCTTGGAGTTATTTCCCCTTTTGGTTTTGAGTAATCTCGCTTTGTGGTGCGGCGGGGCATCACATTTGTATTGAGTACTTATGATTTTTTTGGCCTCCCAACTACTAGGTCTTGGTTCTGTCACTGCTTCTGAGCCTACAGTCTACAACTTTCCATGGGTATTGAAGCCCTAAATATGATCTACTTCTTTTGTATATATAAATATTAGTCAAAAGAAATGTGTTAAGCACATGCATTATAATTAAATTAACTCGGTAAAAGAAAACAATAGACCAACTCTTATAAGACTCTTTGATTAGATGTACTTTCTTTCTTGAGCATGTGTCAACTAATGACTATTTTTTTTGTCGACTCCTTCCCATTTGTAGCATGTACCTTTGCTTCAAAAATTAAATAACCAAATACTCACAATAATATCTAGACAACTCACTTAATGATCAATTATCAGCTGACTCCTCCATCCTAGAGTCTGTTGTTAGTAAAGTCACATAATTTTATCTTCTTAGAAATATGTCTACTGACGGTTAATATAAAATAAATAATATAGATAATTTGTTAAAAGATAAAGTGGAACACTCAAAATTATCTCTATTCCAAAACAAGTTGTATGCAAGTAAGCACACAAACATTTGAGATAGGGAAGTTAATAGAGAAATTGTTGAAATATGTAGACAAATTGCTAAATTATGTAGACAAATGGATAAATTACGCATGTTGATAAATAACAAGTACACAGACTTCTAAAACTTAGATAAAAATAAATAAATGTGATAGAATCAAGTAAAAAGTTAAAAAAAAAGTAAGATTCCGAAACACGGACTTGATATAGGAATAATCAAATAGAAGGGGAGTAGGTAAAGTAGCTTGAAAGCGGTCAGTGGACTCAAGTATAGTTGATCTTTCTAGATCGGTCCAGATGGATTCAGGATCACCAATGCACTTATATATTAAAAAAATTACAAATGCTTCATTCCTTGTACATGAGATTCTTGACTAGTTATGATAATTAGTATTTAAAATAATACATATGCAATTGGTAAAAGAAAATACTCAAATAATTGTGGGTTGACTCCTTACAACTTGCAACACGTGATTCCAAAATTATATCTATTTTAACTTGGTAACTCACACTAACTTACATACAACTCGGTAAATAAATAAATTGAGCTAATTAGCACTTAGATAACATAATTAGATTGGATTGATTAATATGCAGTAAGAATAATAAAACCCACAGTCTGATTGCAACAATTAGCATACACTCAATTACCGCTAAAAACACACATGATTTCGATCTGTTTTACTTCGTTTGATAACAAAAAACAAAGTGGATTAAGAGGCGAGCATACACTGAGTCCGTCGTCGAGAACATAAAAACTACCCATTAATTGTGCTCATCATAACCATTGTGCTAATCGTAAATGATTTCAAAATATGAAAAATAAGGCACAAACATACAAATTGATTAAAAAAAATCAAGCGTAATTGAATCGAGCGCATGGTAGCCCAACAGAGCAGAGACTAGAAACTAAGCGCAAGCTAGCAGCCC
This sequence comes from Alisma plantago-aquatica, assembly GCA_963693085.1. NCBI lineage: Eukaryota > Viridiplantae > Streptophyta > Magnoliopsida > Alismatales > Alismataceae > Alisma > Alisma plantago-aquatica. Next base: position 1,284,191,989 of record OY856412.1, on the reverse strand, counting down.
GGTAACTGGAAGAGCATGCAGCAAGTGTGGTACCAAAATTATATCTATTTTAGTTGGATAACTCACAATAAATTATATACAACTTGTTAAACAAACAAATACAACTAATTAACATTTAGATAATATTATTAGATTGTACTAATTAACATGCAGACAAAATAATTGAACACACAAGTTTGGAACAATTAACATCCACTCAATTAACTGCTAAAACCACACATGGTTTCGATCCGTTTTAGTTTGCTTGATAAAAAATTCAGAAAATAAATTGACAAAGGAAACAGCAGTATGCGGATTAAGAGGCAAGCATATACCTGAGTCAACCGCTGAGAGCTTAGAAGTTATGCATTAATTGCGCTCACCCTAACCATCGTGCTAATCATAACTGATTAAAAAAAATAAAGAAAATAAATTAGAAACATACTGATTAATTAAAAAAATTAAGCACAAATTGAACCGAGCGCAAGGTTGCAGCTTGGTAGCTGGAATAGAAAAACAGAGACCAGAAACCAAATGCAAGCTAGCAGCCTGGTAATGGGAAGAGCATACAACAAGTGCTCCGCTTTTTCATAGGTTAGTTGATACAGATCAAAGGACTATATGACAATTAGTCAACACGTGCGCGGACGAGACCGAATAAATAAATGCCCTCGTGAATCCGTAATGAAGTTGGAATGAAGGGCACGTGCCTACAGCCTATAACCATTGTCGGCCCATTTAATGAATGTTTGCTGTATCATGTAGCGGTTGCCTTCTCAAAAAGCCGTTTTTGTATAACACATATTGGTGAAGCTCAACCATGACAGAACCGATCAATTTTCAAACAAAGCGTGGTCATGGTAGAGGCATAGCAAGAAACACGTTTGTTGACACTGTGGCATTGTTTGATAATTCATACACGTGCACTAGTTATAATAGCTTAATTAGTCGTCTAATTGTCAACTAATACAGCTAAGAGTATTGATTACTTTTCTTTTTGAGGGTAAACGGACATTTTTTTTCTTCTAGGGAAGAGATTGATCACTTTTTAAAAATATGCATCATTGTTGTACTGAAACCTTCTCTCCTATGAGCGCAAATCGAACTGTTGGGCCTAGTGCGCTGTTCCAGCCCAAGAGTGCTTTTGTAGCGGAAGCGCCGAATGAACTGTTGGGCCTGGTGCGCTGATCCAGCCCAAGAGTGCTTTTGTAGCGGAGGGCCATTATGACTCTTGATTGTTGTTGCCGTTCGCGGGATAGATATATCCTCTGTGTTCAAGCCAAGAGTTAATAGGAAGGCAGACACCAAAGAAAAGAAAAGGCCTTGGCAGCCGCAGCCGCAACCGCAGCCTTTGCTAATAAGATGTGCTGTTTGCAGCCTTGGAGACGGAGAAAAAGTGAAGGAGAGGAGGAAAAAAAAAGCAGGGTAGGACTGTTAGGCTATTAGATGTTCTCCTTCAGGCTATCTAATGTTGTGCACTTTGTGAAAGATGGTCTCTTCCTATGGAGTTATGGATGGTGGAGTTGTAGAAATCTCTCCTTATGATGATATTTTCTTATATCTCCTTCTTCTTATATTATCTTGAGTTTGGGGTTATAAATTCGAGAATAATAGTTGTATCTTTTCTTTTATTGGATTTGTCTGTCAGTTGTTCCTGTTTTTATTTCTACATACTTTGAGGCTTTTTCACATAAAATTTGATATCATACCTTAATGTCTTGCGGCCTATCTCATGTTCGTCAGTAACGCCTTCACAAGTAATTTTTTGTCACATCGTGATTGCATATTGAATGTGCACATATCCCAAACAATAAGTGGTATAAGAGTGCAGGATGCAGATACAGGTCCAGAGGGGGAATGATGTTACAATGATAATTAGGCTAATGAGTATAAATTGACAGATTTAGAAACCTAAGACAAAGCATGTTAAATATTATAAGGATTTGTATGATTTGATACAGAGATAAAAATCAGAGGGCATGTCTAATTAGATTGGAAGAAATTGAATAGGAAGACTATGAAAATAGAGCAAAAGTACCTTGATAATTCTGTGTTTCATCATGTCATGGAAGAGATCAATGTCAATCATTTGTGGAGAAAATAAAAAAAAAATGTATGAACAGAAGACATACACATATAAAGATTTCTATATTAGAAAGTTGGTGGATTTGAAGAATGAGGATGGTACTAGTATTTTTGTGCACATGATTGGATTTCAAAGCCTTTACAATCAGTTGGGGTCTATGAATATGGTTCTTGAAGATGAACTCCAAGTTCTACTTCTCCTGGAATCATTACCTAATAGTTAGAAGATGCTCATTGTGACAATCAACAATTTTGCACATGAAGAAAAGTTGACACCGAACCAGGTGAAGAGTATCATACTAAATGAAGAGACTCGAAGGCAGGCCCCAGGCGACAACAGATCATAGGTGCAGTTTAATGAGAGTAGGAGTATTGATAGAACAAGAGATCATGATGGATCTTAAAGCCATAATGAGTCCCAAGAACAGGGGAGGGCACGTCGTAGATCTAAATAGAAGGGTCGATGGTACTTCCATTATAGCAAGCAAGGTCCTTTAAAATAAGATTGCAAGGTCTGAAAAGAGAAACATGGGCATGATGCCAAAGACATAAAGGATGATGACCACTACATTGAGAATTTTAGATTACATGAGTGATGACAATGATGTGTTCTTGACAGTCCATGAGAAATACTTTTATGTCGATGATGATGATTCTGAGTGGGTGGTGGACACTACAACTTCTTATCATGTTTCTCCTAGAAAGGAGTTCTTCACTTCATATAGGAAGGAAGACTTTCGAACAGTGAATATGGGACCAACTTCTATAGAATCATTAAGATTGGAGACATTTGTGGCCATAAAAGTATCAGTTGCACACTTACTCTGAAAGATGTTCATCATTATTTTAGACTTGCGGCTAAGTTTTATATTTGGTTCTTTTTCTGATAGAGAAGGTTTTCGTCTAAACTTTCATGCTAGAAAATGTAGGACTAAAATGGGTCTTTGGTAATTTTTTAAGGTAAACTATGTCTCACATTATACAAGACCCATCTTAAAGTGCTCAAATGTGATGGTATAGATCCAATTAAGGATCAATAGGCAAATCTATGCAATAGACAACTAGGACACATGAGTGATAAGGGTGTGCAACATTTGAAAAAGTAGAGATTTATTCCTTGTGGCAATGACATAGATCTCAGCTCATGTGATTCATGTATAACACGAGAGTATCAGTGAGTTTCTTCCAAGACAAAATCAAAGGTGAAGTAACATCTTCTATATTTGTTTCACTTGGATGTCTACGTTCTATTTGAGGTGGCTTCACTAGGTGACAATATATATTTTGTTAAATTCATTAACGATGTATCAAGGAAGGTGTGGGTCTATTTTCTAAAGACCAAGGATCATGTCTTTCAATATATTTAAAAAGTTCATGCCATGGTGGAGATGGAGATAGGGAAAAAGTTGAAGTGTCTCCACACAGACAAAATGAGCAAAAATACCTAAAAGGAGTTCTAGGACTAGTGTGGATAACATGGAATACAACATGAGAGGAAAAAACCCAACACACCTCATAAAAATGTTACATTTGAGAGGATGAATAGTACCATAGTGAAAAGGGTACCACATGAAGTGATTTAACTTCAAGGGGTTTAACTTCTCTTTGAGGGATAAATCATTTTCCTAGTAACTCTCTCTACCGGACAAGACCACTAATGAATGGCACCCTTGGCTAATGTGCTTGTTACCAAATTCTACCTAGTTGAGAAGACCCTCAGGAACATGCACAAGATACATATTCATGTAGAAGCCTGGAGAGAACCTATACGAGGCATGGGAGCATTTCCAAGAGTATCAGAGGGATTGACCCCACCATAATTACAACATAGGATTTTTGGTCACAACTTCTTACAATGGTCTTACATCTGCCGTGAGGACCTAACCAAATGCAGCAACAAGAAGTGACTTCTTAGGAAAGAATCCAAGAAAAACCATGAGAATAATTGATAACATGGCTGGTTTGCAAATCGTTTTGGAATATGAAGGAGGCTCAACCAAGAAATTAATGTATGAATCAACAACTATTGAGTCCAAAGTACTAGAAGTGATGCCTTCTCAAATTCAAAGGATTGCTTCAGACGTGAAGCAGTTGAAAGACTCCCGGGGGTTCATGAAAGAAACTAGTTGAAAAGGTAGTAAAATGTGTCACCTATGGAGAAGGGGACCATGGTACTGGCAACTGAATCTATACTGAACTAGAGGAAGACAACGATGAAGAAGACACTCAGAATGTTTCTTATGTTAATTTTAAGAGACTAGATCACCCTAGTTTCAACTATGGAAACAAGATGTTGCTGAGAATGCCCATCAATTAACCAACTCATCTAAAGTACCACCCGGATTTGGAAAAGGTGGAGGACCAACTGTGTTCACCCGTACTAAAAACTATTACCAAAACATGAACAATTATCAAGACCAAGGACAAGGACAAAATCAAAATAGAACTTCAAATAGGCCAAGCCAGGATCAGAACCAACACAAAGGCAATGACCAACTAGAGGCGATATATGAGATTTTAAAGTCTACAAAGAGACATACCACCATAAAATAACAATTAACTTAGAGTTCCATAACCAATACAGAAATCCAGAACACCATGCAAATTCAAATAGGTAATGTAGCAACACAGATGACAAATATGTAAATCTATTAGATGCAAATTGACTAGCAACTTGTGCAGCTGTTAGAACTGATTAAAAACCCTTAAGGAAAGATACCATCTAACACAAAGAGTGCGAAAATGACCACTCTCCATTCTAGAAAGATTCTATAAGAACTAAAAGGAAAGGCTATCCAAGTAGGCAACTCTAATACTACATAAGATCCCAAACCAGTTATAATAGAGGAAGATCCTGATGAGGAAGTGTCCACCAAGAAGGATAAAGCTAAGGAGAAGGGCAAGGGTAAGAAGATTGCCAAAGAAACGAAATCTAACCCTACTAAAGAGGATTTTGCAAATAGAGATCCATATTCACCTAGAGTTACTTTCCCCTACATGCTGATGAACGCCCACTGAAAGAGGAGATATGGAAATTTTCTAGAAATTGTAAAGAAGCGAAACCTTGATGTACCATTCTTGGATGCAATCAGGGAGATGCCAACTTACTCCAACTCTAACACTACATAAGATCCTAAACTAGTTATAATAGAGGAAGATCCTGACGAGGAAGTGTCCACCAAGAAGGATAAAGCCAAGGAGAAGGGCAAGGGTAAGAAGATTGCCAACGAAAAGAAATCTGACCCTACTAAAGAGGATTTTGCAAACAGAGATCCATATTCACCCAGATGTACTTCCCCCTACAAGTTGATGAAGGCCCACTTAAATAGGAGATATGAAAAGTTTTTGCATGTTGTAAAGAAGCTACACTTTGATGTACCATTCTTGGATTCCATCAGGGAGATGCCGACTTAGTCTAAGTTATTTAAGGATCTGATTATAAAGATATGATAAGGAGACCATGTGGAAATAGTTAGACTGTCAAAAATATTGAGCACTTTTGTACAAGTGAATATGCCTACAAAGAATAAGGATCCAGGAGCATTCACTATTACCTTCAATCATTAGTCTAATTCCATTTACTCTAGCTCAGACACGGACTTACAGATCTAGGAGAAATCATTAGTCTAATTCCCTTTACTCTAGCTCATAGACTAAGACATATTGATATGGTAAAAATTGGAATGAGGATTCAACTAGCTGACCACCCATTCAAAAAGCCAATAGGGATTGTGGAAGATGTCCCAATCTGTGTGGTACAATTCTTTATTCCATGCAACATTGTTGTGACCGACACAGTGGAAGTCGCGATGTGTCTGATGATCTTTGGGAGACCATTCCTGTCTAGTGGGAGAGCATTAATACATGTCGAGGTTGGGATTATTACTATCCATGTAGGAAATGATCACATTGACCTCCTTGTGTAAGACTGAATGAGAGGTTCATCTCTTTTCAAATTTGCTTATTTTATGGAAAGCTATTATCAGTTCTATGAAGAGGTCCAAGAGGAAAATGCCATAGTTTATCCCCTCATGTGATATTTGAACAATCCAAACCCCAATAATGAGGACCCAATAATTTTTGAGATTCTTGACTATTTGAACCAACTTGAAGAAGAATGCAGTGATGATGAAGAAGGAACCTTTTCAAACTACAAAGTATGTATCACTAGAGGAAACTCAGGCAGAGAAAGAATTGCCTAAACCCAAGCCAGAGAATCCAATCCTTAGGGTGGGATTCCAACTCAGTACCTTTTTCTATTTTGAGAAGAGTTGCTCTTTGGAGAGCACATTACGATGAAAGTTGTAAGCTTTGTTTGGGGGGAGTTATTGTCTATCGTTGGCCTCTATGGTAGAATCAGTCGGGGAGGTCTAAGAGGCGGTGGTTTACCCTGTGGCGGATGTCAGCGGTTCGAGTCCGAGCTAAAGAAACTTCCTGGAGGTATAAAGTATGATTTTCTTGATGACAAAGCAAGAAATTCAATAACCATAAACACTTCCCTGATAGAAGACAATAAGGAGAAATTGATAAATGAACTCAAACTACACAAAAAGGTGATAGGATATTCTATAGAAGACATCAAGGGCTTAAGTTCGGATGTTGCATGTAATAGATAAACATGGAAGAAATTTCTAAACCCCTAGTTCAACCACAAATGAAGCTTAATCAAATGCTTAGGGGGGTAGTTAAGAAGGAAGTGATAAAGTTACACAACACATTAATTATATACCCAATCAGTGAAAATAACTAGGTTAGCTCGACACTTGTGGTTCCAAAGAAATGAGGAATGATGATCATAAAAGGAGACAAAGAATATGAGGTAGCAACATGAAGCGTAACTGGTTGGAAAATGCACATTGGTTACATGAAACTCAATGCCGCAACTAGGAAAGATCAATTCCCATTACCTTTCATTGATCAAGTCCTAGAATGCTTGGCCCACCGCTAGTAATTCTGTTTCCTAGATGGATAATCAGGATTTTATCAAATCCCTAACAGACTAGATGATCAAGAGAAAAAATCATTCACCCGTATCTATGGTCCTATGCCTTTTGAAAAAAGTCATTTGGATTATTCAATGCACCTATGACAATTCAAAGGTGCACGATCTTTGTCTTTTTTGACTTCCTAGAAGATATCATGAAAGTCTTCATTTGTGATGTCTCTGTCTTTGAAGACAACTTTGATACTTATCTAAAGAATTTATCTAAGGTTCTAGAGTGATGTGAAGAGAAATATTTAATCCTAAATTGGGAAAAGTGCCATTTTATGGTCTAGGAAGGGATAGTCTTAGGACACCATTTCTGAGAGGGGTATAGAGGTGGATGTCAGTAAGATTGAAGCAATATATAAACTTCCACCCCCAAGTCTGTAATAAGAGTGAGGAGTTTTCATGGACATGTGGGATATTGGAGGATATCTATAAAGGATTTTTCCAAAATTACTAGACCCCCATCTAGTCTTCTTGTTAATGATGTAGAGTTCAATTTCTCAGATGATTGCCTCAAAGCTCTCAAAATACTACATAATTCTCTCACCACAACACCCATTCTCCAAGATCCAAACTAGGGGCTTCCGTTCGAAACCATGTGGCCAATGATTTATCAATTGGAGATATGTTGGGCTAGAAGAAAGATAAAAAGCGTCATGTTATTTACTATGCCAACAAGACTCTCGATGAAGCACACATGAACTACACGACCACAGGAAATGCTAGTGATAGTGTTTGCCTTCGACAAGTTCATATCATATCTGGTTGGATCAAAAGTGAAAGTACGCATGGATCATGGTGCAATAAAGTATTTGATGCAAAAGAAAGACACTACACCTAGGCTTTTCCAATGGGCCCTATTACTCCAAGAGTTCGACCATGAAATAGTTGACAAGAAGGGAACATATTAGTTGATCATTTATCAAGAATCATTCTATCGAATGACAACCAACTACCTGTTAATGATAATTATCTTGACAAATCACTGATGATGGCCAAGGATGTTGAACCTGGGTACCATGGTTTGCAGACATATGCAACTAGCTAGCCTACATACAACTATCATCAAAGATCACATACAATGAGAAGAAAAAGTTATTTTTAGACTTAAAGAATTACTACTGGGATGACCCACTCTTGTTCAAAAGATGTGCTGACAATCTCTATCAGAGATGCCCTCCAGAAGAATAAGTCCCCAAAATCCTACATGAATGCCATTCTTTATCATATGGTGGGCATCTTGACGAGATAGAATAGTCAGGATTCTACTAGCCTACATTGTTCAAGGATGCTCATTGTAACGCGTGTGGTCTCCCAATGCCACAAAAACTAGATAACTCAAAACAAAACACACGAAAAACAACAAACAATAACATTACCACAAAAACATGTAAACTAGAACGTATCTCATATTACTATCATGTGTGGAAACATATTATATCAAGGTCCAACAACCTGTATCACATCACATATCATAGTAGATATTTACATATGTTCAACGGCCACCTTCCACAACCAGTTTACAAAAGAGATCCTATTTATACATATACAAGCCACATATATACAAACCACAACATACTGCTAAAACACATGTCGATATACATCATCTACAAAACACATCCCTTCCCACACCTGAGAGTATAGGGACAACACTAGGACTCTACTACTAACAACAACTAGAACCTATCCAACCTTCTAAGGCTACCAATGTCCAAGTTGGTGCTCCTCAACAACACGATCCTGACCACACCATGGATGACCACCTAAAAAGATGTGGTAACCCACTGGTGAGACCCGTCCCAGTGAGAGATATAGCTCTCAACCAATGGTTATTGTTACCACAAATATATTACTATTAGACAAGATGAGCAAATTCAGCTAAAAGAATTATTTAAAATGATTACACAAGTTAAGTAGATTAAACAACTACAACAAATAAGAATAACATCATGATAAGAAGGAATATGAAGAACTTGTATAACAATTGATTTCTCTTGTCTCATTATATAAAAACTAAGCAGTATAAGAAATAAGGAAAGGTTAAACATACAATGTGAAGTGTGTTTAACCCTACAAAAATATACAACATGGTTGTATTACATCTTTTATTAATGCATTGAGGATATGAGTCATACCACCCAAATCCAACTGATCACTACTAAGCAAAATCAGTGCCATACAAGATCTAGGAAGAGTCAGAATCAAATATCTTCTCCCCACTTGTTCAGTATGAGTGAACAATGCAATGACATATCAATCAAGCTGCCTCTAGGGACATATTGTCAAGTTGAAAACACCTAGCCCGCCTTCGTACATGTAACATCCCTAACCTGGGTTATGTACTAACCCTAGGTGTTTTGTTTAATAAAGATGATTATATGCTTTCTCTTATCTTTTTAAAAGTAATTAAGGTTTTTGAGGAACTTATATTTCAATTTCAGTCCTTTTTGAATGATGTTGAAACATTATTTTGTTAATTTTGGACTAAAGTGCAAATTACCCAAGTTGAGGGGTTAACTTGCAAATTCCACATGGTAAGATGTTCCTATGATGTTGAGACATCATAAGAATTAATATGGTGTAGTGATATGGTTTCCACAAGCTTGGACATCAAGATAAAGCTTGTAGAGCAATTCTTGTGCATTAAAACCTAGTTTTGGTGTAATGTGCAATTTACCCAAAACCTAGGGTTCAACATGCAAAATACCACCTCGAGAGGGTATATCATGTTTCTTGGAATCAAGTAGAGCAAAGAAAATGAGAGGGACAACTCATTTGAGTTATCTTGGAGGAGAGAGAATCTTGACATTAAAATAATCAAGATTTAAGCATATATGGAACTTTAATTTAATTTAATGCAAAAAGAAATAAATTAAGTAAGGAGCCATTCAACCAAAAGTTGAAGGATGTGTTTGCAATAGAGTTGGACGAGTTTGTGCCTTGCTATGGCACAAAAATATCTTGGTTGAGTGGAAGCCACTCACATTATTATAATAAAAAGTAATATCCACTAAAAGGATGTATATTAATATAAAACTCTTTAAGGTGGTTAATTTCTTTTCCATTAATCTTTGGATAATGGAGAGGTTTTGCAAGAACATGAAGATGGATTCGTGGCCAAGAAATGGAGGGGGATTTTATGGAAATTATTTTGGAATTAAAAGAAAATAATCCATTTTCTCTTTCCTTGAAAATCCCTTTATGTATATCTTTTTCCAATACACTTAAGGACTTTTACTTAGTTTCCTCTTCCCATCTTTTCATTGGCCGACCAAGGAAGAGCTCAGGAGCAGGAGAAGGACGACCACAACCTGTTGGTAAGGTTTTTATCATCTTCTACCTCGGGTTCATGGTGGAAACCCTAAAGCAAAGCATGATTCTTGGTTTTCTTCACCCAATTTCCAATTCTAGCCATCTTTTTCATCCAATAGCTCAAGAACGGACCTTGGGAAGTTTCTGGAACTCCATCCACCATTAGAGCCATGGAGCTTGGAGCTTGTAGATCATATTTGAGCTGGGTTTTATAACTTTAACCCTTAAACATTGATATTGCATCAAGTTCTCTATGATTTGTTGGTTATTTTCTTCTATTTCGAACTCTTTTGGTTCATTGCTGAAATTCCCATGAAAAACGGTTGCTGTTCTTGGTTGTTCTAAGAAGGACGATGATGAAATCATCTTAGATGTTTATCCAAGAAAACTCCCAGGTAAAACGGTCTTCTAAGTTGCTCAAACGGTTTCCCAAACCGTTTGGGAGCAAACGGTTTCAAACCGTTTGAGATGAAACAGTTTCACCAAACCGCATGAGAGCAAACGGTTTCAGATCGTTTGGAGGTGTTGACCAGGGTTGAACATTTGGGAATTTGTTGCTAATAATATTTGTTATTGATCCACTAAATATAATTGATTAGTTCCAAGTGGTTCATGAGTTGAAGGTCCAACAATCACCAAAACCCTAATCGGGTTGAGTGCTGATTTCATAAGTGTTTGAGTTTGAAACTTGAGTTGATTGACCCAAACGGTTTCAAAACCATTTGGGGATCACCCAAACGGTCTCAAGACCGTTTGGGGGTCACCCAAGACCGTTTTGAGGTCTAGGGTTGGATATCGTTAAGTGTTTGAAGATCCAAATATATGGTATTGACCCTAATCGATTAAGTGTTGATTTTGCATTGGAATGAGTTGATGTTTTGGGTTGATTGACCCAAACGGTTTCAAAACCGTTTGGGGATCACCCAAACGGTCTCCATACCGTTTGGTGATCACCCAAGACCGTTTGGAGGTCTAGCGTTAAGTATGGTTGAGCAATTGAAGGTCCAAAGATATTAAGTTGAAGTACAATCAAGTGCGGATTTGGTGACCAATCCTAGGATCCAAACTTTAATTGAATGACATCGTTGATGATGATGTGATGGAAAAACGGTCTCAAGAACGTTTTTAGGTCATACAAACGATCACAAGACCATTTGGGGGTCACCCAAGACTGTTAGGAGATCTAGGGTTGACTATGGTGAGGTGTTTGGATATCTAAAGGTATTGAGTTGAAGAGTAATCAATTGCTGATTTGGTGACCAATCCAATGAACCAAACCCTAATTGGTTGACTTGGATTTTGATGTGGACATGGGAAAACGGTCTCAAGACCCTTTGGAGGTCATCCAAATGACCTCAAGACCGTTTGGGGTCAGGTCATGTCCATTTTGGATGATGGTCCAATAGTTTGAAAGTAATTAGTTTCACATTATATAATGTTGAAGGTTCATAAATTCCAAACCCTAATCCAATTGATCCAAACCCTAATTGATGATCAATTGAGGGTAAACTGAGGGTCAAATCAGTTGAATGATGACCTAATTATCTCAATTGAAGTATGGTGATTGGTCCAATTGATGATTGGTTACATGAATTCAATGGTTGAAGGAACCAACATTGGAAACCCTAATTTAATTGGAGTGGTTGAGACCCTTTTTGGTCCTTGTGGTTTTGAGGTGGTTTGGACCAAACAGTCTCAACAACGTTTGAGTCCAAATGGTCTCAAGACCATTTGGGACCAAACGATCCCAAACCATTTAGGTTCATGCGATTTCCAAACCGATTGAGTTCATGCGGTTTCAAAAGTCAACTTTGGGCAAACGGTCTTCACCGCCTACTTTACTAAACGATTTCAAGGTGGTACTTTAGCAAATGGTTTCCTTAGTTTCTCAAGACCGTTTGAGGTCTGAATTGGTCAAGACCATTTAGAGTCTATAAGTCCAAAACCGTTTGGTGGATAATTAACCAAAACTGCATGGGTACTTAAAGTGGTTAAAGGACAAAGTGATTAGTTGACTAATACATGATGTAATCAAAGATGATTATAGTAATTACATATTAATGGGATGAGGTGATTAGTACACTTTGAATAATTAAGCCTTAATGGTCATGGTGACAATGACATAACCCATGATGTTAATTCTTCTTCAAGATTGAGTTGACTTAGCCGAATCAAGGCTGATGCAAATATCATCTTATAGAAGATGAGAGAGAAGACTTCCTATATGAATGATAACCATATAATGGCTAAGTCTTAACACTTTTAGTATGAATGAATGTCTAATTAGGGTATGATCCTTCATAGTAGGATCATGAAAACCTAATTATGATGGATGATGAATCATAACCCTAACTGAGGGCATTAATAGGTGAAATCCTAATACATGATGATGGTATGAACTTAATTCATAGTGATGACATGATAAACCTTAACTCAAGGCACTTTGATACTCACTCCTACTTGGGGTGAATAGTAAACCCTAATTATGGGTTGTTGGTTTAAACCCTAATCAAGGGTGATGTGATGTAAATAGTAAACCCTAATTAAGGGTCGTTGGTTATAAACCCTAATCAAGGGTGATGTGATGTGAATAGTAAACCCTAATTCCAAATAAGGTGAATGAATATATGAAACCCTAATTCTGGGTTATACTTTATACTAAGAAGCTCTAATGTTGGACAATGACATGATGAGTCCTTAACCCTATTTGAGCTAAAGGGGATGATTAACCCTAATTGAATTGAAAAGGGAAACCCTAACCCTAGCAAGGGCATAGTGGTGTAACCCTTGAATAATGATGTCATAATTGTTTTGCAATATGCTGATATGAAATTGATGTATCTGTTATCATCTGTACTAATCATGCATGTCTTATGAGATATTGAACATAGCCAGGTATGAGCCATGATGCTTTGTTTATTGAAAGAACTTTATGAGCTTTGTAAGAAATGATATGCTATGTTACCTAGTGAAAGGTAACAAAAGAGATTGATAGGCTGTAAGAGCCATGTGAAATACTTACATTGCAATTATCATGCTTACACTATCAAATGACTGGTTGGCATCATGTTAACTGTTAAAGTGGTAACAAGTATATTGATGATCTAAGGGTTGAACACCCACATTCTTGAATCATGATGATGAGATGACAAGGGATTGAGTTCCCAATGCTACTAAAGCTGTGAAATGAATTTGATAGAAATAGTACTCATTCTTTATAGCAATTGTTATAATGTTTTATGATTGAAAACATGTCTGATGCTAAAGGAATGTTGTAATGTACTTAATTAATCAAGTATAATGATATCATGTAGAGCCCTGACCATAGATCCATCATCATCGGCAGTTAGGTGATGGTTAAATAGGTTTTCCTAAGGGAACTGCTGGAGAGCATACTTTTGAGTATGTGGGGGTAATGGGGGCGAATATCCTTACTCCCTAATGGAGGAATTGATGTGAGATAAATACTAAATCTCTCATTCCTTAATTATATGTATATGTCGGGATGATGTATCACTAATCTTCCGATGATGATGTTAATGCCGAATAGATGTGAGATAAATAAGAAATCCCTCGATTGTGAAGAGAGTACAACATGCCACTGTAACTCTAATAGAGAAGTTGCCAGTATACCCTGGAAAGCTATATTTATAGCAGAGACACAAGATGTCCTGCATGTTGTTCCTCACACTGACTGAGGAAGATGAGGTCATAGAAATTTGGCTCTTCTGATGACCTATGTATGGTACTGATTTCAATTTCGCAATGGTCGGTTGGAGTATGAGTGGTATACCTCATCTCCTCAGGGCATAAGTTTGTTTGTAAAATGTAATCAGCCATGTAGCATATTTGCTTAGGGTTGAATTACGAGAAATAATGATTTATAATACATTGTTTATATGTCCTAGTTAGATAAACAATATACATGTTCTTCATATTCCTTATTAAATGATTGACTTGCTACTTAATCAAGTTATAATTGAAATGATTGCATAAAGAATACTACTCTACTTAGCTCAATCAATGATTTATCTGATGTTGAATATTTATAATTCTACTGCTCAGTGTTATTCTATTACCAGCAATAACAATGTTTCTCGAAGAGAGTTATATCTCTCACTGGGACAATATTCAATTGTCCCACCCCCGTGGGATTCAACTTTTTAGGTACACGTCGAGGAAGAAGAAACCCTTCAGTGGGTGAGCAGCAACAACAGCCACAGCAGCAGCAGCAACAGCAAGGACAACAGTGATGCACAGGTGGAGATACTATTTGTCAAGTCTTGTATATAGAGAGAGTCCTATGTGTCGTCTCTGTACTCTCAGGTCCTAGGAGTCAGTAGATGATTCGATATAGATCTGAGATTTTTGGCTTAATGCCTCGAGATTTTGTATACTGCTCATGTATAGTTTAACTGGGCAGTCAATGTTATGACTCTTGAGATGAGATGATACAGAGATGTACTGAGGAATCAGAATATAAATAACTTACTTTGGTTCTTTATGATAGAGTTTTACCATTTGTGGATTTCTTTACAAAAAGTTTTAAATTTTTAGTGATTTTCAGTAATTCCGCTGTTAATAATTTGCTTCCACATTAGTTAATCATGTTTTCATAAGTTGGATGCCACAATTAAGTGGTATCAGAGCTCTAGGTTTGCTGAGTCTATAGAGACATAGGACTAGGGTTGTTGAGTCTGTTCTAGTGTCTTCCAGTCTATCTGATAGTGTCTTCTGCTCATATAGGAGGAGAAGAGAAAACTAAAGATGTCTGGATCACATGATGAACATGTTGCAGAAAGTAGTGTCGCTGCACACGGAGAAGGTGCAAGAGACCAAGGAAGGGAGGAACCTGTGCCTGAATTACCCCAGTTCAATCCAGCTGACATGGGGAATCCTGCCTTCCTGGCTATGTTTGGGTAGTTCATGACTGCCATGACACACATGACTGATAGAATGCCCATACCTGCACCTAGGGCACCTAGCCACCATGAACGACATGGAGCCAGCAAGACGTTTGAACGACTATGCCGGGTTGGAGCAACGGAATATGCTGGGACAGCTGACCCAGCAGATGCTGACATGTGGCTAACAGAGTTAGAGAAGGCCTTTAGAATCCTGAACATCCCAGAAGCTGAGAAGGTTAGACATGTTGTGTACCTTCTCAAAGGGAGTGCTGGTCACTGGTGGACCATAGAGGAAGGGAAAAGGCTAGGTGTGGAGATCGAATGGGAAGTATTTCGATGAGAATTTGTCAACAGATACTTTCCTAAGACATTTCTGGATGAGAAAATCTCTCAGTTTGAGAGGTTAAGGCAAGGACCAATGAACATTAGTGAGTACGAGGCTAAGTTCATGGAACTTTTGCGGTTCTATCTGCATATGGCAGCCACAGATGAAGAGAGGACCACCCCTGTGTCTGCTCCGGAGAACAAGGAAAGATTTGTTACTTTTGTGGAGTCTGTCAGAAGGATAGAGAGGTCTATGACTGAGAAGAGATAGACCAAGAACAAGAAGGTGTATCCCCAGTTCTAAGGGTCCTCATCCAAGGGTTTCAAGAAACCAAGGTTTTCTATGCCTACACCACCACCTAGATTCAGTACCCAGACGCAGTGGGCGTCAAATAGGGATAGAGGATGAAGTTTATCACCAGAAGGAGCTCGTAGCTCAGCATCTGTGTCTGTCACAGGACCATCCAGACCACAACAAGGGATCAGGAGTTGTTTCATATGTGGAAAGATGGGACATCTGATGAAGGATTGTAGAGCCCGAGAGGCAAGCGTGACTCAACCCCAAAGGCATAGTCAACAAGGTTCTCAAAGGAGACAGTTTACAGGTGGTGCTAGAGGACATGGACAAGCGTCCCAAGCTGGATCATCGGTGCCCAGTCATCGAGCACCGAATCAACCACATGCAACAGTGAGATTCTATGCGATGAATCCACCTGATGCAGTGATCAACCCTCGGGTTGTGACAGGTCAGATGAAACTGTTTTATTCTGATGAGTCTACATCCTGCTTCGTATCTGTTTTAATTGATCCGGGTGCTATGCATTCCTTTATCACTCGAAGAGTGATTTTTGACTGCAACATGACTACCAGTCATAGAGCAGATAGTCTGTTGTTAGAAACTCCTTTGATGGGATCTGTTGTGTTGCGGTAAGTGTGTTCTCCCTGTACTCTTTTCTTTTCTAAGAATCGCATTCAAGTGGATCTTATACCACTTGAGATGCACGGGTTCGATATAATCCTTGGAATGGATACCTTAGAAAGGTATAAGGCTGCCTTGGATTGTGAGTCCAAGCAAGATGTGTTCACCGATGACAGTGACACATGGATCTTTCAAGGAGATAGAAAGATTCTTCCGACCTGTCTTGTGTCAGCTATGGTAGCTGAGAAGTTGTTGAGGCAAGGATGCCTTGCATTCTTGGCCCATGTGGTAGATACCACTATGAAGAGTTCTAATCTTGCTAAAGTTCCTGTAGTCAGGGAATTTAAAGATGTATTTCCTGAAGAACTTCCAGGTGTACCTCCGCTTCGAGAGATTGATTTTGGGATTAATCTAGTCCCGGACACGCAACTAATAGCACAAACACCGTATAGGATGGCGCCTTCTGAGATGGCAGAACTCAAGAAACAACTGCAAGAGTTTCTTGAGAAGGGTTTCATCCGACCAAGCACTTCACCCCGGGGTGCTCCGATCCTTTTTGTTAAAAAGAAGGATGGGTCAATACGATTGTGCATTGATTACAGACAGTTAAATAAAGTAACAATAAATAATAAGTATCCTTTACCGAGGATTGATGATCTCTTTGACCAGTTGTGTGGTGCAACTGTCTTCTCAAAGATAGATTTGAGGTCAAGATATCATCAACTGCGTATTAAGGAGGGTGACATACCTAAGTCTGCCTTCAGGACAAGGTATGGTCACTATGAGTTCACAGTTATGTCGTTTGGACTAACTAATGCACCAGCTGCATTTATGGAACTCATGAATAGAATCTTCCGACCTTTTCTTGATCAGTGTGTAGTCGTCTTTATAGATGACATACTGATCTATAGTATAGATGCCCAACAACATGAGCAACATCTTCGTTAGGCTCTAACGTTTCTAAGAGAGCATAAGTTATATGCTAAGTTTAGCAAGTGTGAGTTTTGGTTACCAGAAGATTCTTTTCTTGGACACGTAATATCTGCTTCAGGTATTCGTGTTGACCCTAAAAATGTAGAATTTGTCCTGCAATGGGAACAACCGAAGACACCGAAGGAGATTCGCAATTTCTTAGGGTTAGCAGGCTATTACATGAGGTTCATTAAGAACTTCAGTTCTATAACCTTACCCTTAACCAAGTTGACCAGGAAGGATGTTCCTTTTTCCTGGAATGACAAGTCTCAACAATCATTCCAGTTGTTGAAGGAGAGGCTGACGAGTGCACCTGTGCTAGTGTAACCTAAACAAGGGAAAGGGTATATAGTTTTCTGTGATGCTTCTAAGAATGGACTAGGATGTGTGTTAATGCATGATAAACAAGTGATTTCTTTTGCTTCTCGAAAACTTAAGAAACACGAGGAGAATTATTCGACACATGATTTAGAACTAGCTGTTGTAGTCCATGCTTTGAAGATCTGGAGACATTATCTCTATGGAGATACATTCCAGATTTTCACAGACCATAAGAACCTAAAGTACATCTTCTCTCAACATGAGCTTAACATGAGGCAACGCTGCTGGATGGAGTTAATCAAGGACTATGATTGTACGATTGATTATCATCCAGGGAAGGCCAATGTGGTTGCTGATGCTTTGAGTAGGAAATCAGCAACACCAGCCCTAGACAGAGCACAGTTGAATTATTTGGTGTGCTCTAGGAGGGATATGCTTATCTCTTTAAGACAAAACAATGTACAGTTAAAAGTATCATTGTTATCTGGGTTGTTAGCTGAGATGCACATAAAACTTACTCTGAGACAGCAGATTAAGGAAGCATAGAAAAATGATGTTTTATTTCAACAGATTAGGTCATAATATGGTAGTGAGAAACGAGAAGGTTTCCATGATTCAGATGATCAAGTAGCCTACTATCATGGTAGAATGATAGTACCTGATGTTGATAACTTAAGGAAGTTAGTCCCGGAAGAAGCTCATTCTTCAATGTATGCTATGCATCCAGGAAGCACCAAGATGTATCATAACTTGAAAGATATGTATTGGTGGCCTGGTTTGAAGAAGGATGTTGCTGAGTTCGTTATACGGTGTCCTGTGTGTCAGCAAGTTAAAGCTGAACACCAGAAGCCTGCAGGAACACTGCAACCTTTACCCATACCACAGTGGAAGTGGGATCATGTAACCATGGATTTTGTGGTTGGTTTACCCAGAACAGCCAAAGGTCATGATTCCATTTGGGTAATAGTTGATAGGTTGACAAAGATAACACATTTCTTACCTGTCAAAACAACCTATTCTGCTGAGAAGCTGGCACAATTATATGTAGATGAGATGGTGCGGCTGCATGGGGTCCAAGTTACTATTATTTCTGACAGAGGTCCCCAGTTTACGAGTCATTTTTGGGAGCGAATTCATAAAGCCTTAGGCACACAGTTAAGGTTTAGTACAACCTTTCATCCTCAGACTGATGGACAATCAGAAAGGACTATACAGACCTTCGAGGACTTGCTTAGGGCATGTGTCCTTCAGTTTATAGGAAGTTGGGATCTACATCTAAGCTTGATAGAGTTTGCCTACAACAACAGCTATGAACACAGTATAGACATGGCACCTTATGAAGCTTTGTATGGTAGACGTTGTAGATCTCCCCTATGTTGGAATGAAATTGGTGAATATAAACTTTTGGGTCCTGATCTTGTGTAGTAGACCACGGAGAAGATTAAAATAATACAACAAAAGTTAAAGACTGCACATGATAGACAGAAATCTTACGTTGATAAGTGTCGTAGACCTTTAGAATTCTAGGTTGGAGATAGAGTGTACCTCAAGGTCTCACCTTGGAAGGGAGTTCTTAGATTTGGAAGGAAAGGAAAGTTAGCTCCTAGATTTATGGGGCCTTATCCAATCATTGAATGGATTGGAAAGGTAGCTTATAAGATGGAGTTACCACCTGAGCTGCAAAAGTTACACCCAGTGTTCCACATTTCCATGCTAAGGAAATGTCATCCTGACATAGAATTAGTTCCGCAGCCTATGGAAGTAGAATTAAATGATAATATATATCCTATGTTGAAGGACCTATGTTGATTCTTGATAGAAGGATCAAGAAGCTAAAGAAGAAAGAAATTAGTCTTGTAAAAGTCCTCTGGAATCATCGTGGCATTGAAGAAGCTACATGGGAACTAGAGGAAGAAATGAGGAGGAAATACCCTACTCTTTTCTATTAAAATGTTTTGTTTATGATTTCGGGGATGAAATCCTTGTAAGGGGTGGATAATTTGTAACATCCCTGACATGGGTTATGTACTAACCCTAGGTGTTTTGTTTAATAAATATGATTAGATGCTTGCTCTTATCTTTTGAAAAGTAATTAAGGTTTTTGAGGAACTTATATTTCAATTTCAGTACTTTTTGAATGATGTTGAAACATTGTTTTGTTAATTTTGGACTAAAGTGCAAATGACCCAAGTTGAGGGGTTAACTTGCAAATTCCACATGGCAAGATGTTCCTCTAATGTTGAGACATCATAAGAATTAATATGGTGTAGTGGTATGGTTTTCACAAGCTTGGGCATCAAGATAAAGCTTGTAGAGCAATTCTTGTGCATTAAAACCTAGTTTTGGTGTAATGTGCAATTTACCCAAAACCTAGGGTTCAACATGCAAAATACCACCTATAGAGGGTCTCTCATGTTTCGTGGCATCAAGTAGAGAAAATAAAATGAGAGGGACACCTCATTTGAGTTATCTTGGAGGAGAGAATCTTGACATTAAAATAATCAAGATTTAAGCATATATGGAACTTTAATTTAATTTAATGCAAAAAGAAATAAATTAATTAAGGAGCCCTTCAACCAAAAGTTGAAGGATGTGTTTGCAATAGAGTTGGACGATCTTGTGCCTTGCTATGGCACAAAAAGATCTTGGTTGAGTGGAAGCCACTCACATTTTTATAATAAAAAGTAATATCCACTAAAAGGATGGATATTAATATAAAACGCTTTAAGGTGCTTAATTTCTTTTCCATTAATCTTTGGATAATGGAGAGGTTTTGAACGAACATGAATATGGATTTGTGGCCAAGAAATGGAGGGGGATTTTATGGAAATTATTTTGGAATTAAAAGAAAATAATCCATTTTCTCTTTCCTTGAAAATCCCTTTATGTATATCTTTTTCCAATACACTTAAGGACTTTTCCTTAGTTTCCTCTTCCCATCTTTTCTTTGGCCGACCAAGGAAGAGCTCAGGAGCAGGATAAGGACGACCACAACATGTTGGTAAGGTTTTAGTCATCTTCTACCTCGGGTTCATGTGGAAACCCTAAAGAAATGCTTGATTCTTGGTTTTCTTCACCCGATTTCCAATTCTAGCCATCTTTTTCATCCAATAGCTCAAGAATGGACCTTGGGCAGTTGCTGGAACTCCATCCACCAGTAGAGCCGTGGATCTTGGAGCTTGGATATCAGATTGGAGGCGGATTTTATAACTTTAACCCTTAAACATTGATATTGCATCAAGTTCTCTATGATTTGTTGGTTATTTTCTTCTATTTCGAACTCTTTTGGTTCATTGCTGAAATTCCCATGAAAAACGGTTGCTGTTCCTGGTTGTTCTAAGGAGGACGATGATGACATCATCTTATATGTTTATCCAAGAAAAATCCCAGGTCAAACATTCTCCTAAGTTGCTCAAACGGTTTCCCAAACCGTTTGGGAGCAAACGGTTTCAAACCGTTTGAGATGAAATGGTTTCACCAAACCGCATGAGAGCAAACAGTTTCAGACCGTTTGGAGGTGTTGACCAGGGTTGACAGTTTGGGAATTTGTTGCTAATAGTGTTGGTTATTGATCCACTAAATGTAATTGATTAGTTCCAAGTGGTTTATGACTTGAAGGTCCAACAATCACCAAAACCCTAATCGGGTTGAGTGCTGATTTCATAAGTGTTTAGGTTTGAAACATGGGTTGATTGACCCAAACGGTTTCAAAACTGTTTGGGGATCACCCCAACGGTCTCAAGACCGTTTGGGGGTCACCCAAGACCATTTGGAGGTCTAGGGTTGGATATAGTTAAGTGTTTGAACATCCAAAGATATGGTATTAACCCTAATCGGCTAAGTGCTGATTTTGCATTGGAATGAGTTGATGTTTTGGGTTGATTGACCCAAACGGTTTCAAAACCATTTGTGGATCACCCAAACGGTCTAAAGACCATTTGGTGATCACCCAAGACCGTTTGTAGGTCTAGGGTTAAGTATGGTTGAGCAATTGAAGGTCCAAAGATATTAAGTTGAAGTACAATCAAGTGCTGATTTGGTGACCAATCCTAGGATCCAAACTTTAATTGAATGACATGATTGATGATGATGTGATGGTCAAACGGTCTCAAGACCGTGTGGAGGTCATCCAAACGATCCCAAGACCATTTGGGGGTCACCCAAGACCGTTTGGAGGTCTAGGTTTGACTATGGTGAGGTGTTTGGAGATCTAAATGTATTGAGTTGAAGAGTAATCAATTGCTGATTTGGTGAGCAATCCAAAGAACCAAACCCTAATTGGTTGACTTGGATTTTGATGTGGACATGGGAAAAAGGTCTCAAGACCCTTTGGAGGTCATCCAAACGAACTCAAGACCGTTTGGGGTCAGGTCATGTCCATTTTGGATGATGGTCCAATAGTTTGAAAGTAATTAGTTTCACATTATATAATGTTGAAGGTTCATCAATTCCAAACCTTAATCCAATTGATCCAAACCCTAATTGATGATCAATTGCGGGTCAATTGAGGGTCAAATGAGTTGAATGATGACCTAATTATCTCAATTGAAGTATGGTGATTGGTCCAATTGATGATTGGTTACATGAATTCAATGGTTGAAGGAACCAACATTGGAAACCCTAATTTAATTGGAGTGGTTGAGACCCTTTTTGGTCCTTGCGGTTTTGAGGGGGTTTGGACCAAACGGTCTCAATACCATTTGGGACCGAATGGTCTCAAGACCGTTTGGGACCAAGCGATCCCAAACCGTTTATGTCACGCCCCGATCTCACATTAACCACAAACCACAAGATTAGGACGCGACAAGATGGGATTTACACAAGCCAACCACTCTTCACTTTTTAAAACATTTTAAAGATATTAATAGAAAAATCTGATTTATGCTGTAAAATGAAACTAAACAAACTACGGAAGCATCTTTAATAAATTGACTAGAAATATAAATAGAGTCTACATCATATTACATTGTCTGACATAAAATAAAGTATAACAGACAATTTACATCTTGTACACGTTCTCTCTCTCACTCACACCTTGTCCCGAAGATCGAGGGGAAAGGACTAAGAGACCTCTAACTACTAACTACAAATACCTTCTACAGACTAAGCGATAGGATGAAAGGATCCTTCAGATTTCCTGCTGCTGATAATAACCTGAAAATGTTTTGAGTAGAGGTATGAGCCTACTCGCTCAGTGAATAGCATTTCACTTAGCTATCACTAAACAACTCATCAGGTTTATAAATTGAAATTAAACATAAATGCAGAACTAAGCAAGGCAGTTCTAATAACATAGTAGATATACAAATAATAATTACATTTCTAAGCATCAACAGATAATTCAGGTAAATAAACAGTTATATAAATTTACTGTGATCCTACATGATTACTTATTCATTTTATTATTATGCCCTAAATATATGCAGCGTACTCTGCATATAAAGATCCGCAGCAAATTCATGCTACGGTCCCACCGTACAAGACTTAGCGACACACCCGGGAAGTGCTAAGTCTGACTACTCGTCCTGGTCTGCACAGGACCCAGGCTCTACGGCCTCAACGCACAACCACGTGTGCTGCACAACCACGTATGCTCCCGACTTCTCCTTTAACCTGAGTACACCGACGGAGAGTCACAGGGTTACCTTCGTGACACAAGCACGAATGGTGTTAGATAACCAAGTTTTCTTTTGTTATCGCAGTGCCATCGTGACACAAGCACGATTGTTGTTGGACACTGCCTCTTTTTCCTCGTTTGTCCGTGACACAAGCACGGATGATGTTGCAACACGAGTTTCACCCCAAAGTTGCAGACCCGTCTAAGGGGTTCTACGGTGTTAGGGCATCTAGGTCTATTAATCAATTAACAAATAAACAATTTAAACAGGAAAATCACATTCCATACTTATTGCACAATCTGAACATCACAAGAAGCACATATATATTCTTTATTGTAATTAAACATGATTCAGTATCATTTATCCAGTTTCAATGCTAAACATCTATTTTGAAATCGGTACATACATTGCAACTATAAATATAGGAAATTTCATCATTTTCATTAAGCATATCACGTAGTTCAATTCTAATGAATCTAACATACTCTATTGTATGAACTACACTGTTTAGAAGTTATATCAATTGATACAGAAGCAATTAAACATTTAAATTGAGTTAAATAATGATTACTGAATGAACTACTACTCACCCTTCTGGAACTCGGCCGACCAATCTGGGAACTCGGCCGATTGGCCGGAAACTCGGCCGATTCACCCTAGGCAACTCGGCCGATCAGTCTCCAATCTCGGCCGATTGGAACCCTGTTCGATTTCCTTATAAAGGAAACTCGGCCGAATCTTATCAAATTCGGCCGATCGGAATGCTGACCCTGCAATAGAACAGTAACATCATGCTCGAATCTAAGATTTAACCTAGTCAAAAACTAGGTCTAGCTAAGGCTACATATTCATGATTTGGACCTTAAGTCAAAGTCAGAATTACCCATCCTCAATGCTTCTTACGCCCAGGTTGATCCTAGTCGGTCATGCTACTGCAAACAGTAGCTCCTTCACGCACAGGTTGAAGATGGTGTCCGTTCTTGGTGCTAGACGTAGCCATGGCTGCGGATTCCAGTTGGGACCTCCAGGCCGAGGTCAGAGCTGACCTTATCTTGCTCAGTCATGCGCCAAACGGCCCAAGGTTGGACGAGCTGCTTGCAGCAAAATCCGGCTGCTTGCTAGATGGAGCGCTGCCCTTGCTAGCTGAGAGCCTAGACGCAGCTATTAGCTGCAGATTTGTGCACGAACCCCACAAACGGAATGACCCGCACCTTCCTTGGTGCTTTGTGCGCCCAAAACGGCCCATGGCCGGCGCCGTCCGTGCAGCCACAACTGTTGCTGTTACTGCTGTCCGCCGCCCAGGCTGATCGAGGTGCTGCGCAACTAGGGCGAGGAAGAAGAAAGGAATAGAGGAGGAAGAAGAAGGGTGGAAGGCTAGGTGCAGCTGGTCGGAGCTATGAAACCCAAATCACCCTCGCTCATCACCCCTACAGCAGGTCTCGGTCGAGCTCTAAGTTTGGGGCGCCGCTTTTGCGGTTCCCTGCTCTGTCGGGAAGATAAAGGAGAAGAGATAAGCGTGACAAGGGAAATAAAGGTTATAAAGTGGCCGACCCACTTAAAGAAGTAATAAATGGGAAAATTGCATCTCAAGTCCAAGAAAACTAAAAAGGTTGTATCTTTTGCCTTGAGGGTACGATTTAAACGATTCTTCTTGCAAACTCTCAAGCACGAGATCCTCTACCTTCCCAAGGCATAAAATTATGTTAACTAGCTTGTCACAACTGGTCAAATCACTAATTGCAACAGTGAGTACTTGATTCAACTTAATGTACTAAATAATCAACATTGACATTATTAATTGCCTCAGGTGATTCAATCTTAGCTATTAATTCGCATCTTAGCTTATCTCAATTATCCATGATGTTTAATTGATACTCAACACTAATTGAGGTGTCTTCACGTAATTCGAGGTATTTATTAGTTAATCATGGAGTGGGTCATAACAATCTTTTCCCCTTAAAAGAATTTCGTCCCGAAATTCCTAAAAGAGAAAGGAAACGTGTTACTCATTTCTGACTCGTATTCCTACGTAGCTCCCTCTAGGTTAGGATTTCTCCACAAAACTATCACTAATGGTATCTCACAATTCGTGAGTTTCTTGATCCTCCGATCAACTATCTGCATAGGTCCCTTAACCTAGGACACATTTGATCTGATTCCAGATCGACCCACAAAACATTGTCTTTTCAGAACTGTTATAACAGTATCTCAATTTATGGTAATTACCAAGAAATTATTATACTATTCATGCAAACAAACTAAAATTCTTTAAATAAACATAATGCATGTCTATTTGGTACTAAAATTAAATCATGCAATTTAACTGTTAAACATCACTACATATCATACTGAGAATTGATATTAAAATACTTGATTCATCGTACACCCTATCCTTAAGGTTTCATTTGCTTTGTTCATTCATCACATGCCAACACCCTACTCTTAGGGTTATCTCATTCACTAATCACATGGCAACACCCTACTCTTAGGGTTTCCATTATCTCATCTATTTGATTGCAATTCAAATCACAATACGGTATCATTCTGGAACTGGCAGAGCAGTATATTCAAAATCATTGTAATTACTGAGTAATCTTTCCATCATGCATGTTGACAGATTAAAATTTCATAAATATTCCAAACTCAAATCAATTTTGGCACATACATACTAAATTCATGTAATTGAACATCTTATTATACCAATAAGTGTAATTTACTTCACCTATAAGAATTCATCTATAATATTTTTCAATTATCTGAAATTTCTCGAAGAACGTGCATATTAACCAAATTCCTGGTTTATGCATCACATAACTCAATTAAGAGTTATTTTCGTATCATATCACAAATAATTATTAGTACTTGAGAATTTCTAATGATATCTTAGAGAAATGTGCCAATTCATGTAAATGTCAGGTTACACACATTAACATATCAGGAAGCATGCATTTAGGTTTATTTACATATTTTAATGATGTCTTGCTAGCTTGAAATCATACATCTAATGGTTTACCAAATCTGTGTTTTCTGGGTTCATACTCAAACCGTACCATTATCAGTTGTGTATTTCTAAACTCAATGTGATATGATTGAAACTGGATTACCAAGCAACCTAATTATTTTATCCA
Organism: Alisma plantago-aquatica; assembly: GCA_963693085.1. Lineage (NCBI taxonomy): Eukaryota > Viridiplantae > Streptophyta > Magnoliopsida > Alismatales > Alismataceae > Alisma > Alisma plantago-aquatica. Next base: position 1,284,165,434 of record OY856412.1, on the reverse strand, counting down.
TGTATATCTTAGTCAAGTTTCGAGACATCAAAGGTCGACTTAATATGAAGAAAGTGAGCAGACTAAATTAGTCTATCCACAATCATTCATATCAAATCACAACCTCTAGGTGTCCTGGGTAATCTTACCACAAATCCATTGTGATAAATTCCCATTCCCATTCAGGCATAGAAAAAGATTACAAGGTAGCTATAGATTTCTAGGGTTCAGCCCTAACCTACTGGTACACACTACTTCTAACCATGTACTCTGCTACATTGTTCTGCATATCTGAGCATCCATTTCAACTTCTTGAGATTCATATTCATCTTAGTGTTTCCTGAAAGCATAGCATACATCACTACATGCACTTCCATAAGAATCTTTTCTTTCAGCCTTTTCCCCTTAAAAGAATTTTACTCTATCTCGAGGTACACACAACATGTCATGCTAATACAACACCTTATCATCTAAAAACTTAAACTCTAGTCTCTTTTCCTCCTATCATGTCATGCATGGTCTGGTTTATCCCACTATCACTCTATTTTAGTTTCTTGATCTAATCATAAGAAGTAGGCTTAACTTACATCTGTACAATCAAATCACTCTGTGTTATTACCCCTAAGTCTAAGTCCAATTCCCACATTTCTACTAACAGGTCTCTATTGAAACCTGTCATAGAGAATGCATTAGCTGTTGAACTTGACTTTCTGCTAAAAACATCATCCACCACATTCTCTTTACCAGGGTGATAATCTAGTGTCACATCATAAAGATAGTGACACCATGTCTTAAAAATATGAACTTCATCAGCTATCTTCATATCATATATCGGGTAATACTCTGCTTTCTATGCTACTTTCTTATAATTACATTTTTAGGTTTATGTTTTACTCTTTTCTCTAAGTTATTTCATGTTGTTCATGTACCGTTCAGTTTAGCTACCTATAAACCCTAGATCACTATCACTACCAGATTACTTTACATAGAACAAATCCCAAGGTCTTATTTTACAAAGTTACTAGTATTCAAGGTTACATCACTAATGATATCCCTTAAACTACTACAACTTTAATAATTCTAGGGTTTGATCCTTTATTAATAGCATAGAATTATTGTGTGTGTGTGGTCGATTATATAAATCAAATTGAGTTGCTTGGGTCAATAACATATTAACCCAGCACTCAACTTTAATTACATTGGCTGAAAATTCAGTTTTCATAATAGTTTCTGTAATTCGTTTATTAAACAACTAACAGAAGCTCCAAAAATTCTGTAAATTTTATATGTTATACCTAAACAAGTTTCAGACCTCCAGTAAAAATTTCAGATCATTTCAAGTTACCAATAATTAATTAAAAATCGAACAGTGCACTGCTATATTGCAGTCTGCAGCAGGTTCGGCTGAGTTACAAACTCGGCCGACACCCTTACTGTAGAGGTCAAAAGTCATCCAAAAATTTCACCAATTTAACAGAGTGTCTAAAATTGCATTTTTCAAGCACAGTTAAAATTTGAGATCAATTGGATATACCAATAAAAAGATAAAATTCAATTACCACACTGCAATATTATTCAGAAAATGTGATCGGTCGAGTTTGAAACTCGGCCGATAAACAGGTTAGAATATTCTTCAAAAATTCTGATATTTTCCAAATGTTGCTTACATTATATATATCCAACTCATATCCCAATTTTTAGCCAAATCAGAGTTACACATAAAATACTAAAAATCATTTACTGAGACACTTTACTTATCAAATTTTGTATTTATGTATCATCAAAACCCTATTTTGGGCCGATTAGGGTCTATGCTTCTCAAGCCCTAATTCTCAAGACAAAACAACATTTAGACTTCTTGTCGTAGTTAAAACATCCTAGTGTATATACATTCTCACTATGTTACGGGTCTAATTCATCCAGAGTCTATTCTTATTTTACTGTTAATAGGAGTCATTAGATCCCAGTAACGCATCCTGCCAGCCGGACCAGGCCGAACCTATAGTCCTGAAGCCAAGAGCTACTCGAGATTAATCAACCCCTAATAACCTTAAACATGCAGAAAGAATATCCACTTAGGGCAACTCATTTATACATGATTTCGGGTCTACTTTAATACAGAGAAAACAAACATTAAACAATTCACTTCATGTCACAACAATATAAAAGAATCATACTTATTGTACAAACCGAAAGTCTAAATTCATGCATATAAGAGCGTTTCTAATGATCTTTAATCAAATAAGCAATATGAAGTAGGAGTTATATCTCATCCTTTGTTTAATCTCTTACTCCTACATTAATTTCTGATTTCTTAACCCTAAGATTTCTAGGGTTTTCTCTCTAGCCTATCCTTCCTCTGCATACCTGGCCAGGGCATCCAGAGAAGAATAGACAGAGTAGCTTGATACTGGTCAATCTAAGTATTCAAACACTTGGCCAGGGTATCTAAACACTCAGACCTTCCAGAGCTAAAACACTTCATTCATTATTCGCCTTACTTATAACCTTATCTTTTGACCCTAATGATTCTTAACGACTCATCTTAAGCTCATTACTTGATTCTCGTGACCACATCCTCTTCCTGCTATCTGCAATAGTATAACATAACACTTCCTGTTAGAAAATTACAGATAGAAGAAAGACACCTAAACCTAAATCCTATTGGTCTCTTATCGTCCCCTGACCTTGAGTAACTACGTACTCAAACCAAAGCTCTGATACCAAAATTGTCACGCCCCGATCTCACATTAACCACAAACCACAAGATTAGGACGCGACAGGATGGGATTTACACATAAGCCAACCACTCTTCACTTTTTAAAACATTTTAAAGATATTAATAGAAAAATATGATTTATGCTGTAAAATGAAACTAAACAAACTACGGAAGCATCTTTAATAAATTGACTAGCAATATAAACATAGTCTACAGCATATTACATTGTCCGACATAAAATAAAGTATAACAGACAATTTACATCTTGTACACGTTCTCTCTCTCACTCACACCTTGTCCCGAAGATCGAGGGGAAAGGACTAAGAGACCTCTAACTACTAACTACAAATACCTTCTACAGACTAAGCGATAGGATGAAAGGATCCTTCAGATTTCCTGCTGCTGATAATAACCTGAAAATGTTTTGAGTAGAGGTATGAGCCTACTCGCTCAGTGAATAGCATTTCACTTAGCTATCACTAAACAACTCATCAGGTTTATAAATTGAAATTAAACATAAATATAGAACTAAGCAAGGCAGTTCTAATAACATAGCAGATATACAGATAATAATTACATTTCTAAGCATCAACAGATAATTCAGGTAAATAAACAGTTATATAAATTTACTGTGATCCTACATGATTACTTATTCATTTTATTATTATGCCCTAAATATATGCAGTGTACTCTGCATATAAAGATCCGCAGCAAATTCATGCTACGGTCCCACCGTATAAGACTTAGCGACACACCCGGGAAGTGCTAAGTCTGACTACTCGTCCTGGTCTGCACAGGACCCAGGCTCTACGGCCTCAACGCACAACCACGTGTGCTGCACAACAACGTGTGCTCCGGACTTCTCCTTTAACCTGAGTACACCGGCGGAGAGTCACAGGGTTACCTTCGTGACACAAGCACGAATGGTGTTAGATAACCAAGTTTTCTTTTGTTATCGCAGTGCCATCGTGACACAAGCACGATTGTTGTTGGACACTGCCTCTTTTTCCTCGTTTGTCCGTGACACAAGCACGGATGATGTTGCAACACGAGTTTCACCCCAAAGTTGCAGACCCGTCTAAGGGGTTCTACGGTGTTAGGGCATCTAGGTCTATTAATCAATTAACAAATAAACAATTTAAACAGGAAAATCACATTCCATACTTATTGCACAATCTGAACATCACAAGAAGCACATATATATTCTTTATCGTAATTAAACATGATTCAGTATCATTTATCCAGTTTCAATGCTAAACATCTATTTTGAAATCAGTACATACATTGCAACAATAAATACATGAAATTTCATCATTTTCATTAAGCATATCACGTAGTTCAATTCTAATGAATCTAACATACTGTATTGTATGAACTACATTGTTTAGAAGTTATATCAATTGATACAGAAGCAATTAAACATTTAAATTGAGTTAAATAATGATTACTGAATGAACTACTACTCACCCTTCTGGAACTCGGCCGACCAATCTGGGAACTCGGCCGATTGGCCGGAAACTCGGCCGATTCACCCTAGGCAACTCGGCCGATCGGCTGACAACTCGGCCGATCAATCTCCAATCTCGTCCGATTGGAACCCTGTTCGATTTCCTTATAAAGGAAACTCGGCCGAATCTTATCAAATTCGGCCGATCGGAATGCTGACCCTGCAATAGAACAGTAACATCATGCTCGAATCTAAGATTTAACCTAGTCAAAAACTAGGTCTAGCTAAGGCTACGTATTCATGATTTGGACCTTAAGTCGAAGTCAGAATTACCTATCCTCAATGCTTCTTACGCCCAGGTTGATCCTAGTCGGTCATGCTGCTGCAAACAGTAGCTCCTTCACGCACAGGTTGAAGATGGTGTCCGTTCTTGGTGCTAGACGTAGCCATGGCTGCGGATTCCAGTTGGGACCTCCAGGCCGAGGTCAGAGCTGACCTTATCTTGCTCAGTCATGCGCCAAACGGCCCAAGGTTGGACGAGCTGCTTGCAGCAAAATCCGGCTGCTTGCTAGATGGAGCGCTGCCCTTGCTAGCTGAGAGCCTAGACGCAGCTATTAGCTGCAGATTTGTGCACGAACCCCACAAACGGAATGACCCGCACCTTCCTTGGTGCTTTGTGCGCCCAAAACGGCCCATGGCCGGCGCCGTCCGTGCAGCCGCAACTGCTGCTGTTACTGCTGTCCGCCGCCCAGGCTGATCGAGGTGCTGCGCACCTAGGGCGAGGAAGAAGAAAGGAATAGAGGAGGAAGAAGAAGGGTGGAAGGCTAGGTGCAGCTGGTCGGAGCTATGAAACCCAAATCACCCTCGTTCATCACCCCTACAGCAGGTCTCGGTCAAGCTCTAAGTTTGGGGTGCCGCTTTTGCGGTTCCCTACTCTGTCGGGAAGATAAAGGAGAAGAGATAAGCGTGACAAGGGAAATAAAGGTTATAAAGTGGCCGACCCACTTAAAGAAGTAATAAATGGGAAAATTGCATCTCAAGTCCAAGAAAACTAAAAAGGTTGTATCTTTTGCCTTGAGGGTCCGATTTAAACGATTCTTCTTGCAAACTCTCAAGCACGAGATCCTCTACCTTCCCAAGGCATAAAATTATGTTAACTAGCTTGTCACAACTGGTCAAATCACTAATTGCAATAGTGAGTACTTGATTCAACTTAATGTACTAAATAATCAACATTGACATTATTAATTGCCTCAGGTGATTCAATCTTAGATATTAATTCGCATCTTAGCTTATCTCGATTATCCATGATGTTTAATTGATACTCAACACTAATTGAGGTGTCTTCACGTAATTCAAGGTATTTATTAGTTAATCATGGAGTGGGTCATAACAGTTTAGGTTCATGCGGTTTCCAAACCGATTGAGTTCATGTTGTTTCAAAAGTCAACATTGGGCAAACGGTCTTCACCACCTACTTTACTAAACAGTTTCAAGGTGGTACTTTAGCAAATGGTTTCCTTGGTTGCTCAAGACCGTTTGAGGTCTGAATTGGTCAAGACCATTTAGAGTCTATAAGGCCAAAACCGTTTAGTGGATAATTAGCCAAAACTGCATGGGTACTTAAAGTGGTTAAAGGACAAAGTGATTAGTTGACTAATACATGATGTAATCAAAGATGATTATAGTAATTACATCTTAATGGGATGAGGTGATTAGTTCCCTTTGAATAATTAAGCCTTAATGGTCATGGTGACAATGACATAACCCATGATGTCAATTCTTCTTCATGATTGAGTTGACTTAGCCTAATCAAGGCTGATGCAAACATCATCTTATAGAAGATGAGAGAGAAGACTTCCTATATGAGTGATAACCATATAATGGCTAAGTCTTAACACTTTTAGTATGAATGAATGTATAATTAGGGTATGATCCTTCATAGTAGGATCATGAAACCCTAATTATGATGGATGATGAATCATAACCCTAACTGAGGGCATTAATAGGTGAAATCCTAATACATGATGATGGTATGAACTTAATTCATAGTGATGACATGATAAACCTTAACTCAAGGCACTTTGATACTGACTCCTACTTGGGGTGAATGGTAAAAGAATGTTGTAATGTACTTAATTAATCAAGTGAAATGACATCATGTAGAGCCCTGACCATAGATCCATCATCGTCAGCAGTTAGGTGATGGTGAAATAGGTTTTCCTAAGGGAACTGCTGGAGAGCATACTTTTGAGTATGTGGGGGTAATGGGCGCGAATATCCTTACGCCCTAATGGACGAATTGATGTGAGATAAATACTAAATCTCTCAATCCTTCATTATATGTATATGTCGGGATGATGTATCACTAATCTTCCGATGATGATGTTAATGCTGAATCGATGTGAGATAAACAAGAAATCCCTCGATTGCGAAGAGAATACAACATGCCACTGTAACTCTAATAGTGAAGTTGCCAGTATACCCTGGAAAGCTATATTTATAGCAGAGACACAAGATGTCATGCATGTTGTTCCTCACACTAACTGAGGAAGATGAGGTCATAGAAATCCGGCTCTTCTGATGACCTATGTACGGTACCGATTTCGATTTCGCAATGGTCGGTTGGAGTATGAGCGGTATACCTCATCTCCTCAGGGCATAAGTTTGTTTGTAAAATGTAATCAGCCGTGTAGCATATTTGTTTAGGGTTCAGTTATGAGAAACAATGATTTATAATACATTGTTTATATGTCCTAGTTGGATAAACAATATAAATGTTTTTCATATTCCTTATTAAATGAATGACTTGCTACTTAATCAAGTTATAATTGAAATGATTGCATAGAGAATACTACTCTACTTAGCTCAATCAATGATTTATCTGTTGTTGAATATTTATAATTCTACTACTCAGTGTTATTCTATTACTAGCAATAACAATGTTTCTGGCAGAGAGTTATATCTCTCGCTGGGACAATTTTCAATTGTCTCACCCCTGTGGGATTCAACCTTTTAGGTAGACACCGAGGAAGAAGAAACCCTTCAGTGGGTGAGCAGCAACAACAGCCACAGTAGCAACAGCAACAGCAACAACAAGGACAACAGTGATCCACAGGTGGAGACACTATTTGTCAAGTCTTGTATATAGAGAGAGTCCTATGTGTCATCTCTGTACTCTCAGGTCCTAGGAGTAAGTAGATGATTCTATATAGATCTGAGATTTTTGGCTTAATGCCTCAAGATTTTGTATACTGCTCATGTATAGTTTAACTGGGCAGTCAATGTTATGACTCTCGAGATAATATGATACAGAGATGTACTGAGGAATCAGAATGTAAATAACTTACTTTGGTTCTTTATGATAGAGTTTTACCATTTGTGGATTTCTTTACAAAAAGTTTTAAATTTTTAGTGATTTTCAGTAATTCCACTGGTAATAATTCACTTCCGCATTAGTTAATCCTATTTTCATAAGTTGGATGCCACAATATAGGTGACAACACTAGACACCAGGGTACAAAACCCTATCATTAGGGTACAACCATAGTTCTCCTCTAGTCACATCACAAATATTATCACCATGACACGACTATAGACATTCTTACACTAAGGTATGACCATGGACATTCTAGAAAAAACTAGGGTCAAGATGACGAGGACACAATCAATTCCACCTTGAATACTCAACAATATACGGTCCGAGTTTGTCTTAGGAATACTTGTTTCACCATCCTACAAGTTCTAATGCTAGAATCGATCTATGGCACATGGAAACTAAATGATTAGGGTTTCAATTGATTATTTAGAGCCAATTGGGTATCTTTTAACTACACCAATAAGTTATATACAAACCCTAGAAACATTCTACAAAGATAAGGGTAGATTAAAACTTCAGAAGATAAAAAAATTTATAAGATATAAACTTGTCACATCACCACATGATATTGTTTCATTACCACTCATGAGACCATCACTATTATCACATTTCCATGGTATTCCAATCCCGTATCACATCACACAAAGGATATCTCCTCACTTTAGGGTAATCAACGCTACTCAAGGTAATAAGACCATTCACGCTATTCCCTACAAGAACATCATTATATTTACATGTCTCATAAAAGCTCATCATCATCACCATACATGTGACATATAAGCTCAAAAATAATCTTACATTATACACAATGATGTTCATAAGATAGAAAATTAAGGTTACAACAATTTAGGAGAAAGAAAATACTCTATCATCATGCTAATTACTCAAGCAAGCTAAGAATTATCATTCATGGAAGCAAGTAAGTCAATCATTATCACTAGAAGGTTAAACACATAAGACAAGCATATAGTCCAGCAATCATGATCGACCGAAGAGATTGGGACTCACCATCTTCATTGGTTGAAGAGATGAGTCACCTAATCGAACACTTAAGTCAACTACACCATCAAATAAAGAAAAGTAAACTCTTAGCATACGAAGAAAGTTTGAGTCATCATAGACCGAAGAAGATAGCTGCATAGCGATCAAAGAGAACATCCAACTTCAGCCACTGAAGGGAACCTCAACAAATAGTGACTACTATCATCAAGATCCTTGACAACCTTCAATGATATACAAACTCATCGACTGCATGAGATATATAACTCAACAACCATCAAGGTATAGAAACCTAGAAACCAACATGACCTCAAAACTTCATCGACCGAATAGGTCACAACTTGGGACCATCAAGGGGAAGAAAAGCCATCAACCATAAGGTCAAACAGGTTATACATGACCATGAAAACAAAAACTACCAAAGTACAAACCATAAGAAGGAAACAAACCCAAAACACTAAATTCGACCACCAACATGAGAGAAAAAAATTATGGATCAGGAGAGAGAAAAATAGTAGTTCTTACCAACATGCATGTATCAAAAACCTCCATCTTTAAGCAAGAAAACAAAGCCTTGATATGAGAAAGAAACCAACGTTTAGCACATGCATGAAAGGATCAATGCCTCCATCAAACAAGATTTCAAATACAAGATTAGGGTTTCATCAATGAGGGTTTACCTACTCAAGATCATGATAGAACATAAACCCTAGGTCATAAATATCATAACCATTCTACTTGGAACCATGTTTTAAGAATAGATTACTTACATGCAAAGTGAAAAAAACAATAATTAAGGAGAAAATTATATAACTCACCATAGATATGAAGAAAAACTCCAATAGCAAGGAAGCTCCAAGAAAAGAGAGAGAACCCCAGCTTGATCACCTGCACGTCCAAGATAGAACCGCATCAAAGAGAGAAGAAAAACCCTTAGTTAAAGGATGACAAGATGGATAGCAAAACTCTAGGATGAAAATACAAGGAAAAGGAGTTCTTAATGCTCTTTAAAAAAAAATGATGCTCAACTCGAGCATTACCATGGAAAACCATGGATTCGACCAAGAAGAGAGAAGTTCAATGAGGTCAACTTCAAGAACCACCATGGAGGACCATGGGTTCATACAAGAAGAGATCAAAGAGAGGTAGGATAGCAAGTAAACAATGATCAAGAGAGGTAGCTCACATACTAATATCAAGGAACAACAAACGATCACCAAAGAAGGGTTGCTCCAAAACCCTAGCTCACATGCAAGAGGTTCAACCACTTGCACCAAGCTCAAGCTCCACCTTCACTACCACAAGAAAGGGGGATGAGCTCCAAGCAAGAAGAGAGAAAGAAGGGTGAAAACTAGATTACTTGCATGTAAGGAGAGAGATTTATATATCCAAGGGTTAGAGAAGCAAAGAGGGTTAGGTGTCATGCAAACATGTGCCACTTGTCCACCATATCTTGCCCATGCAAGCACTAAGATCATTCATGCTCAAGGGTGATAAAACCAAGGAAAACCATAGACCAAACTAGTAATGGAAAACTCATTGGTTGAACGGATACCAGATCCAAAAGCTCTATGGTCGCATAGATAAAAAAGGCATAGGTTACATAAAACTCAACCTAGGGTTTCTTGTCTCATCGACCAAAGAAACCACTAGGTACACATCAAAAATCATAAAACATAGATAACATGATCAAGATTACATCTTGTCTATCACTGAAACCAAGGGAAACCAAGGGAATCACAAGTCAACACTCAAGGTCAACATCAAACTAGGGCATCCAAGCAAACCCTAAAACATCAACACACGATGCCACCCTATCAAACCAAGGTACAACATGACTTTGGGGTGCCACTATCTCCAACATGATGTAAAAACATGTGACACACAACAAGCATGTGACAAACTGCAAGAAAACCCTGAACATGGGTAAATTGCAATTATGTCGAAAACAAGAACATATAAGCATAACTAGCTCAAACAACATCCAAATGGGACCAAACTTGAAATGTAAGCTTGCCACATGATATTAAAGCACATAATGAGATTATATTAAGGTTATATGAATCGAATTATGCTAAGAAAGAAAGATCAACCAAAAATCTAGGTTAGGGGTCTTACAACCTTAAACCCCTAAAATGTATTTCTCCCCTGAAATTCTATGAGAACAAAGAATGGTAGTTGTTTTTTATAGTGACCTTGTTCAAATGTCTGTAATATATGCACAACCTCATAGAACTGTCCTTCTTCTACTTCATGAACAACATCAGGGAACCCAAGGAGAAGTGCTCGATTTGATAAAAGGTGTCTCTAATATCTCCTACAACTTCTTATTTAGCTCCTACATCGCTCCTGGTTCCATCCTATATGGTGACTGTGCTATAGGTTGCATTCTAGGAACTAGATTGATATTGAAATCAATCTCTCTAGGAGGGGGAACACCAGGAAACTCATCATGACTCATGAAGAAAATCATATGTAAACTCCCGCACCACTGGGACCTCCTGGAAACTAGGACTCCTTATCTTGGTATCCACAACATGTGACAAGAAAGCCTCACACCGTTGTCTCATCAACCTCTCTACTTTCATAGATGACACCAATCATATCAAAAGAATTTGCCTATCCCCTTGGAAAACCCACAAAACATCTCCCTCATTGAACGTCACCACCTTGGAACTACAGTCCAAGACCACTTGCTACTTCTCCAAGGTATCCATCCCAAGGATCACATCGAATCTATACATGTCATGTGGCATAAGGTTCACTTGAAATGCTGCATCCTAAGAAAGAAAGAATGCAAGATGGACATACCTGGTGCAACTTGATTGAATCAATAAGAGGGATTTCTAGCTGAAGACTACCAAATCTACTAACAACATGCAAATAAAAATTGTCTATCACCTCTCAGGTGAAAACATAGTGTTTCACACATGGGTCAACCAAAATAGATACACAAGAAGAATCATACAAATCAGAATGAAAAAGTTCCATATGACCTATCATGACCCGTGGATTAACCACTTCCTCCATATGACTCATAGCATAGAATCAAGCCATCGCCTATTGTCGCCCAAGTCCTCTACTAACTTGTCCAGAGGATTCTACCTGTGACGCCTGACCGCATACTCTGCCACCACCACTACTGAAGTGTTGTTTTTGAGAACCTCATGGACTCTACATCGGTTGCTCTATCACATACTCATCCCTCATAGGGAATAAAAACTTGGTATGTCCAGTCTGTCACACTTATAACATGTCTTACTCTTGTACCATGGCCTATAGTTCCCTGTCACTGACATTGAGGCTGCACTGGGTGCTCTAGCTGGTGGGAAATAATGGTCTATGTCCTTTCTTGGGGAACACTATGATGGCACGACTGACCTCTATGCAGAGAAAGTTGATCTCTACTATGACTGAGGTGAAGAAAATCGTGGATTCTTAAAGACTCTAGATGCCTATCCATAAAATTAAACATGTCTCTCCTTAGCATTGGCTTCACATTTCTCAATAGGAGACCATTTGATCTTCCTCACTGACTGCACAAATGTAGCAAACCTCTCTACATTCTCCAAAATAGACATTGTTGTCGTCAACTCCTTACTCAAGACATGTGCAAAATGTTGAATCCTCTCCTTATCTTTCACCTCGATTTCAGGATAGAACCTCAAGAGCTCCATAAACTTGGCCTCATACTCATTGATCGACATCGATCCCTACTAGATCTTCTCAAACTATGATAACTTCTCACTGAGATACGTCTCTAGGAATTGTCGGCTCACAAAATCCTACCAAATCTTCTCTTATCTGATCACCACTCCAGGTCTCTTCTCCTCCTCTATAGATCACCAATAGCCAGTACTACCCTTCAACAGGTACACCACATGTTTCACCTTGTCCTCTTACAGGATGTTGAGGATCTTGAAAGCCTTCTCAAGCTCCATCAACCACAGACTTCACATCCACTTCTTCCACCGTCCCTGCATACAAAAACACCCCAGCACATCATAGATGCTCAAATGTCTTCCCATAACCCTGGGACTCCGCATTCGGAACATCTGCCCTTGCTTGAGGTACGAGCGATCTATCTGCCATATGCGTATTCACGACCATCAACTGTCCAAACATTGACTAGAAAATAGGATTGACCATGGTTACTAGGTTGAACTGAGGCACCGAAGGCTAAAACGGCCCCATCTCTAGCAATCTATCTTCATGTGCCTACCTCCTACCACCACCTCTTGGGACAAAAAAACTACTCTAAGCATGTTCCTCATACTCTCCAAACATATTTGCATAAGCATAAACTATAATCAGATATGTTGTATGACATAAGAATAAAAACAACCCCAGTCCTATGTCCCTATAGAGTCAATGAACCAAGATCTCTGATACCAACCTTGTAATGTGTGTGATGTCCCAGCGCCACACAGATGAGATAGCTCAAGACAAAACACGCAATCAACAACTAACAATTACATTACCAGAAAAGCAAGTAAATCAAAGCTGATCTCATATTACTACCATGTGCATAAACATATTACATCAAGGTCCAACAACATGTATCAAATCACATATCATACTAGATATTTACATATATTCAGTGGTCACCTGCCACAACCTGATTACAAAGGAGATCCTATATTCACATATACAAGCCACATATATACAAACCATGACATATTGCCCAAACACGTGTCGATATACATCATCTACAAAATACATTCCTTCCAAGACCTGATAGTATAGGGACGACACAAGGACTCTACTATAATAACAACGAGCATCTATCCAACCTTCTAAGACTATTGATATCCAAGCTACTCATCCTCAAAAACATAATCCTGACCACACTACCGATAACCACCTAAAAAGATGTGGTAACCCGTGAGGTGAGAACCACGTCCCAGAGAGAGATATAACTCTCAACCAACGGTTATTGATACCACATGTATATTACTACAAAACAAGATGAGCAGATTCACCTAAAAGAATTATTTAAAATGATTACATAGGTTAAGCAGATTAAACAATAACAACAACAAATAAGCATATCATCATGATAAGAAGGAATATGGAGAACATGTATACAAATTGATTTCTCTTACCACATTATACATCAACTGAGCAGTATAAGAAATACGGAAAGGGTAAACATCCAATGTGAAGTGTGTTTAACTATGACGTCCCCGGATTTTCTGAAAGTTAATCTGATGTGTGACATCCAAATTGAAACCCTCACCTCAGTGAGAATCCCAATTTAAACACCCCACACTAGGCTAAGAAGAAGAAAATCAGAGGAAGTCATCAGGAAACAATCAGTAGCACATGCACATGAATAATAAACAAACCACAACACATGTTCACCATTCAACATATAATTACAACATGAATTGTTACAACATTTGATATTACATATTGAACAAAAAACTGATAAATGTACATGTACTACCACTAAAATATAGGATCTTAAGACAACAAGTCCACCTGTACATCAGCTCGCCACACAACTCTCAACTATCCCAGTTCTTCAAGATCATATGTCCACAAACCTAAACAAAAGATTACATGTGGTACACATCAACACAATATTCAAGAATATTATACTGAGTACGCCTATGTGTCTTTCATATACCTCTCATCATATTCTTGGCAATAAGATAAAACTAATACTTGTCAGCATAAAACAAATATAAGGAAAAGCGTATACTGGCAAAAAGATATTCAATAACAAAAGAGAACACATATATTTAAGCACATTTCCATCATATATCACGTACATCTGCCCCCAAGGAATTTGATGTTTTTAGGCCTTATGATCTACCCCTGAGGAGTTTGTGATCATTATACATGTGATCTACCCCTAAGAGTTTGTGATCACTTTCCTAGCACCGTGTGCTTTCATATGATGGAATAGATATATTATGTTTGATGTGTTGATAACAATAAGTATGGAAAAGCTCAAGAAACATAACATACATGAACAATCATTTCAACCAATATCAAATGCCATGTTTTTTTACTACACATATAACACAAGAATATTGTATAATAAGCCAAGTAAGAGGTAATGTCATACCTTCCAAAGAGATAGATCATCCTAATCACATATTCCTCATGTCATCTATATCCTTGGTCAAACCCTGATTAAGACAAGATCACAAATCACCATCAGGTTCTCATCATCTTACATCTCATCTTAACCCTAATAGTGTTCATTAGAGTTTCTCTTAGTTCATTAGGATATGTGTATCATTACTTGTATTCTTGTCTTAGGATTATCTCACTGATGTCATTTTCCAAATTACATCTCATTATTAAAGTTCATCATCTGAACATTAGGTTCCATATCCTTTTTATGCACACATTAACCCTAGATTACATCATTAACCTAAATTAGGGTTTTATAACATGTATTAAGATTCATTTTCATATAACATGGATTATGTTCATCATTATAATCTCATAATTAAAACTAAGGTTCCATATACTGATATGAGCTTACTCTGTAAATTTCATCATTTATTGAGCATGTGTGCATTTATTACATTTTATTTAGGGTTATTAGCTCTAATTAGCCATATGGAACAAATTACATGATTTCGAGCATCAACATCATAATCATTGACCTTATATGGATTATAGACATGATTATAGATTCACTAACAGTTTCTCATAATTTTATATCATCGTTTGATATTTATTATCTATTAAATAAGCATTACACATCTTACATGATATCACTGTGATTTAAGAATAAAAAGGTTGATATGATGTTTCATATTATTCTACACATTTTTTTGAGGATTTTGGTACCTTACTTGTATTTTTCTGATAAGCGTGCTAATTAATGTGAACTAAACAAGATCTAGACATTTACTGAATTATTACCTTTTTTTGGCCAATCACGCGCCGCCATGTGGTCTGTGAGAGGCGCTACTCCTCTTCTTTCTCACGATCTCACGTGGGCGCCTTCTTCCCCCGTTTTACCGAAGTGCCGCCGCAATCCCAGGATTTGAGGCCTCAGATAAAACACTCTTAAAAGGAATGATTGGACTACCCATATCACCAAGGTGCACCTCCTTTGCCGGGAGCCCATCACTAAAGAACTCCATAGTTAAGCATGGTTGACTTGGAGTAGTACTAGTATGGGTGACCAGTCAGGAAGTTGAACCCGGCTTGCACATGAGTGAGGACAAAGCGTGCAGTTAAGGCTAGTTGTGGTCTGTGGGGCCAGTTGTCATTCTTGAAACTCTACTAGAGACTAGGGTAGTGGGCCCAGGTGTTTCAAATGGTATCAGAGCCATAACCCCTCCAGTAGGTAGGGCCCACATGGGCATGGCATGCCAGTCTTGAGTCATGCGATCCAGGCATGTAGGAAAGGGTTGTCTATGGTTGACGTAGCCACCCTTGTACTGGTATTCTGTGATCGGGAGCTGGGTGCCCATGGGCCATTGTGGGTCTGCACTGAAATGGGGTCAGATTATGAGGCCTTATAGTTGAGCCTTGACGAGGACGTCAAGAGTCTATGTGGGGGGGATTGTAACATCCCAAGATTTGAGGCCTCAGATAAAACACTCTTAAAAGGAATGATTGGACTACCCATATCACCAAGGTGCACCTCCTTTTCCGGGAACCCATCACTAAAGAACTCCATAATTAAGCGTGCTTGACTTGGAGTAGAACTAGGATGGGTGACTAGTCGGGAAGTCGACCCTGGCTTGCGCGTGAGTGAGGACAAAGTGCGCAGTTAAGGATAGTGGTGGTTTGTGGGGCCAGTCGTCATTCTTGAAACCTTTCTAGAGAATTGGGCAGTGGGCTCGATCTTTACATTAACCCTACACAGATATACTACGTGACTATATTACATTTTTTATCAATGCCCTGAGGATTTGAGTCGTACCACCCAAATCTAACTAACCACTACTTAGTCAAAATCAGTGCCATACAAGATCTAGGAAGAGCCGTGATCCAAGATCTTCTCCCCACTTGGTTAGTACGAGTGAACACCACAATGACATATCACTCAAACTGCCACTAGTGACATATAGTCAATCTAAAAACACCCAACCTACCTTGGCATAGGTCACAATGTTAGATACTAGGGTACAAAACCCTGCCATCGGGGTACAACCACAATTGTCCTCCAATCACATCACATATATAATCACCAAGACAAGACTGCAACCCTTCTCACATTGAGGTATGACAATGGACATCCTCAAAACACCTGGGGTCAAGATGACAAGGACACATAGTCACTTGCACCTCGCATACTCAAAAGTAAGATCTCTGAGCTTTCCTTAGGAATACTCATTTCACCAACCAACAAGTTCTAACTCTAGAATGGATCGATGGCATAGGGAAACTACATGATTAGGGTTTCAGTTGTTTAGATAGAGCCAATTGGGTATGTTTTAACAACATCAATTAAGTTACATACACCTTCAAAAGGTTCTACAAAGATAAGGGTAGATTACAACTTCAGAAGATATAAAACATATGAGATATAAACTTGACACATCACCACATGATACCATTTCATTGGGACTCATGAGACCATCATTATTATCACCTTACCATGGGATTAAAATCCCTTATCACATCACACATAGGATGTCACCTCACTTAGGCTAATCAACCCTGCTCAAGGTCATAAGACAATTCACATTATTCCCTGCAAGAATATCATTATCTTTCCATGCAAAATCAAGACTCATCATCATCACCAAACATGTGACATATAAGATCAAACATAATCTTAAATATACACCATGATGTTCATAAGATAGCAAATTAAGGTTACAATAGTTTATGAGAGAGAAAGTACTCTATCATCATGCTAGTTACTCAAGTAAGCTAAGCATGATCACCATGCATAGAAATTAGGGTTAAGGTATAACAAAGCAAACTAAATTAGAAGATTTCAAATCAGAAATAGATATAAACCCTAATTAGGATGCCACCTCACTTAGGCTAATCAAACTTTCTCAAGGTCATACGACCATTCACAATAATCCCTACAAGAATATCATTATCTTTCCATTCCTCATCAAGGCTCATCATCATTACCACACATGTGACATATAAGCTCAAACATAATCTTACATTATACACCATGATGTTCATAAGATAGCAAATTAAGGTTACAACTTAGGAGAGAGAAAGTACTCTATCATCATGCTAGTTACTCAAGCAAGCTAATCATTATCACCATCTACTAAAATTAGAGTTAAGGTATAATAAAGCAAACCAAATTAGAGGATTTCAAATCAACAATAGATGTAAACCATATTTATCATGGATTACGAGATGTCAACCATTGGATCCTAACGCCACTGATTGAGCCTCCCATCTAACAATTGAGGTGTTGTCTTGCACCTCTGTACCATGCCCGGCGACCATAGTGTAGTGCCATCCAACTACCCTCTTTCCCACCACTTTGACACATTTTTCCTCTTCCCGTGCCTATAAATCACCCTCCCCTACTCATCGACACCCTTTTATCGGTCTTTTGCAAACCCTAACACATGAATTCCACTTTCCTTCTTCCTCTTTCATTCCATAGTACTTCCACCCACTTATTTTTGGGCATCTCTAACCTAGTCTCAATCAGCGGTGGGGAGGGCCAGATGTGGCTATGACCAGCTTCCCCGAGCCAGGGTGGGTGGGCTATGATTGCCCCTGAGACCTGAGGACCCAGCCTGGACTTTTCTCTGATGACTTACGCTGCCATAGTTTCTTCTAGGCTATTCGAGTAAAAGGGGCAGGACGTAAGGACACTTTGCGAGCTGCATGATACCAATCTAAGGGTTAGGATTTCCCTCCCGTTCTCCCTCTCTCCCTTTCTCTCTCACTCTCCCCTCCACTCTCATCCACACAGGCAATGATGACCCCTTGTGGCATGTCACCTAGCCACTGGACCACATAGTTCCAGTTGTGGGTGGTGGCCCAGGCTCCCCCCTCATCTGTGGTCGCGTGGTCATTCCCACCACTGCCGATACATGCCTCTCACTGTGCCCTATTACCCGTAGGAAGAACCTCGGCCATCCGACATCGTGACTTGAAATGTGAAATTGTGGACCCATGCACCTAACTGCTTGACCCGATCCCCAACTTCCCTAGGTCATGCATCCTTGCCGCTCACCGCCAGCAGTCCCTTGCCAACACCTACCCCACTTTGAACCGCTCACCATCACCTCCGACCGCTCAGGTTGGATCTGCCATCGCCGTCTAGGTAGTGCACCCAATAGAGAAACTGTGGGCCAACCCAATCTACCTTCTTGCGGCCCAACTTGTGGGTAATTGTTCTACAAATCCATTTTTATGCTCTAATTTAAAAGCCTATGTAAATCCGAGATCGTTTAACCAATTACCCTGATGTAATACATCATTTTGATAGGAAAAACACCATCTTTATAATGGTGATAGCTTCTTTGCTTGTTCATTCTCGTGCCTCTACTGATCTATGGATTAATCACGTTGCATGACCTATTATTTATCTAAACCATATGCAACTTACATATCTAGTATCTTTAATGATATGAAACCCCATTGATATGCATATCAATAAATTTTGCTATTTTGAAGTGTGATTAGATGACCTAGCTCATCCACTTGTGATTACATGGCACCTTGACCCATCATGACTTACAAGGTTGTTCATTTATGTGCTTAGATGCTATAACTTGACCAAGTCTTGGACTTTATCTTAACTTTTGATAATCTAAACTTGTAACCTCAAAATCAGTAACCATTTTTATGATTTGTTCCATGATAATATACGATCTCATTCTATGTATCCCACAATTGACTCTTGAGGCCCCAAGTACCTACTATATGTACTACAAGACTTAGTACCTAGTTTGTCTCTATAGATTAAATGTGACTTTATGGAATCATCTTGCTCTATCTAATTCAAATAAGTAAATATAGCATGCTTGGTACAATAAAATCCAACTTGATCTATCATATTCTATCCGTGCTCCTATGACTTGAAAATGTGACCATGTTGCATGAAATTGCTCTAGTATGACCATTTATGATCTTTCATGTATAAACATGTTGATAATCTAAATCTCATGCTTTCTCAATTATCAAATCAAACCTTATCTTTACTAGTCTTACTCATAATGTGGATGTAACACCTAACCTAAGGTGTTGGTATGACTTTTAAACTATGTTTAATTTCATGCATGTTTGGAACTTTGGAGATAAGATTGAAATACATGGAACCTAGCTTTAAGGGATCATACACAAGAATTATATGATGATTGTCTTACCAGAATGCTTCTGATCTATGACCCACAATTATGTCTTTTTACATCTTAGGTCCCCTAGGGCTTGGTCCTTCTCTAGAATTTTACTCATGATATACATATTGCCCTCTACTCGCAAGGTACACTTAATATCTTAACCCTACTATGATATTGACTTGTTTGTATGTTTCTCATATGTATGCTTCTCTAGCTAATTACTTGCTTGAGCTACTGTTCCCTATGAATACTACTTTTATGTTGACTATAGTATGTTGATAAACCTTGAACATAACATATACAAATCCAATCTGTAACCATGTGTAGCTGCATGAATTCTCAAGATAAGGGGACATGACACAAATGAAACATGGTTAGCTCATTGACTTTGGTCTTGAAGCCCCTCATGTAGAAAAAAGGAGAATAAATGAACCTCATGAACCCTTCCTTGAGAAGTGGTCAAAGGCTTATGATGATATAATGGATAAAGAGACCTAAAACATGCTTTATATAAAAGAAAATCATTAAGTGTTCTCTCCTTGTTTCTACTTTTTGCTTATATGATGATTATACCCTATAAACTTTTATATTACTCCTAAACTATCATTACATGTTTTTCATAGCGTACTCAATGCATTCACATTGATTTTTTTTTGTTTATTGAATTTGTAGTTTCCAAATGAAGATCCACTACACTCAGGACTCTAAGATCAGAAATGGAAACCAATGGTTATGCTTGAATATAGAAATGGTTAAATACTTCTCTATCTCCATGTTTATTATCTTGTTAGCTCTTTAGTCTTGTTGTTACTACTTTTACATATGTATTTCCTATGTGAAATATTTGTACCATCTACATATGGACGCCCAAGTCCACTTGCCTTTGGCTATGTAGCATTATGAGTGTGGACCTAGGGTAATAAATGGTTTTGTGACAATAAGGTCATTGATTTCGAGATTACAAATTTAAATGGTATCAAATAAAGATGAGATTCAAGACTTGATCAGGTTATAGCATGCATACACTTAAACAAGTCACCTTTTGGGTCAAGAATAAAAATTTAGGGCCAAAGTAAGCATTAGGGTTCATTTAAATGGCCCAAGAATAGATAACAACAAAGGAGACTTATAGTTCACTGATTTAAGGGATATGACAACCTAGAGGTCATTAATGATCATATAGTGCATGATTTAGGTTGAGTAATTAACACAAGATCACAAGGCATCATCTTTTCTAAAACAGGGATGAAACATGTAGAATTAGTAAAAGGTAATGGTAACACTAGATAGATGACATTTTTCTAAAACAAAACAATATATAATATTATGTCATTTGGTTAAGGGACTAGGAGATATGAGGGTTTGAAGATTCAGGAATAAAAGATGGATTTTTGGGGGTATTATCCTTACTTGGGACAAGAGAGGGAGAGGGAAAGACTAGACCGTGTAGGCAAGCCCAAGGCATGTGTTGTTGTTTGGCCCAACATTGGGAAGTGGCTGGCACCTCTCGAATGGCAACTACTATCAACGGTGATGTAGGTTTGTGGGTGTTTTTCAATGACTCACCAAAATTTGGGCTCCAACCCTAGGGCCTCGCCTAGGCAGGTCCCAATACCTACGGCGGTGTGAGGTAGGTGCTCGTAGGAGACAAGTCTAGGTTGAGGCTCAGGCCTTGGGGACGAGCGTAGACTGGTCATCCTGGCTTGAGGAAGCCAACCACATCTAACTCTGGCCATTTCACTAGTCGACCATGTATAGTGTGAAAATGCTAAAAGAGAGGAGGGTGGCGACTCTACATGAATAAAGAAGGATAAGGAGACAAAAATAAGGTGATAAGATTTTGTGAAATGAGAACTAAAAAGTTGGGAAGCAAGGAGAAAGGGTGGAAGTGATCTATAGAGTTAATTGGCCAGTGGTGCGAGAATGTGCGACTAATTGTATGGGAGACAAAGTGGGGTGTAGGTGGTGCTAGCGTCGATCACACTAGTGAAAAGTATGGAGAAAGGGGATGAACACACAACCATCAGATTAGGGTCCCAATCTGTGTAAGAGGAAATCAAGGGCCAAGATTCAAAATCCATTTGTCTAAGTCTCGCAATTGCTCCAAAGATGGGAAAGGGAGGAGACAAATGCACCGCACCTACCCAAATTTTTCCCTAATAAGGGTCTAAATCAATTAAAATGCTAAAAAGGGTAAAGGCAAGTGATTTTTCAAGTGGTATATCTTTCTCATACTAGCTTGGATTTGGGTGATATTTTGTGTGTTGGAAATGTAGGAGTGTCCTCTACAGAATGGGCATGGGTTTAGGACATAGATATGTAGATAAGATCAAATTATAGATAAATATGGTGATGTATAACTTGGGTTTGACCTTACTCCAAAATGAAATTGGGTATCACCACAATACATAAGTATAAAGATGATTCAATTTAGCATCAAAGACTATTAAATCATGAACTTGAGGTGAAGTGTGAGATACTCATGTATGACGAGAGAGAAAGGCTTATTCTGAATTGTTTGTTTGCTTGATGGAATTTTGGGGACAAAATTCCTATAAGAGGGGAAGGATGTTACAACCAATATTTTTTTTGGTTCATTTGATGAGAAATGTAATCTCTCATATTGGACAAATAATGATGTAATTTCGTTTACAATAGCCTTGATGATTGTATTGAGGGCTTTATTGGCTATTGGGCCCAATAACAAAGAAATTCAATTAATTAATGAATAATTGAGAATTTGAGATAAGAAAGATGTGGAAACCTCTAGAAGGAAAAAGAATGTAATCCAAAGATGGATTTCGTGGCTCTTGGATTCCTTGGGTTCCAAGGAGTCCAAAGTTGCAAAAAGAAAGCAATAAGAAAAGAAAAGATCAATTAATTATTTATTTATTAAGAAAGAAATTGAAAACAATGGTAAAATGTGGAAAACAAGTGAAAAGAGGTATAATTGAGTTATCCTTGGTGGATTTTTGTATCCAAAGGATTCCTAATGTTAAATGGAATGCCAATGAGGAAAATAAAAGAGAAATAAAGAGAAATCCTCAAAAAGAGATATTTTAATAAAAAATAAACATGACAATGAAAAATAATGCATATAGATGCATCTAGAAGGATAATAAGTATCCTTGAAAAGGAATTTCGAAAAAATAGAGTTTCTTGGGATCCAAGGAGTCCCAATGAAGAAAGACGAAAGAGAAAATACCAATAAAGTCAAATAAGAAGAAAAATATGTAAGGAATATGATAAAAGGACATATTCAGTCCATTTAATCTTTTGTATATAATTTTGTTTGGCAAAAGAAAGTTAAACATGATGGGAACGTTTTCCCTTATTTCTTGTCAAAGAAATTATGTTCTAGAGAGAGAAGTGCAAGCATATTTTTGGAATTAGTTTACTTCCAAGCATAGATATCTCTTTGGAAATAAACTTTCCTTTTTTCCCCAAGGAACTAAGGGATCTAAACCCAACCAAACCCTCACGTCTTCCTTGCTACCCTCAACCTATATAAGGTCTAGATTCAAAGATACCGAGATCAGAAGGATCTGTGATAGTGCACGGTCCTCTTCCAACTTTGCCTCCTTCTTGACCACAAAGGAAGGGACAATGTGATTCCTGAGGCAACAACTGGTGGTGGAACTGATTCGCGGAGTGGTAGCATCCTCTTCCGGTCAGAACAACAACAAGGGAGATGCCCAGATGCACAATCTCATCGCCCAGCCACCTGTACCCTGCCTACATGGCTGGCGGACAAGCAACAACAAATCAACACCCGACCTCTTCGGCCACAACCAAGGGCTTCCGTGGCTGCAGGGGAGGAGGGTGGATGTAGAAGAACCTTCGTCGGTGCTCCTCAAGTCCCAGGGAGGGGAAGCAACGCCGCAACAGAGCTTTACCTAGCGGCAGCGCTGGGTTTGCGAGGAAGAAGAAGGGTGGAGAGGCGTTGGACCGATGTGCCCCTCCGCGGGTTGAATAACCAACAAACTAAACGAGGGAAAAGTCGTCATTTGGTTATATTTCCAAAGTGAGCGAGGACGTTGCATGGAGGAGGCGACGTGGCGCTCTCCGATTGGTCCGGGTAAGTGAAATCTTACGAAAATTATAATTAAATAATTGTAGCTCAGATAGATGCTTTTTATACATGAAATTTGATTAGGAGAACGAGAAGGACTCAATAAAAATGTTATTAGAACCTAATTTTGCTTCTAATTTCAGAAGTGTCTAAAGTGATCATATAATGCATTAAGCTTTGATTAAAAACCCTAATTGTAGTTGGAGATCAAATCAAATATGCTTAATGGGTTAATTCGAGTATTAATAACCTGTTGAGAAATAAAGGGAGGTTTGAATATAATTTAGATAGTGTTGGGCTTGTTTTAGGGTTTTAATCCATGAATCCATGATAATGCATGTAGAAACCCTAATCTAGGGTAAAGAAGGTAATTAACTTGAATAATTTGGAAATAAGTTAATATTAATATGTTAATCATAAAGAGATACAGTAAGATCGAAAAGATGAATCTTGCACATAATTTGTTTAATTTAGAGTTTCATGCGTATAATGGGCCTTGAAACCCTAATGTTGGTAATTAGGACTACTAATGGATTTAATTATTAAATTTCATGTATAGAACTGAGTTTTCATGGTTATAAGCTATTTCGAGCATTAAAGTTCATAATTTGAGGATAAATACGCTTAATGTGGAAATTAGGGTTTCCTAGTAGATAAAAGGTAGAATTAATGATAAATAACGTTCATATGTGAATTAGACCATAATGAATTATGAGTTGTTAATCCGGAAGGAACCTAAGATGATAAAAGGCTCTAATGTGAATATGTGAGTAATTAGGGTTTTGCACTTAGAACTACTGTTCTAGGGTATAAACGAGGAAAATTGTAAAAAGATAAAAAAGAACCCTAATAAAACCCCAATTCGGATTAGAAACCCTAGAAAGTGAATCCAAGTCAATTAAATAGATGTATTCTTGGTAAAGTATAGTAAATAAGTTACGTATGCTTTTCAAGAATTCTGTGAATGTTGAACTGCTTCTTGGATGACTTGCTTGCTTGGAATTATTAATAGCTTGTTGAATCTGCAAAACAGGTATGTGGTTAATTATGATTAATCACATTAGTTTCCCGAGGGTTTTTCGGATGTTTCCTCGCATTGAATGCAATCTAAACAGTTTGGATATTCATACTGCAATGATAAAGTCAATATGTCTATCAAAGTTATATATACATGTGAATTCTCACACCTACATGCCACCCTGATGGAAGATGCCATAAAGGTCAGGTCCAGGAGGGTAGACCCATGGGCACCATGAGAGGTGACCCCAGCCACCAAGCTCGGGAATGAGAAGGTGGTCCATGATGCATGACTATGGAGCACCATGAGAGGTGACTCCCAGGCACCAAGCTTGGGTTGAGAAGGTGGCCTTAAGTCAATGGAAAAAGAGAAACCCTAGAGGGGTATGACAGGGTTAGGGCAAAAGCTGTGGAGAATGACACATTGAAAATGTAAACTGTCTTGATAAATAATTTGATTGTGATTATTAAATTGTTAGCCATATCTGTGAAGTTTTGGATGTCCCCACATACCAGCTTTGGCTGATCGATGTTTTGTTTGTCGGCATTTTAGGTACAACCCTAAAATGAACAAACAGTAAGGTGACACATTGTGAAATTAAGAAATAAAGTGCAAGGTGGATTAGATAGATTAATTCAAGCTCTGGATAGGTAGATTTCCAAAGATTTTCAAAGGTAAGTAAAGTTTTAATTTTATACCCAATTCCAGTTTAGTTAGTAGAATTTCATAATTATTATTGATTATTTGACGAACCTTTGATCTTGTTAATTGAATAACGGCTCTGACCTTCGGGTCTCCCTTAATTGGGGGTTACCGGGAGGCAGGGTCGTTACAATTGGTATCAGAGCATAGGTTCCTCACTTAATCTTTGATAATTATTAAATTTTACAAATTCTATAGAATCCAAGGGAGTTATTAAAGGATTATCTGAAAGATAGAGGTGTCTAGAAAAGGGTCACGACCGGGGGCTGGAAATATTTTCCTCCGCACCGCTAGTCGGAATACGAGGACTCCTGGATCCGTGTGACTGCCTGGCCAAAGTCTTATGGTATGAATCGAAATAAGATACCTTTAGGAGTCTCTCATCTTGTTCATCCCTCCTCATCTCAAATTCTATTAAGAACCTTAAGGATTAGGGTTTTCTCTCTTTTCCTCACCCTCTTGAGGTATGGGTAAGGTTAATAAGGATTAAGGAATCCTCCACCAAATTAATAAAAAGCATGTAAATGAGATGTCATGGACATAAGCTTAATATAGTAAGCTTAAAAGAATAGATACATGCTTAGGTCGTATGACATAAGTTGTTATTTCCCTCAGGATAGACCTGAGGATGAAGAGAGAGAGAGAGTTAGTCTTGGAGGTAGAGACCTCCATTAAAAGTAGAGACCTAGCACATCCTCTGAGGATGATGTTAACCCTAAGTGGAGGTTAGAAAGAGATATGTCATGATGAGTTAGATGTCTTGGTTGACTGGGTGTTTGGATGGACATGCCTCTGGATTACCATATGAGCCATGAGAGGTTAGAAGACCTAGCACCTTTGGCAACCCAACCTTGGGAAGGGTCGTGCATGTTTGAGCGAAGGATAGCTCCTTCATGGATGAAGTTAGAGAAGAACCTATAGAACCCTATGGGCTTGTGCAAGTAGGGTATAGCTTGCACCCAGAGTACGTCAGTAGTGCTGACAGTAGGATGAAACCCTGGACAAGGAATCATAATGGATGACTTATGAGATAAGCATAAGGGGTTATGGATAATCTTGAGTAAACATAAGTTCGAGCATAGGCTTCTCTCAGGTAGGGGGATGCTTATGAGCTTGATCCTTCATGAAGAAAGGACCTCTTATAGATAGGTTGGTTGTGGGATTAGATCTAGAGAGAGAAGGACCTCAGGAAAGAAGTTTGGAAGCCTAAAACCCTGAAATTTGAGGAACAATGGGAGTTGAGGATGATGCGACCTAAGTGGATGAAAGTGGTTGTCATATGCTTGACCCTTGGAGGCTGATGATGTCTTGGTTGCCCTTAGAGGAACCAAACCATAGAGAGAGGTTGATGCTTCAGGTACCTATGTGCCTATGGTATAAGTGGTTACCTGCTGAGATGAGACAAAGAGTGCCTTAGACCCTGAGGAGGTTTAAGTAGCAAGTTGTGAGGCTTTGTACCTGGTTGGTTATCCTTGAGGAGGACTCAACTCTGAGGTGTTTCTCATATAAAAGGATCATGGGAGTACATGACATACCTTGGACATGTTTAATTCGTGGTTAAGAGGTTGAGCAGACCGTGGGACAATATGAAAGTGAACCTAGGGTTCCTAGGTCTAAGAGGGGAAGTGATGTACCTGATGCTCATGATGAGATTTGAGTGTCTATAGATTCGAGCATGGTACTCCTCATGTGTAGAGGAAAAAGGAAACCCCTTAAGTTAAAGGTATGTTTGATGAACCCCTCACAACTAAGTTGGTCTAATATTGAGGATGAGAACAAGTATGATCTAGCATGGTTTAGTAGGTGATCCGCTTGTGCCCTAGTAGCTGCTGGGTTAGGAATTCTCAAGTGAATGTAAACCCTAAGGATGGTTGTAACCTTGTTGTTAAGAGTTGTAGTTTCCTCCCATCTTGGGAGAGGGATCCTTTGGTTGGGTGTTTACTAGTTTTGTTGGTTTTGAGGTAACCTAAAGAGGTTTCATAGGATCTTGAGAAGCTAAGTGAAAAGTACATGGCATGAGAATGAACCTGTAGACCCATAGATTACCATCTCTATGTGCATGTGGATGTGTTACCATGAAGGTAACCGGTATGGAGCCTGACCAAGGTAGGCAGGTTGCCATGATCCCTGAGAAAGGATGAAAGACAACCCAAGACTGCAGAGAGAGATGATGAAGGATTGGGTAAGGTTCTAAGTTGGACATGTACTATAATAGAATCCTAAGTCTATCCTAGGGTCAGGTGGGGGATAAGAACGATGGAAGAAGGAGTTGCCTAATTCCCTAGTTGCACATGACCATAAGGTCAGGAGGTAACAGTTATCATTGTCTGAGGGTCATGGGTTAGGAGATTGATCATCTTCATGAACTCATGGGACCCAAAGGGTAGATGAGTAGGGCACTCTCTGGATGCAGAAGGGAAAAGGGATGACCCCAAAAGTGCCAGCACCCCATAGACCTAGAGGAGACGACCAAGGATTGTGTTTGGACCAAGTAGGTTCGAGACCAGTTTTCCATGCAAGTAGCTTGAATATCAAGATGTTTGTGAGGTAGAGACCTATGTGGCACGTTTCAACTTTGAATTGAAGGTGTACTGGCAATGTGGGATGTATCATCTCTAATCTTGGAATAGGAAGAACTTTGTGTTTGGACGGCCGCCAAATGCTTATTTCCTCTTGTTATGGGAGGTAGAGATGGGACAGTATGCATGCCATACACCAAGGATAAAAGATGATGTGAGTTGGAACGTTTCTACGAGGTATGAGGACAGAGATGATAACATACCTTGGTGAAGTGAATGATACATGGATGGTTTGCAGACAATAAAAGGAATAATGTAGTCATCTTATGAGGATGTTTTTATCATGAGCTATGAGTCATACAAGGTTGAATTCAAAAACCAAGAGGATGAGCTCAGAGTTTTCTCGATGAAGATATACTTAGAGTCGAGATGAGATGATAAGTGGAATACATGGAGGTGTATGTCTTCAATACTACCTAGTACCTAAGGATGTGAAGTGGTAATGGATGCTCTAGTTGAGATATAGCTGCCTAGTTTGGCTAGAGACTAGAAGAGGTTGTTTGGGAAGAAGATAAATTTGGCTAACACTCAGATATATCAAAGACGGTGGATCAAGTTAATGGTTGGTTGGTTAGCCAGTTTAGTCCTTGCTGTAGTGAAAGGATGGTTGTAGAACCTCGGATGTACTTCTTTGGAAAGGAAAGTAATGAAACCCTGATGAGAGTGGTTTAAGGTTTCCGAGGTATCAATCTTAAGGAATCATGACATACAGGAGATCATGGTTTTAAGATCACCAAACACCGTGATAGTAGAACTTTGGCTGCTTGATATGAAGTTGCATGTAGCATGTGGCCATGCAAGCCAAGGGTGAAGGACGGACACCAGTAACCCGGTGCTTTGACTTAGAAGTTAAAGAATCCTCGAGAAGGAATGGGAATTCGTCACTACAAATGTGGTGGTAAGTCTTCCCTAGACCAAAGAAGGTCAAGATGAAATATGGGTTATGGTAGATCACCTTACCTAGATGACTTGAGAAAGAAGGGAGT
Source organism: Alisma plantago-aquatica (assembly GCA_963693085.1). Lineage (NCBI taxonomy): Eukaryota > Viridiplantae > Streptophyta > Magnoliopsida > Alismatales > Alismataceae > Alisma > Alisma plantago-aquatica. The sequence continues at coordinate 1,284,136,302 of OY856412.1, read as the reverse complement.
ACTGTCAAGAGACAGATTCTATTGAACTACATGTGAGAGAGAGAGATGGTTCAACTACACCATGATACAAGTTCAAAAGTTTTTTTGTATTACCTAAAGATTCACTTCCATGAGGTGGAAGTAGATACATGAAGAACTCGATGATAGAAAAACTTATCACTACTAACTAATGTTTAGTATGATCCATACTAGAGGGTCTGATGAGAGCATGTGTGCTCATTCAGGATGATACATAGATACAGTTCTTATCCTTTGTAAGATGTGGTGGCAACCACCATAGCCTTTATCGGGGTGAAAGAAGTTCTAGCAGGAGGTTGTGTCAGTCATCACTTCATTAAGATGATGTTGGTGAAGGAGGCTTTGTGAAGGTCAGAAAGGAACCACAGTGTGTGCAAATGAAGTCACTTTGATCGTGCAATGGCTGAGAGAGAGCCCAGTGGTGACATGGGTCACGAGCTGATGCAAAGCAGACTGACATTCAGTTCACTGTGGGAGAATATGTGATGTGAAAATCCGACCCCTCTAAGCTACAACTGAGAAAGATGAATCCCCGATATATGGGTCCATTTGAGATGGATTGGTGGAGCAGGTTGTGTTTAGCCTTACCCCTTAGGATAACGTAATGTATAATGTGTTCCATGAGTCTGATCTAGAGCACTATGTAAGGTACCCAAGCCGTGTGTTGAGCCTTGAACCTATTCAGCTTTTGAAAGGCTAAAATGTCCTGAGTCTCCTATGAGGGTACAATATACCAAGGTAAGAAAGAACTCAGATGGAAGAATATGAGATGATGAAGGTTCTTGGGAAGCACCATGGAAAGGGTGAAGCCACATGGGAGCCCTGATGGACGTATGAAAGGCTTATTCTGAATTGTTTGTTTGCTTGATGGAATTTTGGGGACAAAATTCCTATAAGAGGGGAAGGATGTTACAACCAATATTTTTTTGGGTTCATTTGATGAGAAATGTAATCTCTCATATTGGACAAATAATGATGTAATTTCATTTACAATAGCCTTGATGATTGTATTGTGGGCTTTATTGGCTATTGGGCCCAATAACAAATCAATTCAATTAATTAATGAATAATTGAGAATTTGAGATAAGAAAGATGTGGAAACCTCTAGAAGGCAAAAGAATGTAATCCAAAGATGGATTTCGTGCCTCTTGGGTTCCAAGGAGTCCAAAGTTGCAAAAAGAAAGCAATAAGAAAAGAAAAGATCAATTTATTATTTCTTTATTAAGAAAGAAATTGAAAACAATGGTAAAATGTGGAAAACAAGTGAAAAGAGGTATAATTGAGTTAGCCTTGGTGGATTTTCGTATCCAAAGGATTCCTAATGTTAAATGGAAAGCCAATGAGGAAAATAAAAGAGAAATAAAGAGAAATCCTTAAAAAGAGATATTTTAATAAAAAAATAAACATGATAATGAGAAATAATGCATATAGATGCATCTAGAAGGATTATAAGTATCCTTGAAAAGGAATTTCGAAATAATAGAGTTTCTTGGGATCCAAGGAGTCCCAATGAAGAAAGAGGAAAGTGAAAATACCAATAAAGTCAAATAAGAAGAAAAATATGTAAGGAATATGATAAAAGGACATATTCAGACCATTTAATCTTTTGTATATATATAATTTTGTTTGGAAAAGAAAAGTTAAACATGATGGGAACATTTTCCCTTATTGCTTGTCAAATAAATTATGTTCTAGAGAGATAAGTACAAGCATATTTTCGGAATTATTTTACTTCCAAGCATAGATATCTCTTTGGAAAGAAACTTTCCTTTTTTCCCTAAGGAACTAAGGGCTCTAAACCCAACCAAACCCTCGCCTCTTCCTAGCTACCCTCGACCTATATAAGGTCTAGATTCAAAGATACTGAGATCAGAAGGATCTGTGACAGTGCACGGTCCTCTTCCAACTTTTCCTCTTTCTTGACCATGAAGGAAGGGACAATGTGGTTCCTGAGGCAACAGTTGGTGGTGGATCTGATTCGCGGAGTGGTAGCATCCTCTTCCGGTCAGAACGGAAACAAGGGAGATGCCCAGATGCGCAATATCGTCGCCCAACTACCTGTACCCTGCCTACATGGCCGGCGGAAAAGCAGCAGAAGATCAGCACCCGACCTCTTTGGCCACAACCAAGGGCCTATGTAGCTGCAGGGGAGGAGGGCGGAGGTAGAATAACCTTCATCGGTGCTCCTCGAGTCCCAGGGAGGGGAAGCAATGCGGCAACAGAGCTTTACCCTAGTGACAGCACTGGGTTTGTGAGGAAGAAGAAGGGTGGAGAGGTGTTGGACCGATGTGCCCCTCTGCGGGCTGAATAACCAACAAACTAAATGAGGGAAAAGTCATCATTTGGTTATATTTCCAAAGTGAGCGAGAACGTTGCATGGAGGAGGCGACGTGGCATTCTCCGATTGGTCCGGGTAAGTGAAAATTTTCAAAAATCATAATTAAATAACCGTAGCTCGGATAGATGCTTTTTATACATGAAATTTGACCAGGAGAATGAGAGGGACTCAATAAAAATGTTACTAGAACCTAATTTTGCTTCTAATATCAAAAGTGTCAAAAGAGATCATATAATGCATTAAGCTTTGATTAAAAACCCTAATTGTAGTTGGAGAACAAATCAAAGATTCTTAATGGGTTAATTCGAGTATTAATAACCTGTTGAGAAATAAAGGGAGGTTTGAATATAATTTAGATAGTGTTGGGCTTTTTTTAGGGTTTTAATCCATGAATCCATGATAATGGATGTAGGAACCCTAATCTAGGGTAAAGAAGGTAATTAACTTGAATAATTTGGAAATAAGTTAATATTAATCCGTTAATCATAAAGAGATACAGTAAGATTGAAAAGATGAATCTTACACGTAATTTGTTTAATTTAGAGTTTCATGCATATAATGGGCCTTGAAACCCTAATGTTGGTAATTAGGACTACTAATGGCTTTAATTATTCGATTTCATTTATAGAACTGAGTTTTCATGGTTATAAGTTATTTCGAGTATTAAAGTTACTAATTTGAGGATAAATACCCTTAATGTGGAAATTAGGGTTTCCTAGTAGATAAAAGGTAGAAATAATGATAAATAACGTTCATATATGAATTAGACCATAATGAATTATGAGTTGTTAATCCGGAAGGAACCTAAGATGATAAAAAGGCTCTAATGTGAATATGTGAGTAATTAGGATTTTGCACTTAGAACTACTGTTCTAGGGTATAAACGAGGAAAGTTGTAAAAAGATAAAAAAGAACCCTAATAAAACCCCAATCCGGATTAGAAATCCTAGAAAGTGAATCCAAGTCAATTAAATAGATGTATTCTTGGTAAAGTATAGTAAATAAGTTACGTATGCTTTTTAGGAATTCTGTGAATGTTGAACTGCTTCTTGGATGACTTGCTTGCTTGGAATTATTAATAGCTTGTTGAATCTGCAAAACAGGTATGTGGTTAATTATGATTAATCGCATTAGTTTCCTGAGGATTTTCCGGATGTTTCCTCGCATTGAATGCAATCTAAACAGTTTGGATATTCATACTGCAATGATAAAGTCAATATGGCTATCAAAGTTATATATACATGTGAATTCTCACACCTACATGCCACCCTGATGGAAGATGCCATAAAGGTCAGGTCCAGGAGGGTAGACCCATGGGCACCATGAGAGGTGACCCCAGCCACCAAGCTCGGGAATGAGAAGGTGGTCCATGATGCATGACTATGGAGCACCATGAGAGGTGACTCCCAGGCACCAAGCTCGGGATTGAGAAGGTGGCCTGAAGTCAATGGAAAAAGAGAAACCCTAGAGGGGTATGCCAGGGTTAGGGAAAAAGATGTGGAGAATGACACATTGCAAATGTAAACTGTCTTGATAAATAATTTGATTGTGATTATTAAATTGTTAGCCATATCTGTGAAGTTTTGGATGTCCCCACATACCAGCTTTGGCTGATCGATGTTTTGTTTGTCGGCGTTTTAGGCACAACCCTGAAATGAACAAACAGTAAGGTGACACATTGTGAAATTAAGAAATAAAGGGCAAGGTGGATCAGATAGATTAATTCAAGCTCTGGATAGGTAGATTTCCAAAGTTTTTCAAAGGTAAGTAAAGTTTTAATTTTATACCCAATTCCAGTTTATTTAGTAGAATTTTATAATTATTATTGATTATTTGTTGAACCTTTGATCCTGTTAATTGAATAACGGATCTGACCTTCGGGTCTCCCTTAATTGGGGGTTACCGAGAGGCGGGGTCATTACAATCTCCCCCTTGAATTTCATTCATATAATTATGTAGAAATGGTGAACCAATTTGTTATTAGACGTTCCCCTGTGTTGAAAGTCACCACAAACAAATTGAATGTTGAACTTTGTTGAGAAATGAAATATTGGTTGATTTGGTATTGGCAAAAAAACTCAAAAATATTGGCTAAAGAGCTTTGTCTCACTAGATTTGGTGGGTCATATCCCCCAATCTTGTACAGTTTATAATGGAGAATTTGAGGTCTCGTAGTAATGGTTACCCCCACTGAAAAAGTCTTATTTCTCATAGAGGGGAGAACACTAGGCACTTAGTCGTTGACAAAGACAAAATATTAGATTGATTGTTCTAATGGATAAATCTTTTCATTTTACATAATTGGATATCCTGATATTAGTTTTCAAAATCTCCTTATTCATTCTAATTGGATATCCTGATATTAGATTGATTGTTCTAATGGACCCTTTTGAGATTCATATGGTAACTAGTTTGCCCTTTTCTTGTTACCAGACTCCACCAAGAAAGCTTACCTAGATTTTATCTTAAAAATCTCTATTTTTTCAAATAGCTCAACAATTGAACTTAGTACGAGCATTGCTGACCTAAGTTTCCCCTTTTGGGGTCCATGTGTGGTTTTGTTCCCTTTGGGAACTCATGAACATGTAATAGGAACAAGAACTATAAGAGATATGTAGGAGATGTACCATGTTGAAGACTAGATATGAATAGCTGCATATGATTAAATTTTGTAATCATACTTGTAAGATTCGACGACTTTGATGTAAAGAATCATTGTAAGTGATTTGTTTATACTTTTGGTACCATTTTATAAATAATGATCATAGGTCTTAGGTCTTTACAACATGGTATCATATCTATGAATAGAGGGTACTCATAAACATCTCATGGAAGTCAAGATTAAAAAGGTAGTACACCTAGAACTTAGGAAAATAGTTTACAACCAACTATAGTCTTGCTATCCTTATTTAGAAAAATAGAAATGGTAACTTATATGGAACTAATTTTCACAAAATTTTATGACTCACCAATTAGTGAAGATGAAGCATCACCATAGTAGTACTGATGAGTTCAAGTGTCAGGAACACATGATTGTAAAAGATATGTTGATACTTTTTGGTACAATTTTATAAATATTTGATCCTAAGGATCGAGTCTTTACACATGGTTAACTAATTACATGTTTTGATGACCACTAACTAACATAGAGTCCATTATGAAGGTGTGGTTCGATATTCAAGTCATTTTGAGGTTTCATCTATTTGATACGGGCATTATAATATTTATGTCACTTATGCACATTTAGGGTCAAAAGACTCATAATAGGGCAAAGAACACAAGGATTCATCAGGTCAAGTGTTCTATGCATATAACATTATTTAGATCAGGAAGATAACAACATAAGAGACAAATTTCAAATGTAGATGGATGTCCCCTAGAGTCTAGGCATCATAATCCAACATTATTATCAATATACCCACAAACATTCAATCATCAATAAAGTTCACATATGCCATCAAGGTTCAACATGTGACTTACGTAGGATGTAATGTCCCAGGTCTTGAGGCCTCATACAAATGGTCTTAAAAAGAATGATTGTACAATCCATATCACCAAGGTGCACCTCCTTTTTAGGGAGCCCATTACTAAAGAACTATGTGGTTAAACATGCTCAGCCAGAGTCATACTAGGATGGGTGACCAGTTGGGAAGTATATCATGGCTTGCATGTGAGTGAGGACAAAGCATGCCATGAAGGCTAGTGGTGATCTTTGGGGCCAGTTTTCACTCGTGAAACCTTTCTAGATGATTGGGCAGTGGGCCCGGGTATTACAAATGGTATAAGAGAAAAAATCCATCCAGTAGTTGGGGCCCACATGGGCATGTGGCATGCCAGTCTTGAGCCATGTAGTACAGGTATGTTGGAAATGGTTTTCCATTATGATGTAGCCACCCGTGTGCTAGTTGATGTGATCAGGATTTGGGTGTCCATGGGCCATTTAGGGTCTGCACTGAAATGGGGAAATATTATGAGGCCTTAGAATTGAGCCTTGACGAGGACGTCAAGAGTCTAAGTTGGGGAGATTGTAACGTCCTGGGTCTTGAGGCCTCAGAAAAAATGATCTTAAAGGAATGATTGAACTACCCATATCAATAAGATGCACCTCCTTTTCAAGGAGCCCATTATTAAAGAACTCTGTTGTTAAGCGTGCTTTGCCCAAAGTAGCCCTACAATGGGTGTCCAGTAAGGAAGTTTGTCATGGCTTGCATGTGAGTGAGGACAAAGTGTGTGGTTAAAGCTAGTGGTGATTTGTGGGGCCAGTCGTCATTCCTGAAACCTTGTTAGATCCTTGGGTAGTGGGCCCGAGTGTTTCATAGGACATCCACATCTAAGAGGTCCATGATAAAATTCAGATTTCAAAATGGGGCAACATAACAAGATTCATATTTAGACTAGGTCACAAGCCTAGAAAGCAAGTCATGTGTCACACTAGGTCATCACTAGTGGCCTTAGGGTCACACTAATACCATATTCATCCATGGGATGGATCTAGATATTAGGGTCTTAAATCATCATGGTATTACTTATTTCAATAACAAAAAAGAGTTTGAATTACAAGATAAGTAAAACATAACATTTGAATCAATCATAATCATGTGTCACCATAACAAGGTCATATTCAAGAATTAAGTGCCATATATAACAAGACACAAGGAAAAGGAGAAGTATGGGATGATATTAGCGCCATGGGGTATGACATATTACTGATTTAGGACTGACATGAAAATTTGAGTCATTTTCCATTATGTTGAAACATCAAACTTAAAATCTTAACCTTAAAGTGCATTTTAACCAATATATGGGTCTAGGATCATAATAGGGAAAAAAAGTCAAGGCCAAACCTTTGACAAGACTTCATCACATATTACTGATTAGAGTTACAAACATCAAGTGGGGGTCATCATTTGATTAATATTTTACACAATAGTGCATTAAGTAGGTTAAGAAGATCAAAAGATAGAAATTTTAGAAAAATAGTGGAAGTAGAAGCATAATCATGCCATGACATCATGCCTAGGTTGTATATCTTTTTGAGTCAATAGATTTGATATATAATGTTGTCTATTTTGGATGAGGGGTGTATGAGATATGACTTTTTGAAAGTCTTAGTTAGAAAATATATAGAACTGAAAGGGGGTTACCATATTATCACATGTTTGTTGATGGATTCATGATCAAGGTCCGTTTGGACCAAACTTGGTCTGTGGCTTCCCATTATCCCTTCAACTAGATAGGATGTGTGATGTGGCCCCTTACCTTCCATTGGATCAGAGACACAATGGGCTAGCCCACTAGACCATCAGTTGGTAGTCGACCCCTTTGAATTGTTTTCCCACGCCTTGCACGTGCAAGATTCAGTGGCAGGAGCCGCTGTAGTACCAATGGTGTACACCATGCAAACTTTGTAACAGGGTGGAGGTTTTGACCCACTTCGTCTGGCACCCATGAAACTAGGGGGGCGCTCATCCATGGTTGAGGTAGCACAAACTAGAAAAGCCAAAACCTTAGTTTGGCGGTGGCGACTATGGCTGAGGGTGAGCTGGGGGAGAGGTAGGAGCAAGGCTAGGGAGTACCGAAATAGAGAAACACATAGGGGAAAATGAGGGGAGGAAGAATTTACATGATTGGGGCTTTCAATTTGGCCAAACAGGCAAACGAGTGTGTGATTTATGGAGCTTGAGGGAAAAGCTACTATAGTTGCGTCATCCAGTACGGACCAAGGAAGAAGATGGATTTTTTGCCATTAGATATTGGATCAATTGATCCAATGGAATGAACTCCAAGAGGTCCTATTTATAGTTGGGAGGGTCCACTAGAGTGTGGGAAAACTTATAAATGTTATCTAGCCATCTGGAGGGTTGCAACAAATACAATTTTGAGTTTTGCACCCCTCCAATGGTTAAAATCACTTTTTTTGCAATTTATGTACAATGCAATTGGTCAAGATTCAATAAAGATAGCTCGACCTATCCGACTATGAGACAAGGCCAATTTAAACCATCAGTCAAGTTTGTCCTGGTGGAAACTCGACTGATCCACTTAAATCATTCTTGGGAAGAGGGACCATCCGTTGAATTTTGTGGATGGACCACTCGACTGATCGACACCATTTTGAAAACCCATCAAGGATTGGTCAAGATTGTAACTCGATTGATGAAGTTCCAATGATGAATGTTCCAAAATATTTTTTCAGTGATCAAATGTTGGAATTAAGTGTCCATGCTTTTTTTTTCATCTTAGTTACAAGTCATATCATCAATACAAATGATTGTAAAAATGTTCTAAGTAGATTTGGAGTGTTTTCCCAAATTGCACATTTGCATTGCTTTTGACTTGTACTAATAAAAGCTAGGGCTTGAACCATTGGATCCTTTTCATGTACCTAATGCCCGAAATCAATCTTAAACAAACATATTAGACACATATGAATGGGATGGTTAAGTAATTATCAAAAGATGGACAATGTTCAACACTTAGGTCAACATTCTCCACCTTTTTGACATTGACAAACCATTCCTCAACATATTGAAAAGGATATGAAATTCAAACTTTACCCTTGAGATAGGATGTGAAAGTTAAAACCTTATCCTTGTGAATTGCAAAGGGATACATGTTTAAAAAATTGTAAATTTCTCCCCCTTAATTCATGCTTACCTAAACCTGTAGGGTTAGTCTATCCACAAATAACCATAGCATATATACATATTATATGGTCCTCTAACAAGTCATATGATAAATAGTTAATGGAAAAGAAAAGGATCATATAAGCCTTAAAGAAATATGGTTGAGAGCACTTTTCCCCCTTTTTCATCTCAAAAAGGTAGGGAGGTAGAAGAGCTAAAAACATGTCTTCTCCAAAAACACAAGCTAAAGCAATCTACCATGTATAACACACATAAAAAAGAGACGAGGGAAAGAGAAATAAGCAACACAATGACATAATCAAAATATGGAATAATGTACCACAAACTCGTAAGATATAATGTCAACCAACGAGTTAGGGTACATATGATTAAGTTTGCAACACAAGAACATGTCATCACTACATGAATAAAAAACCAATGATATAACAATGTGATGATAAATTAGTACATCTTAGATATAGTGCCCAAATGTCTTAATAAATAAGAGTCTAAAAAGATATGTACGATCAACATCTAAAGACCAAGGAACTAAGACATCTAAGTTGTATCTTAGCTATCTTTGTCAACAATGTCATGATCCACATCATTATCATCCTCGGGCTCATAGTCCTCATCTTCATATGAAGGTGCAACAGAGACAACAACATCACCATCATCACCATGTCAACAATGTCATCAGAACTAGCATCAGGGCCATCATCCTTAGTTCCCTCATCATCATTCTGGTCAGACATCTCCTCATCCATAGAAGGACCAAAAATGCAACCAGGACACAAGACGTTCTTCTCATCCCAAGACATTCGAAGAGAATGTAACTCCTATACCTAAGGGAAGGTGGGCGAAGAGGTGCCAAGGATAGAAAGTAGAGTAGAAATAGGGCCAACAGGAAAATCCAGTGGAGAAAGCACTCCAGAGGTAGGGGTAAGTCCACCATCAACAATAAAAGAGGCAGAAGAAGGAGCATGTGGTGGGGCCGAGCAGATGTGACGATATGCATAGGAATTATAGTCACTGCCTGGGTATTGCTGGTAGGTAGGGTAGGGATGGTTGTAGGACAAGTTTATGGTAGACATGATCTTGAACAAGTCCTGGTGCAGGTGATCCTGAACCTAAAGGTTGTATGCCTGCTGATGCATCATATATCCCATAAGGGTTTCATTTGGCACATTAAAGGAGGTGCAGTCAGGTCGAGGTGGTAGTGGAGGTGGAAGTTCCTAGATGGAGGTAGAGGCTCCAAGTGTGGTAGAAGAAGTAGGCAGGAAGGTCTTCTTGATTGTGGTTTCACTAATGCATACTCCTTTATGACTAGGTTTGTAATTGAGATCATGCAAAAGAGATTTCTTGGTAGTAAAAGCAAACAATCCACAGATCAAGCCATGGTAGGGTGGTGGGTACCACGAGTGTTCTTCCTAGATTCAAAGCATGTCATGTGGTGTAGGATATATCGGGACCACTTGACTCTTCAAGAGATAGTACATGATAATAGAAGTGTTCTCTTCAATTCTCATTTGATTCTTCTTGGGGCAGACATTGAAGTTAACAACTAATGTGAGTAGTTAGTTCTTGAGATCTAGGGGAGAGGATGGCATGATGGATTTCTTCTTAAAGGGTACCTGAGGGGTTTTTCAACAACTTGTGGATATCAAGAAGAGTAAGATTCAAGTTCTTGTAGAAAGCCTCAGGGTCCAAAAGGTCAAAATAGTCAGGATAATCCTTCCTCCATGTGTCGATAACCTCTGTTCCATTGAAAAATATGTTCAAGGAATCTTCATAGATTGTGAATTTGATTTCAACAATCAAGGAAGGGAGTATGACCTGGCCATTGGGTAGTGGAACTAAAGTGTCATAGTTCCATGAAAGGTTTTCATAGAATTCATGGATCGTCTTGGTTCTTATGATGGAATTATGAAAACATAGGCGTTCTACACACAAAGCACATAAGTGATGGGTATTGAAAAGATTGGGAATAATAGAGATAACCTCCTTCATTTTTAGACAAGTCACAAAAAGAACTCTAAATGGGAAAGGGTTCCTAGGGCGGAGCTCCTTGTAATGATAGAGATATTTAGAGGAGACAAACGAGGTGCCATCTAAGGATATCAGGTGAGCATTGGATGAGCATGAAGGTAAACCGCCTAGGGTAACTCTCTTTCTTCGGTTGGATGCCACGTGAATGGATTTGAGAAGCAACAACAACCAAAGAAGAAAGAGAACTGCACAAATAGACCATCTAACCACCTATGATGGTGTGGGAAGAGGCAAGGTAGGCTAGTCTAGGCAAGGGAAGGGATAGTTGCACCTAGGCTTGAGGTCAAGAGGGGTTGAAGCTAGGAATCTATCGACTTTTCTCTAGTTGAGAGGGAGAAATGTCAGTCAAAACCTATTTTAAGTTTTGTCCAGCCCATCCATCGGTCAACTTTTAGTTTGGGAAACTTGGCCAATCAAGAGAAAAACCCTTAACTTCGGCCTGGGATCGGTAAAGTTGGCAACTCGACCGACATATAGTCTATACAAAAACTTAGAAACTTAATTTCTAGCCTCTAGGGTGCTAATTAATTTTATTTCTTTATCCTATTATGTGTTTTAGACATATTAAGGCACATTTCAATCTTCATAGGACACTATTTTGCAATAAAATAAGTGTTTGCAAAAAAATATCCAAAGTGAGAAAAGCAAGGCAAGAAACAAGATAACTATAGCACATATCAAGCAAGAGATGATCAAATCTAAGCAAGAAACATATAGGTATGATAACAACTATCTAGAAGGCATGTGAATATCATTAAGAGTAGTTATAAGTAGTTTTGATCAAATGAAAGTAAATTTCTCTCTAGCTAGAGGTTTAGTGAAAATGTCTGCTAATTGATTCCTCGTATCCACTTTGTGATATAAATATCCTTCTTGGCAATGTGTTCACGAAGAAAATGATGATAGACATGTATATGTTTAGCTATAATATGCAATATAGGATTGTAAGACTAGTTACCTGCACTGATATTATCACAATATATAGGAGAAGCATCAAGATAAATGTTAAAGTCTTGGAGCATTTGCTTCATCCATAGGACTTGGGAACAATAACTTCCAGCTGCAATGTATTCAACCTCGGTGGTTGATAGAGCCACAATGCTTTGTTTCTTTGAGAACCAAGAAACTAGGAAAATTCCAATGAAGAAGCAAGTGCCACTTGTGTAGTTTCTATGAAGTAAGCATCCTGCATAATCCACTTCACTATAAGCAACAAGAGTAAAGTCCCCTTGACTTAGGATACCATATTCCAAAATTTAGGGTCATGGCTTGATACCTTGAAATTCTCTTAACAACTATGAGATGTGATTTCCTAGGACTTGATTGAAAGAGAGCACACAAGCCAACATGAAATATTATATCAAGTCTAGAGGCAATCAAATAAAGTAAACTTCCAATCATACCTCTATAGAGCTTCTCATCTACCTTTTCACCTTCTTCATCTCTTTCAAGCTTGGCGGTGTTTGACATGGGGCTGTCCATTGGCTTGCTGTTCTCCATCCCAAAGAGCTTATGTAGTTCATTGGTGTACTTGCCTTGGTTGATGAAGTTCCCATTCTTTGTTTGCTTAATTTCAAATCCAAGAAAGAATGTAAGGTCCCCCATCATGCTCATCTTGAACTCACTTTGCATAAGATCACTAAACTCCTTGCAAAGTCAAGATTAGTTCCACCAAAAATAATGTCATAAACATAAATTTAAATGATCAAAAAAATCTTAGAAGTGTTCTTTAGAAACAAGATAGAATCTACTTTGCCCATGATATAAACATTATATAACAAAAAGTTCTTTAGTTTCTCATACCAAGCTCGAGGTGCTTGTTTGAGACTATAGAGAGCTTTTTGCAACAAATAAACATGGTTTGGCAAGTTATCATGTTTGAATCCCAAAGGTTGTGCAACATACACTTCCTCCTCAATTGTACCATTCAGAAATGCACTTTTAACATCCATTTGATAGAGAAGAAAATTCTTGTGACTAGCAAAAGCAAGCAACATTCTAATTGATTCAAGTTTAGAAACAGGTGCATATGTTTAATCAAATTGTATACCTTCTTGTTGATTGTAGCCTTGAACAACTAACATTGCTTTATTCCATACTACTTTTCCACTTTCATCCAACTTGTTGCGGTAGACCATTTGCTGCCAATGATCTTTCTATCACTTGCTCTTGGCACAACAGTCCACACTTTGTTTCTATAGAACTACTCCAACTCTTCTTGCATGGCGAGGATCCAGTCATCATCTTTAAGAGCTTGTTTGACATCTTTTGGCTCCTACTGGGAGATGAAGGACCTATCTGCTTGTTCATTATTGTAGGCAGCCTGCATCTTCACCCTTTAAAAGGATTGCCCATGATTTGATCCTTAGCATGATGCTTTGCAATGTTGAGGGTTGGATCCTTCATTTCATCACTCTTTTCTTCTTCATCAACACACACCTCCTTTTCTTTTTCACCAATATTGAGCTATCTCAAATGAATTATATCCTGATCTACAATTTCATCATCAACATTCTTGGAAATAGAGGGGTTAGTCTCAAAAAACATAACATTGATAGATTTTTGTACTTTACACAATGCAATGTTACATACTCTATAAGCTTGTTGATATTTCTATAGACAAAAAAGAAAGCCTCATTAGATTTTGGATCAAACTTGTCAAAGGAACCCTTAGTGTTAAAAAAAAACAAGGACAATAAAAAACATGAAATAAGTCAATGGAAGGCTTTGTACCACACCATAGCTCATAAGGTGTTTTCTTAATAGAAGGATGAGTAAAAACCTGATTTTGTACAAAATGTGAAGTACTAACGGTTTCGGCCCAAAACTTCTTTTGAGTGTTGTACTCTAGAAGCATAGTCCTAGCTATCTATTATACTGACCCATTCTTCCTCTCTACAACCCCATTTTATTGAGGCTTTCGAGGTGAAGAAAATTTGTGTGTACACCCAGATTCCTCACAAAACTGTTCAAAAAAATCATTTTCAAACTCTCCCCCATGATCATTGTGGATATAAACAATCTGGCAAGAGACTTTGTTTTCAACTAGTTTGCAAAAAGTCAAGAAAACATCAAGAGTATCACCTTTTAAAATGATAAATAAGGTCCAAGTATATCTATGAAAATCGTTGACGATCACACAACAATACTTGCTACCAAAAAGTGATTGCGTACGCATTGATCCAAAAAGATCAATGTAAAGAAGCTCAAGAGAACTCTTGGTGCTAAGAAATCCTTTGGATTTGAAGGACGACTTGATTTGCTTTCCTTGGGTACAAGGTTGGCATTCCTCATATTTTTCAAAACCCAATTTGGGAAGTCCCTTTACCAAGTCCTTTTTTCTCAACTTCTTCATTTGATGCATATTTACATGAACAAGCCTATGGTGCCATAAAAAAATATCCTTTGAATTGGCGACAAGATATCTACCAACAATAGGATTAATAGAGTTAAGGGAAATTTTATAAAGATTACCATTTCTAGTTCCTTTATATATGACATTATAGGAGAGGGAATATAGAAGCAAGCACTCTATAGAAGTAAATAGAACAAGATAACCATTATCACAAAGTTGACTAACACTTATTAAATTGTGATGTAGGCCATCCACAAGAAGTACATTCTTGATGCAAAGTGAATCACCTACATCACACTCACCTATTACCTTACCTTTTTTGTTGTCCCCAAATGTCACCGATCCTTCTTACTTTTTGGTAAATTGATTGAAATGGCTAATTTCAACCCCCATATGTTTTGAACAACCACTATAAACAATCCATTTACCCTTTTCCAACAAGAAAGGAAGATAATCGGTGCCCAATTCAAACTTTGGGATTCGGGGTTAGCTTGGGGACCCATTTCATTTTTCAATTGTGTCCTTTTCCTTTTAAGGTCAATAAGTAGAATAGTGATAATCACTCTTACAATGAACACAAACCATATAGTTCTTAGATCCAAAATACTATCCATGGAAGATTGGAGGTTCCTTACTCTTCTTCTTACCTTTGCCTTTTACAACACCATCATATCCTAAATAACTCTTACCACTATGTTTGGTAGAGTGATCCAAGGCTTCATTGAGTGTCTTCTTTGTTTGAGGAAGGTTTGGAAAGTGGCTCTCAATTTGTAATTATCATTGGTAAGAGTGACAATAGCAGAAAACAAATGAGCAATATCATCATTAGCATGCAACAAGTCAGCCTCAAGATAGAGGGCTTTAGTCAAATATGAATCTTTCTCTAGATTAATAGAAGCAACATCCTTACTAGGAAAACCAGGTCTATAAGATAAATCATTTAATTGATCTAGAAACCTATAATTTTCAGTTCTAAGTAGTTTAAGTTCATCAAGATAATAATTTTTCTCATCCCTACAAGCATCACAAATAAGCTTAAGTTCAACATTTTTAGTTTTAAGAAAAGCAAGCTTATCTACTAGGGCTTGGCTTTTTTCCTTAAGAATAGTGATGTTCTTAAGGCAGATACCATTCTCAAATTCAATTCCATTGTACTGGAGCTCAAGATCAAGAAGTTGCCTTTGCAAGGAATCGATGCTATCAAGATGTAACTTTTCAATTTGATCAATAATCTTAATTTTTACATATAAATATCAATGATCTGCTGATAACACCAACTTTTGTGATGTTTTTGGCCTTTATTCTGTTATCAAAACTACCCTTTTCTGCCTTTTTCCTCTCCTTTATATGCATTTTCGCAATAATTAGCAATGCAATGCTCTCAATCTAATTTTTCATCTTTTACAGAGTTTTCCTCCTATTTTGGCCCATTTAGCACCAATAAGGCCGTCCCGGCCCCCAAATAAGTCCAAGTCTATTTCGGCCCCCTGACGCCCGATGCACACACTGCCCGGCAGGGTAGCGCAATACGACGACACGCGACGCAAGGATGCCACGCGAGAAGGCACCGATGGATGAAACACCTCTTTACCCGACAGGGAGCCGAGCACGCCGCGACTACTCCGAATGTGCTGCACGATATCATCCACCCACCGACAGGCACCTCTCGCCACAACGCCCGACAGCCGACATCCTTGTGTCGGGCTATACCAGCGTTAGCCGACCACCAACTGAGCGGCGGTAAAGAGGGCACGTGGCGCTTCGAGCTGAAAAGACAGCTTGGTCAGTTGGGCAGTTCAAGAGTCGAGTGATCTTCGGAGGAAGCTGCGAGAGCAGAAGTATCGCGCCCCAGTACTCACGTCGAGCGACACTAGGTGAGCCCCTCCTCGCCCGAGAGGGAAAGGATGGTTCACTTAGGATTGTCCAGGGCGATACTGCGGGCCGATATCGGCCGACGCTGACGCGCGACACAAGAGCCTGACACGGAACACGTCGCTCTCTTCCCGACACGATATCGAACCTCATTCGCTTAGCCCGTTGTGCGTGCCACCCGACTAGAGCGTATCGGCCAGGGTCCTTGAGCGATACAGTTAACCGTCGCGGTGTGCCGCCCGACACGGCTGTATCAGGCTAGGCTATGACCGATATCGGGCGGGATGGTTACTGTAGCTTATCGTCCTTCTACATCAAGAAGGCGATACTTATCTTTAATTCTGTTATTTCAATCCTTTACTTATGCATTGTAATTAAGACCTTTAATGTTTATAGAAATGGAAATGCTTAATTACTTGCTGTTCTAAGCTTGGTACAATATGTTGGGTGATTGCTATGCTTGATATCTGAACTCTAGCTCGCATGTTTGGATCGCGTTTCGTTTAGCTACCAAATCGTGTTTTCCCGTCGCAACAACTTTGAGAGTTGTGTTGTGGCTCTAGTGTTTGGTCCGATTCTGGAGTACGAGAGTGCCTGGAACGGAGTCGTTTTAGCAACATTCCACTCTAACTTTGAGCCCAGCAACCTCGAGAGGGGTTCCGAGGCTTGGTTAGAGGTGCCCGCTCTGAGAGGAGGGGTGCAGGATGTTGCTGGTGCCGCTTGTTTTGCAGTAGTTTTGTCCTTCGTACCTTGCTCTAGCTCTAGTTTTATCGTTCTGTTTCTGTTGCATGAAAACCCCTAAAAACTGCTAATTGCTTAAAACCTTAAATCTTTCTAGTAACTCCGCTTGGAAATAGTTCTCTTGTTTTGTTTGTGACATCTTTATGCTTCCCTTCTGAGGGAAATTTATCATCTCTTTATACCTGCCAGAGTGTAGCGTGTCTATTCTGGGTTCTCAACACTACCCCCCTTGTCCCTGTGTTCGACCCCGTATATCTACTTCGACCCCGTAAACAAAGTTGCGGGGGCCTAGAAGGATTTAGGTTTATAAATGTAAAAGCTCGACTACCTCAAATCCGCCTCCATTTTTAGGACGCGCGATTTAGGCCGGTCAACTTTTTGGCACTGTTGCCGAGAACGAGGCAATACGACACTGTTGACGAATCCGAATCCACTTACTACACTCTAGTGCCTCAAGCTCAGAAATGAGCTTGACATCACCCTTTTTCTTTACTTTTCTTTCCTTTGGATGCTATTTATTCTTTGCCCAAGCTAAATAATTCAATTTTCTAAACTTGATTTTTCGT
The DNA here is from genome assembly GCA_963693085.1 of Alisma plantago-aquatica. NCBI lineage: Eukaryota > Viridiplantae > Streptophyta > Magnoliopsida > Alismatales > Alismataceae > Alisma > Alisma plantago-aquatica. The sequence goes on along the minus strand of OY856412.1, from coordinate 1,284,118,737 downwards.
GCCACTTTCAGGAACTCTAAAGGACAGATCACTATTCCACCGAGCTCCGACACCAATCAACGTATCGACTGAGCACAATCATCGACATCATTCCCCCCCTGTGTTGACCCACAACGTGCTAAAGGGGAACATCAGGGAAGGCCCAGGAATGAATCTCCTCCACCAAGTGGCCATGATCGCTATGATGACAATGATCAACATGAAGATCAAGAATCAGAGCACTCTGAGGAAGGCCACCCCCATGTCCGGCGTCACCACCATCATCGACACAGGCGACACCAGGACCAAGAACAATAGGGAGGCAACAACAACGAAGATTCATACGAAGAAGAAAACACTCTAAGGGAGCTAGCCTCCACTAGGGCTAACAATTCCAGAAGCCCTGTCTTTGTTCCGCGATTCAACGCCACAAACTTCGAACTCAAGCCGTCTGTCATCTCCATGATTCAGAACAAAAGCTTTAGAGGGAGCTCTAAGAATGACAATCCCTATCACCACTTGGATGCTTTTAAGAACATCTGTGATACTATCAAGATGCATGGAGTTCCCCAGGAGGTAATCTATTGCAAAGGCTTCATCTTTTCTTTGGAAGATAAGGCTCTATCATGGTACCTAGGGCTTCCCCACCAGGCTCTGAATGGTTGGGGAGCATTGGCGGATGCATTCATAAATAAGTTCTACCCAACTGAGAAGACAGTGAGAAACAGACAAACGATAACTTCTTTCATGCAAAAGCCCAATGAGAACCTCCATGAAGCCTGGGAGTGATACCAAGAATATCAGAGGGACTTCCCTCACCACAACTACAAGAAAGGATTCTTGATCACTACCTTCTATAACGGCCTAACTCCCAAAGAAAGGGTTTCATTGAACGCAGCAGCAAGAAGTGACTTCCTAGGGAAGAAGCGGAGCAGATCCGAGAAGATCATCAAGAACATGGCGGAGCTGCAATCTGGCACTGACTATGACAGATCTGACCGGGGCCAAGCTAAGAAGGTTAGTGAAGGGCTTTATTTTGAATCCAAGGCACTGGAAACGATCACTTCTCAGATCCAGACGATAGCTACGGATGTAAAGCAGTTGAAAGAATCTGGTGGAAAGGGTAAGAAACAGGTTGAAAAGGTAATGAAATGTGTGACATGTGGAGAAGGGGGACACGGTATAGAGAATTGCATCTACACCCAACCAGACGCATCAAGCGATTCCGAATCTGAGGACGAGGAAACTGAGAAGGTGGCTTTTGTAATTTTCAAAAGGCCGGACCACCCTGGCTTCAGTTGTGGCAACAAGGATGCGGCTGAAAATTTGCATCAGCTGCAAAACGCCTCCAAGCAACCTCAGGCTTTTGAGCAGAGAGGAGGACCAAGTCAGCACACCAAAAACACCCATTTCCCATCAAACAAAGGAAACTTCCAGGGGCAGGTAAGGAATCCATCATCAGCCACGGAGCAAAGCGGCGTGGTCGGACAATTATTTGATTTTGTAAAAAGGAAGGACACGATTAATAACCAGCTAGCGCAGAGTGCGCTATCAAATTCGGGTGTTTTGAACTCATTGCAGGTCCAGCTGGCGGATATGCAGACGCATCAACGCCAAGTTGATCAGCAGTTAGCTCAAATGGCCGAATTAATGAAGAATCCCTCTGGCAAAATACCGTCCAACACCAAAACTACCAAGAAAGCAGGGATGTGGTAAACAGAAGAAGGGATTGAGTTACAAGAGATGGATGATTCTAAAGGATAGGGGATGAAGGAGCTGGAACCGTCAAGCTGGAAGATGAAAAACTACAACGCTTCTCGGGAGGCAACCCGAGCGTTTACTTTCCTAGAATAGGATGCTTTTACTTTCCTTCAAGAAAAACATTATGAACATTAAAGTATGTAATAAGGCCCGAGTTAGTGCATGTGCCACATGCGCTGACTCTATTTTATGGGTCACCGCCTTAGTTTTATAGACCGGGATGAGTAATACTAACTGAGGCCAAGACTTTAGCTCCGGGCCAGTGATGTTTTACTCATCAACCGCTTTAGTCACCCCGATCTGTTTTCAAGTTTTTCTTTCTTCCCGTTCTTGCTCTGAAGGTCGTATCAGGAAGTGACCCAACCGATGCTATGAATGCGCCCATATCGGGATAAGGTATTTCGGGGAGCACAAATGCCATGACGAATAACGCTCCTAGACGGTATGAACATGTGACGGTCGTACCAAAGGACTGATCACCCTTAGGCCGACAGATGGACTGCCTGTCTCGGGAATGAATTACCCCATCGGCCGATGCACACCCAAAAATTACCAGATTCACCCCGGTTGGGACCGCTATAAATAGTAGCAAGTTTTCACCTTGTCGGGCTACTGTCTTACTGTTTTACCTACCCGTGACGTGCGATAACTTTCTGAAGTTGCTCCTGTGACGTGCAAGGATTAATCCGCTCTCGTGTCGCGCGGCAGCGAGAACAGAGCAAGGTATCGCCCGACAGTCCCAATCGCCCGACGAACCGTATCACCCAGCATGAGTTTCCTTTAACATATAGCTTATCGGTCTTGCGGGTTCTGAGTTGAGCAGCCTTATATCGCCCGATACGTATATCGCGCGACGTACACCTTTTATTTTACGACTGCCCGATACGTCATATCGGGCGATATCAATATCTCATCTTTGTCTCGCCTCACATGTTTCATCGCCAGGAGACACCCCGCTTTCTTCTCAAATAAGCTGTATCGGGCATCTTACCTTATCACCACCATATCACCCGAGAATCTTGACGCATATCACCCTAGTCTTATCGCGTGATGCGCATAACTCCCGTCGCCTATCAGGCACGAGACTTCACTTCCGAATACCTCGTATCGCCCGATACGGGGGTGTGGGATCCTCACGCTGTTAGCTCAACTTCTTTACCAGTCGTCACATTTAATTGATCAAAGAATTCGTTTATTCATTTACAGAGATGGCCCGCACCAAGTCAACTGCCGTCCCTGTTGATGCCCAAGGAAGAAGGATCTACCCCGCGACTGCGGCAGAAGCACCAACTGCCGGGAAAAAATGCCCAAATCCAGAGGCAGCCGGGACGTCAACAGCAGAAAAGAGGGCCAGGGTTGGAGAAGCGATGACTCCAACACCGATAGCTGCGGCAGAACCCCTGGAATACACACCAGGGATGTTCGTGCCAAGGGACAATGAGCACGCTCGCCGTTACGCTGAGTTAGCAACCAAGGTCTACCGGCCAAGTAGATTCTGCCACCGTGCTTCCTTCGCTGACCTGGGCATCTTAGAGAGGCTGAAGGGCGTACTTGCTGCGGCCGGACTAAGAAAGATCTGCTTCAGCCAATCTTCCTCATACACCGGGCTGACGAAGGAATTCATGGCATCTCTCCGACGAGTAAAGAATTCTGCGGCAGAAAGAAAAGAATTCGGCGGAGTAGATAGACTCCAGGCCCGACTGTACAACGCAGAGCATGCCATCTCTGAGAAGCTGCTGAATAAGATCTTCTCTTCCAGTAGGGAAGATGAAGCTTTGATGAATAAAAGTGAGAAGATCACCGAAGGAGACGGGTTCAATCCCGTGGGACTCTGGAAAACGCTTACCGGCAAATCATCCTTTAAGTCCCGAATCAAGGTGGCGGCAATACATTCTTGTTTTTGGAGAATAATACATAAGTTGGTGGCATGCCTGCTGTTCAGCAAGAATGAGTCCAGTAACATCTATACAGAAGAGCTCCACATCATGTGGTACATAATGGAGGGACGAATGATTAACCTCGGGCGGTTCTTGCTGAACAGACTGCATCCGATGAAAGAAACCACCAAGGAGTACTGCATGGGTGGAATCGTCAACCTAATCGCAATAGGACTCGGGTACCCAAAGGAGCCGCGCAGCCTTTCGAGGACGCAAGGCGATGAGGTGTTTGACACCAAGTACCTGATGAGGACCAACATCATTAGGAAGGAGGGGGGGAGACTATTTATATAAGTTCGCAAGAACAAATACACTCCTCCCGCTCCCTCGCTGTGCCAACTACGACGTAGACAAGCTGGTCTTCACCGCCGTAGAAATTAAAGCTATGGCGGCCAACACAACCCAAGCCGCCACCACAAGAATCCAGGAGAGGACAACTCCAGAGCTACCAACGACCGCTGATGATAGAGTTGTTGCCACTCCATCCACATCAACCACCGCCCCTGTGAGGATGGTGGCAGCTGAGAAAGAGCCGGTGATCATAGAGGTCACCGAGACATCAACTTCTGGAGCTGCCGCGGGAGAGACAGCCACAGCCCCCGACATCCCCGTAAGGCCTGTAGAGGCCGAGGAAGAACCGCAGCCGGACGCCAGTAATGAGGTGTTCGCCGCGATCCTTTAGATACCCCTCGAAGGTGCGCAGCTGACACCGACACCGCCACCAAGGTCCCCTGTCGGAGCTGTGGGAAGGATCGCCGAGGACGTAGAGGTGGAGCAGCATCCGGCCACACCAAGGCCATCTTCACCAAGACATGAAGGCGAGGCAGAGGTGACCGCAAGAGGGCCAACGCCTCGCCCAGCAACATCTGCCATGTGAACGATTGAGATACTCTCTACCTCGTCTGGTGGACCATCACGCGGGCAGGATGTCGCGAGGATGGAAGGGAGACCCACAGGAACCCCTCCGTCGCTCGGGAAGATGCTAGGTCACGAGCTCGACCACTTGTGGAAGGTAACAGACAACAACTCCGCTACCTGTTTTTCCCTAACTCGCAAGTTTCCATCTTTCCAAGACAGGCTGAATAGCTAAGAGCGAGAGCTCCTGACTCTAGCCGGTCTTCCCGGCGGGCTAGAGACTCTGAATGCGACACTTCAGCAAGTTCTCCAACGACTCGACAAGATCGAAGAGAGGCTGGATAGAGGGGACGACCATCCGTGCCGAAGGCTGCCGAGAACGTCGCCGTCACCCCTAGCCGTGGCTCTCCATCTTCATCGACATCTGCTTCGACATCGACATCCCCTCCGCCTCCAGCGAGCGATCTACAATGCCCGAGGAGGGGATGTGATGCATGGGTTTTGAGTCACTTTTATAGGCTTATTTTATATCTGTTTTATGCATGTATTTGTCATTTTCTTGATTATATTTGCATAATTCACTATAGTTGGCCCTTAAACTCTTTTTGCATCAAATTATACTGCTTTTATCATATTCATATGATTTTATATAATCCCCAGACTTATACACATGTTTTGGCACTTTTTCAGGCACTTTTGCATTGTCCGGAGTCGATACTATCGACCCCCAGGTCGATAGTATCGACATTTCATCAAAAAGCAACCCCAAAACGTGATCTTGGAAGGAATAACCTGTGCCATGGTCGATACCATCGACCTAGGGTCGATACTATCGACAGCGTCGGGATCTGGCGATTTTCAGCACTAAAACAGATCGTTTTAATCCGACGGTTGAGATTTTTCGGAGCCGTAAAGTGGTCCTATGACCTAAGAAGAGCACGGACGGCCCGAGAGGGAGAGGAGATTGTGTTGCACAACATCCAAGAAGGAGAGAGAGAGATAGGAGACGAGAGACAAAGGCCGTCAACTGAGCGATCCGGGCACCTCCGACGGGCGATTTTGCTGCCGGAAGACTGCAAAACGCACGTTTCTCGAGGAGGATCTCTAGGAACACCTTTGTATCAGGGGTTACACGAGTTTGCTCCATGTTTCCCATGTTTTTCTTCTCTACTCCTCTGTCTTTCATTGAGATGACCATGCGGGGCTAATCCCCTCCATCTTTAGGACCGGGAGTAGCCCGGGAATTCATTGTATGATAGTTTTATATCAGTGAATCATATTTTATCTCTTAAATCTGTGGTATAGTTTCGTTTTCTCCATATATTGTTATGCTTGATCACCATAATAATAATCTAATGCCCTTAATCACTTCGACAGAAGGATTAACGGCTGAAAAGAGACGAAACCTACATTAATCGATAAATCCCTTGAACAAGGTGGTGTAAAATTAATGGTGGATACTGAGAGATTGTTCGTAATGCACTTAGTTTAGGGGATAGGTTACTACGACGGTGGAACCGACCTAAACCTAAGTAGTGAATTGTACCACGACAGTGGGCAATTCTGTTTTCATGCCACTACCCGGAAAGAGAGATAAAATTGAGTAGCTATATAGAATTTAATACAATGAAAACCCGCGGTGAAACCGCAATCCTAAAGATACCCTTTTGAATTGATTAAATTAACATTTAATCGATCGTTTGTTTCGTTTTTGTTTTTATTTTCTTTTAATTTTAACAACAACCCTCAATTTGTTATTCGGCTTAGCTGATTGCAAATAGTTAGTAGGAGTCTCCAACAATTCCGAGTATCCCTGTGTTCGACTCGGGCCTCACAAGGCCTGTACTACTCGACGCGTACACTTGCGTTTTTAGCACGTAGTAAAATACACGTCAAGTTTTTGGCGCCGTTGCCGGGGTTACGGCGAATTGTTGGCACTTTGAGTGCTACGAGCGGCCACTCTAGGCCACATTTTTTTATTTTTTTTTTATTCCAAAAATTTATAAATCATTTTCTGAATATTTACAATCGTCAAGCACTGTACTAAATTCAAGTTTTCTATTTGTAGGTACTGTGCATGGTGCAGACGCGTAGTATTGACTACACACGTGACACACCAGAGGTTCCACTGGAAGAATCAGAAGACGAGGCTGAGTACGAGCAAGAGCATCTCGAGGAAATTAACTCAGAATCCGAACAAGAAGAGATAGCCGAGCCACAGACTATATGGGAGAAGATCAAGGCTTCGTCAGCATCAGCTTCAAAAGGGCCTATTAAGAAGCAGGCAATCAACATACCTACTTACAAGATTGATCCAGCTTTGATAAATCTAGTGAAATCGAGTGCTTTTCATGGGCTTAAGAATGAGGATCCCGTCGCGCACATCAGCCAGTTTATTGAGAACTGTGACATGGTTAAAATCGATAGGTTTCCATAGGAGGCACTGTATCTCAAGCTTTGGCCGAGTTCATTGGCGGGAGCGGCACGAGAATGGTTACATAATTTGGATGATGAGTTAGTGGAGTCCTGGAACCATATGGTGGAGGTCTTCTTTGAGAGGTTTTTCCCTCCTGAGAAGACTAACGACATGATCTGGAAGATTCATAATTTTACCCAACAGGCCGGTGAGACATATTCTGAGACATGGGAGAGATTTCAGGTCATGCTGAGGAGGTGCCCGCATCACGGGCTTGATAAAGAGACACAGGTGAAGATCTTCTATTTTGCTCTCTCTGAGCATGATAGAAGCAACCTTGATTCTGCAGGCTCAGGATTCTTTCTGAACAACACAGATGAAAGGTGTTGGGAAATCCTAAACAATATGTCCAGGAAGCAATCATGGGGTGAAAGAGACACTGTTGAGCATGTTCGAGTTACAGGTGAATCTAAGGCAATCAAGGAGCTGAACGACAAGCTAGATCTTCTAGCCAAGAAATTGCTAGCCAAGGACGATGCATCCGAGGATGAGGAAGCCCAAGTCAAATTCATGCAACAACATGGCTACAGAAATAATGACTATTCATGGAGGAAAGACAAAAAGTTCTCCTGGAAGGATCCTAATAATTTCCAACAAGACCCGGAGGTAAAGCCACAACCTAGAGCTGAAGATAAGAGCACCGAATTGCTTAGTCAAATGGTGCAGCAGAATCAGGAAATGATGGCTATGTTCGAAAAACAACTGCAATCTCAGGGTGATATATTAACCAAATTTGGGCAGACGCTTCAAAGTCATGGAGCACAGATGGGGGCATTAGAAACCACCGTGACCCAGATTTCCAATGAAGTGGCAGCCATCAAGCACGCCAATCAGCAGAAACAAGCTGGGAATGCAGATGTGGTCCTAGCACACCATCAAGTTAAATACATGTCGGCGATCAATGAGGATGAACCCCAGGTGGAAGAGATAAAAGATCAAAGCAAACTGACTTTTAATACGGAGGCGACACTGGCAATACCGTACCCTCACACTTACTATGGACTGCCGGGCGGAAACCCTTTCTTCATAAAATCACAGCGAGTTATGAATATTGCATCTCCATCTAGGCAAGAAGAACAATTGAAGGTTGTTTGTGCACGCGTGGAAACATCGAATGTGAGAAAGGAACCGCAGAAATTTGTCAATGTAGATGATGTCTCACCAAAGCCCACGCCAGAGGGAGTAATTGAAGCAAGCTTAGGGGAGGTGGCCCCAAAAAGCTCATATGTGCCACCTCATAAGCATGTCAATGCGGCAGATGTGTCAAGTCGGGACAATCCGAAGCCAAAGAAGGAGCACCGACACTATAGGAAATTCTTGGAAATATTCCGCAAGCTGCATATCAACATTCTGCTGGTGGAAATGATTGAGAAGGTTCACGCCTATGGGAGGTTCGTTAAAGATATAATCAACAAAAAGAGGCGGATCAAAGATACTGATGTATGTAGGATGAATGAAATGGTGAGCTCAATCATTCTTGGGAGCTTACCAGAGAAGAAGAAAGACCCGGGGAGTTTTTAAATCCCATGTTCAATAGGTGACCAACATTTTCCACAAGCACAGTGTGATTCGGGCGCCAGCATTAATCGTATGCCTCTGTCCACATTTCAAAAGCTTGGGTTGAAGGAGATAAAGAAATCGGCGGCAACGATTGAGTTCGCAGATGGGTCCATTGTAAGGCCATATGGAGTGTGCGAGGATGTACTCGTCAAGGTAGACAGGTTCATCTTCCCGGTAGATTTTGTTGTCATGGACATGCCACAGCTCCAAAGTTGCGAGATGCTATTGGGAAGGCCGTTCCAAGCTACAGCTGATGTCATCGCTGCCATTGGGAGAGGTACATTGACCTTGGGGATTGGACATGATCGAGTTCAATTCAAATTGCCACATGACTCATTAGAGACATCTCTTGACAACCCAGGTTAAAGGTATCTTTATGTCAAGCCTAGGACATTAAACAAGGGCGCTTGTTGGGAGGCAACCCAACTTTAGGTTCAATTTTATGTTTGGTTATGTTCTTTTATGTTTATGTACTTAGTTTTTGCTTAGGTTTTGATAATTTTTGTAAAAATGGTACCTTAACTCATGTTTTGAAGTGTGCAGAATGTTAAGGTCGATACTATCGACACCCATGTCGATAGTATCGAGTTTGGAGAAGTAAACACTGAAGAAAAGTCGATACCATCGACCCTAGGGTCGATAGTATCGAGATTCCTGAAGATTTACAGAAATATTGGTGCCAGTAAAGTCGATACCATCGACCCTAGGGTCGATAGTATCGACACTTTTGAGTTCCCAGGCTTTTAGATGCGTCGATTCAACAAAATCGCTGAGTCTGGGTCGATACCATCGACCTTGGTCGATGGTATCGACACATGCAGGACAGCTACATAAAACAGGCCGTAAAAGGTATCGAAACGAGATTTTTTCGAACCGTTTTTTGCAGAGGAAAGATGGATGAAGCAAGTCACGTCTTAGAACCACTAAGACACAAAAATGGGCCACAAAAAGGAGGGAGATAGCAAGCATCACTTGGTCTACTTGAGCATCTAACCATCCTTCTTCACCACACTTCAATGCGAATGGTACCGTTGTTCCACCTCTTAAGTGAGAATGTTGACTATGAGGCCATAGTCATATTCAAGCTTAGGGGGGGTGTTGGAACAACCCTCTATCTTAGTTTTTACTTACTTATTCATGTTGATTTTATTTTTGAATTATTAGTTGTTTTTATTTCTAGGTTCACCGCTTTTGTAGGATCCACATCTATCTAGTGTAATCTGTGGAGCAATAAATGCATGGTTTCAATTGCAAGTTTTACTCTTGGGTTGTGTGCACATGAAAATATGAGAATATTGAAAACTTTTTGAGCTTATTCTTGTGAGTAATTGTGTGGCATAATTGAGGAAGTGCTTGGGTGAGTCAGCTTCAGGACACGGGGACATGAATGACCATCTTTATTGTCTAAGGAAAAGTGATTGACAAGGATGTTTGAGCCCAAACCGACCAAACGCTAACGTGACCTTAGACTAAAGTTTAAGAGAGAAATCCTTCAGTTACCCTATACACAGGTCTTTAGAGAGGGACATATGATATTTTTGAAAGGTTCTGTCAATTAGTCTTGTGATCTGATCCACCGCAATTTCATTCACACTCCACCATAAGAAATGGGAGCACATTATTGTCTTTCACTTTTTGATTGCATACCATGTAGATAGGTCTTGCATTACAACTATTTTCACATTTTTTGCATGAGAATGAAAAAAAAAAGATAGAGTAGTTATACATGCACATTATCCTTAGGTGCATGTCATAGTAGTTGCATAACTGTCATTATGTAGTTGCATTTACATCTTTTGAGCATATTGTACACCATGTATCTTATGTTACTCTAAAAACATTAAAGGTGATGAACTTGTTCCATACCCTCCAAATAGGATGCTTCAGATGCATAAGTATGTAACAAGAAGTGAGCCTGACAAATAATTCATTGTCATCTATGAAAATAAGGGCTTGAAAAAAAATTGAAGAAAATTTGAAAAAAAAGAGAAAAAAAAGAAGAAAAAAAAAGAATTGAGAAGTAATAAAGAAGAAAAGGGAGAAAGGCATATGTTCTCACTTACATACTAAGAAGAATAAGCACATGGTGTAGTTTTCTTAGATATTCCATCTCACCTTGAGACGGAATGATAGTGCATGCATCATTCCACCAAAAATATAGCATTAGGACATTTTCACTTGCATTTTGCATCATGATAGGTCATTAATTTTTGTATTGCATGATTGACTATTATGTGCTTCCATCTCTTCCACAACCACCTATCCCATTCACCCGTTGCTCTAATCGGTAGGCCACCCATGATATTCTCCCCATTCATTAATATCAGGAGATCTGCTTCCATTTAGATGGTAGTTAGGAAATGAGCAACGTAGATAGGAGATCACAAGATGCATCAAGTATGGACCTGATGAGTTTATCATATTAACTGCTTTAATTGATAGTGTTTCATTGATTGGGGGATGGACATCTTTTACATAGGTCTTTGGTCGCCTGGATGGCAGTTAGTGTTCAGTGGTAAATGAGGGCCGGTTTGTGGAAAGAAAGTGGGGATGATGTAGATTCATTTCATGTATTTATGTCCTGTTGCTGACTTATCTCAACCAGATCCAAAGTTTTGTTGCTCGAGGACGAGCAAGGTTTAAGCTTAGGGGAGTTTGATGCATGGGTTTTGAGTCACTTTTATAGGCTTATTTTATATCTGTTTTATGCATGTATTTGTCATTTTCTTGATTATATTTGCATAATTCACTATAGTTGGCCCTTAAACTCTTTTTGCATCAAATTATACTGCTTTTATCATATTTATATGATTTTATATAATCCCCAGACTTATACACTTGTTTTGGCACTTTTTCAGGCACTTTTGCATTGTCCGGAGTCGATACTATTGACCCCCAGGTCGATAGTATCGACATTTCATCAAAAAGCAACCCCAAAACGTGATCTTGGAAGGAATAACCTGTGCCATGGTCGATACCATCGACCTAGGGTCGATACTATCGACAGCGTCGGAATCTGGCGATTTTCAGCACTAAAACGGATCGTTTTAATCCGACGGCTGAGCTTTTTCGGAGCCGTAAAGTGGTCCTATGACCTAAGAAGAGCACGGACGGCCCGAGAGGGAGAGGAGATTGTGTTTCACAACATCCAAGAAGGAGAGAGAGATATAGGAGACGAGAGACAAAGGCCGTCAACCGAGCGATTCGGGCACCTCCGGCGGGCGATTTTGCTGCCGGAAGACTGCAAAACGCACGTTTCTCGAGGAGGATCTCCAGGAACACCTTTGTATCAGGGGTTACACGAGTTTGCTCCATGTTTCCCATGTTTTTCTTCTCTACTCCTCTGTCTTTCATTGAGATGACCATGCGGGGCTAATCCCCTCCATCTTTAGGATCGGGAGTAGCCCGGGAATTCATTGTATGATATTTTTATATCAGTGAATCATATTTTATCTCTTAAATCTGTGGTATAGTTTCGTTTTCTCCATATATTGTTATGCTTGATCACCATAATAATAATCTAATGCCCTTAATCACTTCGACAGAAGGATTAACGGCTGAAAAGAGACGAAACCTACATTAATCGATAAATCCCTTGAACAAGGTGGTGTAAAATTAATGGTGGATACTGAGAGATTGTTCGTAATGCACTTAGTTTAGGGGATAGGTTACTACGACGGTGGAACCGACCTAAACCTAAGTAGTGAATTGTACCACGACAGTGGGCAATTCTGTTTTCAGGCCACTACCCGGAAAGAGAGATAAAATTGAGTAGCTATATAGAATTTAATACAATGAAAACCCGCGGTGAAACCGCAATCCTAAAGATACCCTTTTGAATTGATTAAATTAACATTTAATCGATCGTTTGTTTCATTTTTGTTTTTATTTTCTTTTAATTTTAACAACAACCCTCAATTTGTTATTCGGCTTAGCTGATTGCAAATAGTTAGTAGGAGTCTCCAACAATTACGAGTATCCCTGTGTTCGACTCGGGCCTCACAAGGCCTGTACTACTCGAGGCGTACACTTGCATTTTTAGCGCGTAGTAAAATACACGTCAGGACGCAACCAAGATCGACCGACGGAGCTCCAGCAGGACAGGAGAGCTCCTTAGGTCTCGAGGAAGAAAATCCCTCACTCTCCCTGGATGATATTGATGACGATAACGAAGATATCAGCATCGGGGGAGACTCTTCTAACGAATCAGAGGGAGAAAAAGGGGACGTGTATGCAGCTAATGAAAGACACCTCCCCCGAGGTAGACGCTCGATGGCAGACATGTTCCGTGAGCCATCTGAGATACCTCACTCCGAGATGGCCGACTTCGACAGAAGGGCCATCGACTACCTGACGATCAGAGACTAGAGACTGCTAGACAAGGTCCTGAGATCGCAAGCAGATGAAGAAGACGTCGCCTGGAGCGACGACTACTTCCCCATACGACGGGGAACACTTCGCAGCATGTTCCGCTTGCCGGCCATCGTCGGAAAAAAACTATTTAGGGTCCTCGAAAATGCGATTATAGAAAATATCGATAGCAAGACAGGTCGGAAGAAAATATACACCGCCACTCCGACCTTGGCAAGAAGGTTAATGAAGGGAGAATAAGACTCCATAGCGGTGACCAACATGCTGCGACACATTGACGAGCATAGCCCTAACCTCGTGTTGGCACCATACAAGCACTGCGACTTTTGGTTCCTCTGCGTAGCAGACTTAAAGAACCACGAGGTTCATCTGCTGAACTACAGCCACAATGAGGTACCGCACTCTGGAACTGCTTTCAGCCGCCTGGAGGACAAAAGCTGAGGCTTCTACCGCTGTGTCTTCTACGAGCTATCAAGGAAGGAACCAAACATCACGACGGAATTTGGAACTTCTATTCTATACGCAACTTCCCCGTCCAGGCTGAAGAGGGAAGAGGAAACAGTGACTTAGTCGTATTAAGTGCCATTGAAGTGCTCAATACTTTTGGCAACTTGAGAGCCCTTAGGGGCAATCGTTTCTATCACCGCAGGGGCATATACGCCTTGCTGCTGATCAAAGACACACTATTTTCGAGACGCAGGGGTACCAGATAGGCTGCTGGACGACAACCAAGACGATGAATCTTCATGTTCCAGCAGCTCCACTGAGAGAGAAGCACAGGCAGAAGCTGACACTTATGGGGCAGGCAAAGTATTGCAGACCCTGCTGAAAGTGCACGAGATGGAGGAAACTGCTTCGCCTAAAACCACAGAAGGGATGATCAAAACCTTTGACCGCTTCTCGTGCGCTACGCTCACTCAGGAGTAGGTAGATGTAATCCTTCTGAAGTTAGCAGATACTACCCTGAGGGATGTCATTTACAAGGCAGGCAATGTCGTAGTCCCAATTGATAAGCTAAGGGACATGGTTAAAGAAGGAGGATGTTTGGCGGTATCTGTATTAACCGCTTACGTCCAGATATTACAACCAAAGTTCGACCATGCATATATAGCCCATCCTATGTTGTTTAATGACATTTGCCTAGCCGACGAAACAGAAGAACAGAAACTTTTTCTGGAAGAGTTGGAAAATGGAGTCCCTAGCCAAATCTTTTTGCCAATTCTTCATTATAACCATTGGACGCTCCTGACAGTGTACACCCGGCAATGAGCGGGAATATTCTACAACAGCTCAGACGGCAACAAGAACCATCCAGTGCCGTGTACATCAGAACCACTGTCATCCGTCGAACGCTTAACTCAAAAATACTATGACGGGGTGACAAAGATGATGCAACCATTCCTGGACACACAAGCAAACAAATGGCACAAGCTTCAGTTCTACCACCGCAGCCCACAACAGGCATCCACATCCTGGAATGGATAGCGAATAAAGAGATGCCTGACCAGCTCCATCACATCGATTATCATAGCAAAAGAGGAGAATATGTGTGGGAGCTTCTATCTGACGAAGGCGCGCTCGTCGGCTAACCCTCAATGGATTAGCATTACCTTACCTAATCTACTTCACAACTCTGGGACAGAGTGTGGAGTAAGTTTGGGGGGGTACCATGTACCAGTAAGGGAGGTACAAAATTCTGTCAAATTTTCAAACTTAATCTTTTGATTCTTTTGTTTATCATGTATACATATACTTGTTCATTTTTTTTGTATACACAGACATGCTCAAATAATAAAAATTTTGAAAAATTAATTTTGCTTATTCTGTTCCCATACATATGTACAAAGTCGCTATATTAGTAAAAACCTGATGCAACTGCTTGCCAAGTTTGCTTTCTTTATGCTTAATGTGATGCAAGTTCTGTTATATCTTTCTGATAATGATGCTTCAAACAAACAAAAGAGTAAGTTTTTCTATGCCAAAAATTTCGAAAATATAATAATCTCGCAAATAGCTAAGAGACAAGTATGGAGAAGGAAAAAGCTGCCCAAACAGCAAGAATCTCTTTATTTCCCCCTACCCAACAAAAATCCCAAAAAGAGAGAGAAACCTTATGAGAGTTGTGCCATATGAAAAAGAAAAAAATATATACACACTTGCTTTCCCAAAAGTACCCATCTTTAGGCATGGTAGATTCGGGGCAGTGGTACGTAGGATGTGAAATCACTGCTCTAAAGCCAACTGGCTTGGACTGCAGGGACCACTTGCCCGTTAACGGACCCTTACCTGGATGGACTGATGGGAAACAAGAAGAAAACCCAAAAAGCCTTAGCCTACCCTATACACAACTTTCTGCCCCGAAAATAAAGCTGTTTGGTGTGTAAGCTAACTTCGGAATCATACAACAAAGCCTCGCCGAAGCTGTAGAGAAGAATCTTACTTAAGTAATAAGGCAGGAAAAACAGAGTCTTTTGTTCGTAATGAGACAGCATTATCTCTAAAGGCATTATGATACTTGTTTTACCTCTTGGCCTGAGAATTATGCCGAGCAAGAAGGAGCATCACTAAATAAAGTTTAAATATTGATTGAGGACAATCAAAATGCTAAGTTTGGGGGAGTTGATAACACCAACTTTTGTGATGTTTTTGGCCTTTATTCTGTTATCAAAACTGCCCTTTTCTGCCTTTTTCCTCTCCTTTATATGCATTTTCTCAATAATTAGCCAGGCAATGCTCTCAATCTAATTTTTCATCTTTTGCACAGTTTTCCTCCTATTTTGGCCCATTTCTTCTCCCGACTGCTTCGAGCACCATATCTTCTCCCGACCAGCTGCCTATAAATAGCAGCTACAGGGAGCCGAAAAGACAGCTTGGTCAGTTGGGCAGTTCAAGAGTCGAGTGATCTTCGGAGGAAGCTGCGAGAGCAGAAGTATCGCGCCCCAGTACACGCATCGGGCAACACTAGGTGAGCCCCTCCTCACCCGAGAGGGAAAGGATGGTTCACTTAGGATTGTCCCGGGCGATACTGCGGGCCGATATCAGTCGACGCTGACGCGCGACACAAGAGCCCGACACAGAACACGTCGCTCTCTTCCCGACACGATATCGAACCCGATACGCTTAGCCCATTGTGTGTGCCGCCCGACTAGAGCATATCGGCCAGGGTCCTTGAGCGATACAGTTAACCGTCGCAGTGTGCCGCCCGACACGGCTGTATCGGGCTAGGCTCTGACCGATATCGGGCGGGATGGTTACTGTAGCTTATCGTCCTTCTACATCAAGAAGGCGATACTTATCTTTAATTCTATTATTTCAATCCTTTACTTATGCATTGTAATTAAGACCTTTAATGTTTATAGAAATGGAAATGCTTAATTACTTGTTGTTCTAAGCTTGGTACAATATGTTGGGTGATTGCTATGCTTGATATCTGAACTCTAGCTCGCATGTTTGGATCGCGTTTCGTTTAGCTACCGAATCATGTTTTCCCGTCGCAACAACTTCGAGAGTTTTGTTGTGGCTCTAGTGTTCGGTCCGATTCTGGAGTACGAGAGTGCATGGAACAGAGTCATTTCAGCAACATTCCACTCTAACTTTGAGCCCAACAACCTCGATAGGGGTGCCGAGGCTTGGTTAGAGGTGCCCGCTGTGAGAGGAGGGGTGCTGGATGTTGCTGGTGCCGCTTGTTTTGCAGTAGTTTTGTCCTTCGTACCTTGCTCTAGCTCTAGTTTTATCCTTCTGTTTCTGTTGCATGAAAACCCCTAAAAACTGCTAATTGCTTAAAACCTTAAATCTTTCTAGTAACTCCACTTGGAGATAGTTCTCTTGTTTTGTTTGCGACATCTTTATGCTTCCCTTCTGAGGGGAATTTATCATCTCTTTATACCTGCCGGAGTGTAGAGTGTCTATTCTGGGTTCTCAACACTACCCCCCTTGTCCCTGTGTTCGACCTCGTATATCTACTTCGACCACGTAAAAAAAGTTGCGGGGGCCTAGAAGGATTCAGGTTTATAAATGTAAAAGCTCGGGTTCCTCAAATCCGCCTCCATTTTTAGGACGCGCGATTTAGGCCGATCATCTGCCCAACCTCTTCTTCTTAGATTTGCATTCAGATAAGAAGAGAGGGTAGAATTAAGCATATCAATAAGAGTTTCTTTAGATAAATCATGCAAGCTTACCTCACTTACCTCACCAATGTATTCACTTGTGGAGGCCATAAGTGCAAGATACCATTCTCCTTCATCATATCTTGAGCTACTAGAGTATGATTCCTCCCAAGCTGTATGAGCTACATCCTTTCTCCTTCTTATCCTTCCTATTATACTTGCCTTCCTTCTTGTAATCATCCCTCTTCTTGTAGTTTCTCTTCTGGTGTCTCTTCTTGGCCTTTATGCATTCATTCTTGTAGTTCCACTTTTATCCACATTTGTAGAATCTTGGATTTGAGGATGAGGAAGACTTTCCTTTGAAGTGCTTACCCTTTGAGTAGTTTGTTTCATGCTCACTAAGGTTGTCCCTTCACTTGAGGAGTTAGGAGAGGGAAAACAAGCAAGTTGTTGTTGAAGGATCGTTGCCTCCACTTTGGCTTTGAAGGCATTATATTTGACTTTCATTGAATGATTCTCTTCTTGCTTGTTTACCATTGCCTCGTGGGATTGAAGGTTGCCAATGAGCTCCTCCATGACTAAGTCTTCAAGGTTTCTTACTTCTTGAATTGAAGTCACCTTGGGTTCCCATCTCTTGGTAAGGGACCTAAGTATCTTGGAGTTGATTTCCCCTCTATCCAAGGATTTTCCCAAGGCTGCAAGTTCATTGATGACAATGTTGAGCCTTGAGTACATGTCCACTACTATTTCCTTTTTGCCCATCTTGAAGTTCTCAAGCAGCTCATTGAGCATGTAGATCTTGGTCTCCTTGACTTTTTACGTGCCTTCATATGTGATGTACAACTTGTTACAAATCTCATGGGTTGTGTCCCGAGATGAGATCTGGTTGAACTCAGAAGGAGTGAGGGTAGAATAGATAATGCTAACTACCGTAGCATCAAGATGTGCCTTCTTAACTATAGCTTCATCCCAAGTAGCTACATCACTGGTTGGCTCATTGTATGGGAGAATCACCACCTTCCACATGTCATAGTTTGTTCCTTGGAGGAAGAATTGCATTCACTATTTCCAATAGAGGAAGTTGGTATCGTTGAAGACTGGTGGCCTCATGGAGAAGCTTCCCTCTTGGTTGATAGACCCAAGTACGTCACCCAACTTCTCATCTTGTGGGATATGTGTTGGAGAAGACCATGGCTCTGATATCATTTGTTGGATCGAAGGTCTCTAGAGGCGGGGTGGTGAATAGAGCTTCAAAACTTGCACAAAACTAGTTAGACCTTCAATTTACTTCAACTAGGCATAATTGCAAATAGTCAATGTGATGGAAATCTAAACATGCATAGCAAGGATGAGAGAAATTGAAAGCAAACAATTAGAAAATCTATTTTAGAGTGGTTCCACTCTCCAAACTAAGAGAGAGTCAGTGCACAACCTATAGAGGCCAATCACTAGGATTTCTTAAGCTTGTCTACTCCTTATATTCAATTATAAGAATTACAACAAATGACCTTCCTTTTTTGGGACAAGGATACCCAGCTCCCTTTTAAGGCCAAGGAGTAGACAACCTTACAAACAAGGTCTAACCGATCAAAGAGCTAGTCTTCTACCTGGTCTTTCCTACTCCTGCAATCAGTTGGATGCCTTCACCAGAGTGCTTCCTCCATGCAATGAGACTTCGACCTTGAGTATTTACCCACTCAGGTCCTTAGATCTTATTCCTTGATCTTCCCCTTCACTCAGAATAGCCTTGAGCACCTTCTTCTCTAGCTTTAGAAGCTTGCTCCTCCTTCTCTTGGAGAAGCCTTTACCAATCAAGAGCTTTTGATAAAGGGATGGGGAAGATGGAGCTTGAGAGATTTACAAGCATACAAATGGGTAGCTCTCTTCACACATGACCTATCTCACTCATTATGATAAATTGAGGTGTAAATAAGAGAATGAAAGGGGCTCAATTTAACATCCCTAACCTGGGTTATGCCTTAACCCTAGAAGTTTTTCTTAAGAAAGTTAATTAGATCATTTATTTTATATTGTGAAAAGTAATTAAGGCCCATGAGGAACTTATGTTTCAATTTTGGTCATGTTTGAATAATATTGAAGCAATGTTTGCTTATTTTGGAAAAAAATGCAAATTACCCAAGTTGAGGAGTTAACTTGCAAATGTTACATGATTAAATGTTCCTCATGTGTTGAAGCATCATGAGAATGAAGATGATGTAGATTTATGGCTTGAGAAAGCCTGAGTACCAAGAAAGAGTTGATAAAGCAATGTTTGTGCATTAAAACCTAGTTTTGGTATAATATGCAATTTACCCAAAACCTAGGGTTCAATATGCGAATTACCACTTCAAAACAGTCCCTAATGTTTCTTGGCATCATGTAGAGCAAAGAAAATGAGAGGGGCATCTCATTTGTATCACTTTGAAGGAGAGAGAATCTTGATATTAAAATAATCAAGATTTAAGCATAATTGAAACCCTGATTCAATTTAATGCAAAAATAATTACATTAACTGGAATGCCCTTCAACCAAAATCATGTTGGTTGAAAATAAACAAATGTGGACGTCCTTGCTCCTTGCAAAGGAAATGGAAATATCTACGTGAGTGGAGAACCCACTCACATTAAGAAAAGAAAAAGAAATATCCACTAACTTATGGATATTAGTATTATATGATTTAAGGTGCTTAATTTGCTTTTCTTTAAATCATGTATAATTGAGAGGAATAAGAGTAAAAGAAGATAGCCTCGTATCTAAGGAAGAGAAGGGGGCAAGTGGAAAGGAAAATGGAGGGGATAATTCCTACTTTCTCTCTCTTAAATGAATTTTCAATAAAATTCATATATACTCATTTATCCATAGCTTGAATGGATAATTTCGAAGACACTTTCACTTCTTACTTGCAAAACGACCAAGGGAGCTTAGGAGAAAGAGGAGGACACTCCCAACCTGTAGTTAAGCTCCATGCCCCTCTTTCACCTTGATTCCATGGTGGAAATCACAAATCAATGCTTGATTTCTTCTTATCTTCACTCCATCTTCAATTCTAACCATTCCTTTTCCCTCAAAGCTTGAGGACGAGCCTTGGGATAGTGAAAGGAGTTGAATCCACCATTTTTGACGTGATCTTGAAGCTTTGAAGCTCAATTGGAGGTAGGTTATATAAATTGAACCTATTACATTGTTATTCAATTATCAATTTTACAATTATATTGATTCCTTCTTCTTCTTGATCAATTGCTTGTTGTAATTGATAATGTTATGACATCAGTAGCTATATGAACTACATGAATGAAGGTAGATGATGATGACATCATCTTGGGAACTTTTCCCAAAGAAATTCTATTCCAATCGGTTCCAACAAATTATTCATTCGGTTTCAACAAAACCTTTTGAAATCAAACAGTTTCATCAAACCGTTAGAAACCAAACGGTTTCAAACTGTTTGGCAGGGTTGACCACATTTGACCGTTTGGAGTTTGACGTTAGTGTTGATGGTTGATGACCCATTAAATTTAATTGATTGATTCCAAAGGGTTCATCAGATGAAGGTTAATCAATTACCAAACCCTAATCGGGTTAAGTGCTGAAATTTCAATTGGTTGATTTAAAATTTTGGGTTGATTAACCCAAATAGTCTCAAGACCGTTTGGAGATCACCAAAATGGTCTCAAGACCGTTTGGAGGTCAACCAAGACCATTTGGAGGACTAGGGTTGAGTATCATTGATTAATTGAAGATCCAGAGATATCAAGTTAAAATGCAATCAATAGTTCAATTGATGATTAATCCAATGATCTAAACCCTAAGTGAATTTCATATATCTCAATGATGCAAACTGCGGCTCTCCCCCTCATAGTCTGTGACATAATCGATCAGCTGATCTGACATTTTATGTGGTCCGACACGGTAGAGAAGAAAGGCATCGCATTGGTGGCATGGAACAAGGTCATAGACCCCATCGATCAGGGCGGTATGGGCATCCGTAGTGCGAGGGAGCTGAATAAGGCTTTACTGATGAAGCTCGCCTGGGAGTTCATCAATTACAGATGTGTGGAATGGGTTAAAATGATGGCTCATAAGTATAGAAGGGGCGATACTTTAGCTCTGAATGGCTCCTCCGTCTGGAGAGCACTTAGACCGCTCATCCTTGAAGTCAAGCAGATTGCAAAATGTACTATTGGTGATGGTCAAGACATAAACACCTGGACTGATGCCTGGACTAGGAGTGGCCGGACACCGATCCTCAAGCCAGGGAGGATAGTGCCCACTAGCCTGCACGACCTCACTATAAACGCTATGGTCATGGATGACGGAACTTGGGACAAAGATTTTATTACAGAATGGTTGAGCCCGGAGTCAGTGGAGGAGATACTCTTGACAGACGCTCCTCACCCTGAGGGAGGACAGGACGGTTGGTTCTGGCCCAGCGGCAGTTACAGACGCTTCACCATGGCGAGCGCCTACTTGAAGATTATCCAATCATGAGCTCATTCTTCTGAAGGACAGTGGACATCCATTGCCAAAGCTTAGGTCCCTCAACGCATTCGTGTGTTTGGGTGGCTCTTGGGACATGACCGACTCCTTACGAACCAGCTAAGGTACATCCATTAAATGACTACGTCCGCCTCTTGCAAGAAGTGCGGACAGGAGGAAACAACGTTGCATTCTATCCGGGACTGTAGTGACAACCGTCGAACATGGGATACCAGCACCCCTCACCTGCCTTCAGATTTCTCAGCTCTTAACACCACTACAGAGTGGCTTGCCCTTAATTTCAAGCCCCAACATGGTGCAGAGGCTTGGCGCAACACCTTCCTCTTTACATGTTGGATGCTATGGAAACACAGGAATGGACATGTGTTTACTGACCATATTACACCTATTGAAGCTCTCGTCGCAAGAATCCGAAGAGAGATACGTTCCTACTCAGAAACTGTCATTAGTCACACGAAGCTAGACGGCATGAAGCAAACTACACACCTGGATGTGTTGAATTGCCCCAGATCTGAGGTATACCTTAACGTAGACGTTGCGGTAGACAACGCGAAAGATATCATATGTACTAGCTGGATCTTACGGAATTATCGGGGTGTATGGATTGAAGGCGGAGCTCGGATCATTCGAGGAAGTGATCCACTAGAAGGAGATATGCAAGCCATCCTTCTGGGACTTGATGTCTTGATTGAACGGGGATGTGTTTCGCCATGTATTCTTTCATATTCTCAACTCTCAGTCAAGTTCCTCCATGACGATGCAGACGTACCACCATACCTGACCAGCTTGAAGCATGCAGGATGCCGACTAATCCATTATGGACGAGAATTCAACCGCCTTGCTGACAAGCAGGAAAAGTGGTTCTTGAAGAAACCAGCTCCCAATATTATATTATCCTCCTATCCCCAAGAGTTGTCATCTATTTATGCTAGTGAATGCTACCCCAACACTCCGCCTTGGATCTACCAAGAGGGAGGAGAGGCGCTAGCAAACAGTCTGTATATTATTTTGATTTAATAATAGAAGGACGTGGTTGCTAAAAAAAATTATGGATAGGGAAAACGGTCTCAAGACCATTTGGAGGTCATACAAACGACCTCAAGACCATTTGAGGTCAGGTCATATCATAATTTGATGATGATTCATTGATTTCAATTGAATCGGTTCCACAATGTTAATCATTGAAGGTTCCTGGATTTCAAAACCCTAATTGAAGGTTTCTTGATTATAAATCCTAGTTCAATTGTGTTCAAAACCCTAATTGATGGTCCAATTGAAGGATGATTCAATAGTTCAATTGATGAATGAATCAAGGATTCAATTGATAGTCGGTTCATTGATTGAAACCTTGAATTGTTTAAGTGTTGAAGTCCTTTTTGGTCCATTCAGTTTTGAGAGGGTTTGGACCAAACGGTCTTAAAACCGTTTGAGTCCAAATGGTCTCAAGACCGTTTCGAGACCCATGTCCATTCGGTTTCAATGCATTTCTTGCTTAAACAGTTTCAAGGGCAATTTGCCCAAACGGTTTCAAACCGTTTGAGTTATGAGAGACCAAGACCGTTTGGATAATGGAATGTGAAACCCTAATATAGGGTAATTCCATGTGAAACCCTAATTCGGGGTAATAATGTAATCCTAATATAGGGTGATTCCATGTGAAACCCTAAACCAGGGTGATGATATGTAATGCTATATGAAACCCTATCCCTAAAATTGGGTGAAGGTAAGAGAAAATTCTAATGATGAAAAAGTGGGTAATACCTTATGGAGATGAAATATCTCAAGTGGTTGATTACATGCAACCGTATAGTGGGTAAGCCCATATCATTAAAGATAGTTGTATAAATTCTAATGGGTGACCTATGCACTACATGATAAAGGTGATAGGTTAGTGGTTAAAAGTATTAAGAGGGAAATACCTTAATACAAGGTCAGTTGATTAACTTAAGTAAGTTGGAAGTGATGAGAAAAGTGATACATCAAGACATGATAGATATCACAGTTAACATTTCAAAGTTGATATACCTTGATGCACCTCAAATCCAATATACTTGGATAAGAAACACAAGAAGTGTGTGTTATGTAAATTGTTACAATGAAGATGTAATGAATTCAATGCACTTTGATAAGTGTTGACTAACATACTATGAGAAAGGGGTTAAGCCAAAATAATGAGTATGATATAAACATACCATGGTAAGGTTGAGAGATGAACTCATACCTTGAATTGATATCATTAATGATATATGATGAGAGTAATGATCATGAGTGAATACTTATGATATTATTGAATGCTCCTAGAGGAGTGGAACAATAAATTAGGGTTGGATGGATAATATAAACATGAAACCCTAATTAATGTGAAATGGGAAACCCTAACCCTAATTTTTGGGTAAAGAGATGAAAAGCCCTATTTGATGGTAAACCCTAACCATGGCAAGGGAATAATGGTGTTACTATTGTATTGCATGGTGTGATGTGAAATTGTCATGACTGTTATCATGTGTATTAACCATACAGATATCATGAGATGATGAACATAGCCAGATTTGAGCTATGATATTTATATAATAAAAATGTTGATTGGCCTTGTGTGCCTTAATGTTGTTGTTGCTTAGTAAGAGTAACAAAATGTGCATGGACTTTATGAGCCATATGAGTAAGTTGTTTCCTAGGTAAAGGTGACAAGACACTTAATGGTCTTTGTGAGCCATGTGAGATGCTTGTGTAACAAGTATCATGTATACCTCGGTTTGAGGACCTAGAGGTAATAGTTACCTAACAAGTGGTAACAGTGATTAATGATGAACTGAGGGTATGAATACCCATATTTGATAAGTAAGATAATGATGTTGCTGACAGATGTGAACTTTCAAGTGATGAGATAAGGGATTAAGATCCCAATGTATTATAAGTTCTGGTAAAGCAATTGATAAGAGCTTACATGTTTCTTTGTAGCATTTGTCACAATAATTCCTATTTGAGAACTTGACTGATGCTAAAAGAATATGCTAATGTACTTAATTAATCAAGTGAAATCATATCATGTAGAGCCCTGACCTTAGATCCATTAGTGTTAGTATTTACTGATGGTGAAACGGGTTACTCCGCGGCAAAACCCGAAATGCATATTTTTGAATATGTGGGGGTTGATGGGAGAAAATATCCTTACGTCCTAATGGGGGAATTGATGGAAGGTAAAAATTAAACCTCTCAATCCTTCATTATTTGTACCAGGATGGATGTATTATGAATCTCCCAAAGATTGGGATAGATGTATCATGAATCTCCCAATAATATTATTGCTGGATCGATGGAGGTAAACATGAAATATCTCGATTGCGAAGAGAGTGCAGCCGCCACTGTAGTTCTATAGTGAAGTTGCCAGTATACCCTAGAAATCTATGTAGCAGAGACACAAGATGTCCTACATGTAGTCTCGCACTGACCGAGATGTGGGTGGTCATGGAAGCCGACTCTTCCATTGATCTTGTATGGTACCGATTTCAACTTCGCAATGGTCGGTTGGAGTATGAGAGGTATACCTCATCTCCTCAGGGCATAAGTGTGATTGTAAAATGTAATCAGCCGTATAACATGTTTGCTTAAGGATTGAATACAAAAATTTACTGGCTGATGTTACATTTCCTTTATGCATCTCTAGTTGATAGATGTTATTTATATCTCTTTACATTCATTGCAAGTAGATGGATGAATTACGACTCTACCATGGGTAGATGCAATGTTCTCCTTAGGGAAGGAGATTACTTCACTCTATTCATACAGTGATTTATCTTCTGTTAAATATATATAAAATCCTTCTTCTCAGTTTTATTCTAATAAACTACAATAATAATGTTTTGGCGGAGAGTTATATCTCTCGCTGGGGCAATTTACAAATTGTCTCACCCCCGTGGGACCCCACATTTTTAGGTGGACGCGGACAAGGAAACAAAATCCCCACAACAGAGAAGGGACAACATTAGCAAGGACAACAGTGAGATCTCAGGTGGAGATACTATGTGTCAAGTCATATAGATAATAGTCCTATGTGTTCATCTCTGTACTCTTAGGTCCTCAGAGTTAGTAATTAGTGCTTTTAATGAATCGATCTGAGATTCTGTCTTGATGCCTCGAGGTTCTTATGTTGTCTGTATATAATGTTAATAGAGTAGTTGATGTTTGTAATCCTCGAGAAGAGATGGTACAAGTTATGTACTTATGAACCAGGATGTAAATGTTATACATTGGTTCTTGATGAAAGAGTTTTCCTATGTTTGGATCTCTTTGTAAATGGTTTTAATTTTTAGTGATTTTCAGTAATCCTTTGTTGATGATCATTTCTGCATGTTTTATTGTTCACTTGTTATCTTAATGATAGCAAGTGTTTCAATATTAAGTGGTATCAGAGCTCTAGGTTCGCTGAGTCTACAGAGACATATGATTAAGGTAGTAGAGTTTGTTCTAGTGTCTTCTAGTGTATCTGATAGTGTCTTCTGCTCATATAGGAGAAGAAGAACTTGAAGATGGCAGGGTCACATGAGGAAAGTGGTGCAAAAAGAAGCAATGTTGCACCAAGAAGTGGTGCATGGGATCAGGAAAGAGAGGAACAATTACCTAAGAACCCTCAAGCTGATCCAACTATGATAAGAAATTTTCTTTAGGTATCACTGTTGGGAAACTTAGGGCAACCATGATGTATATAGTGGATCAAGCATTGGAAATACAACCTAGATTACCAGCCCCCAATGATGAAATTCTGGATTTAGACCGAATCTGTGCTCAACCTCAGCCTGTTGAATCAATAAATAATAATGGAAGGAATAGGATACAACCTGAAATCAGGGTCTGTCACAAGTGTAGGAAACCTGGACATATCAGAAGGCATTGCCCAGAGAAGAAATATAAGGTGATGATTGAGAAAAGGCCTATCCAAATTCAGGAACAGAGGCCTAGTAGTTCCAAAAGGAAGAAGTTTTTGGTACCACCAGTACAACCAGAGCCTAGTGCACCAAGGCAATGGCTACATGGAAAGGGTAAAGAACCTTCTAGACCACATCTAGGGCTCAAAACTTGCTACCAATGTAGATAGGTAGGACATCTGGCAAGAGATTGCTCAGCCAGAAATGTTATGGTGAATCAACCTTTGAGGAAGAGTTAGCCTGAGGCAGTGAACCATCCACAAATCATGACAGGTTAGGCAAAATAATGTCATTCTAATATGTCTTTTTATGGTTTCCTGAGTTAAATTGAGAAAGCAATTGGTTGACCTTTCCTTGATTAGTCCTATGAGGACTTACATTTTGTACAGTAATATTATAGATGTTTCATATTGTTCTTACCTCTATAAAAAAGATGAGGTATAGAAGAGATGCCTGGATAAAATCCAGGAATGTTAAATCTTATGTTTTTGATAATATGAAAAAGAAGGAATATGATAGTATACAAAGTGAAAACTACTTAATCTCAGTGTTTATATACCCTGGCTAGGTATACAACTATTGATGATAAAGTGAGTATGGAAACTCTTAGATTGTTATCTTTTTGATTGCTCTGATCAAGTAGTCATTCTCAGACAATCCAATGAGTATCATGAAATTAGAAATATGGAATGGAAAAGAATGTCCCATATCCTAAGAACAAGAAAGAGGAATCTGAGATCATCTCAGATCAGTATGTGTGTATGAGGAAGTAAAAAGTATACTCCTCATAAGATAAGAATGAGAACAAGGGAGGTGATCCCTGTTTGATAAAGTTTGTGTGTATAATAAAGATCTCTTCCCATAATGAGTAAATGGGAAATGTGATGATATCATAAGATGCTCATGAACATGTTAGATAATAACAAAGATAGGAATAATGTCATGTGATCATCCTTAAAAATTCCTATGCAGAGGGCAAGGAATCTAGGATGAGACAAAGAGTAAATGATTCATGAATAGTTGGAAACTCATGAAATAATAAAAAGAATATGATCCCTTGCTTTCTTTCATTCCGAGGACATGGAAATCAAGTAAGTCTAAAGATACTTGTTTTGTATAAGATAAAAATATTCATGTGATGGATACTTAGAAAAGTATCAGTTTATCTTGGACTTTGGTTCAAAGGTGAAGATATATGTAACAAGTAATGTCCCAAGATGAAAGGAAGATAAATATGTGATGTGTTTTCAACACATGTGATAGATACCAAGGTAAGAGATTCTGGTATCTGAAAAATATCAAATGGTTTATGTTGGCTACCTGGAATGGTCAACCATGAAATCAGTTTAATTATACGTAAAGTAATATGAACATCATATGTTAGGGGTTTATGCCTTGCATAAACATAACAATTAAAGATATCTTTAAAATAAATTCTTAATTGATAAGTAACTTCTCTTTATGAAGAGAAAATGTACAACTAATGAGATGGTTGGTACAAATAACAAGGAATCCTAGTATTATGTCAGCAGATTAGAAGGCACAACCGAGGTATGAAAAGACTTATAGTCCCAAGAGGGTGACAGAACATAATTGTGATCATGAAAATGAAATGCTAAATTAAATAAGGAGCATGGGAGACTCCTCAGAAACAAGAATCTATCACATGAAATTGTAAATTAAGAAAAAGTGTTACCTGACACAGAATTAATCCCACAATTAATAATAAAAAGGACAGTGGAGTATGTGTCCCGTGTGAACCATTCTATTGGAATCTTGTGTGGAATAACTTTGTGTTGATCAAAGCATTATGGTGTCTCCATAATAATGAAATGTGATGTGGAGACTAAATAGTATGATGAATGAATAATATCTGTCTTCCTTTATCTGGGATTTTGAGGGAGAAATCCTTGTTGGGGGTTTATAATTTGTAACATCCCTGACCAGGGTTATACCTTAACCCTAGAAGTTTTTCTTAAGAAATTTAATTAGATCCTTAATTTTATATTATGAAAAGTAATTAAGGCCCTTGAGGAACTTATGTTTCAATTTTGGTCCTGTTTGAATAATATTGAAGCAATGTTTGCTTATTTTGGACTAAAATGAAAATTACCCAAGTTGAGGGGTTAACTTGCAAATGTTACACGATTAAATGTTTCTCATGTGTTGAAGCATCATGATAATGAAGATGATGCTGAGGTATGGCTTGAGAAAGCCTGAGTACCAAGAAAGAGTTGATAAAGCAATGTTTGTGCAATAAAACCTAGTTTTGGTATAATATGCAATTTACCCAAAACCTAGGGTTCAGTATACAAATTACCACTTCAAAATAGTCCCTAATGTTTCTTGGAATCATGTAGAGCAAATAAAATGAGAGGGGCATCTCATTTGTATCACTTTGATGGAGAGAAAATCTTGATATTAAAATAATCAAGATTTAAGCATAATCGAAACCCTAATTCAATTTAATGCAAAAATAATTATATTAATTGGATTTTCCTTCAACCAAAATCGTGTTGGTTGAAAATCAACAAGTGTGGACGTCCTTGTGCCTTGCAAAGGCAATGGAAATATCTACATGAGTGGAGAACCCACTCACATTAAGAAATGAAAAAGAAATATCCACTATAGAGGCAAAGAAGATATCCTCGTATCTAAGGAAGAGAAGGGGGAACGTGGCAAGGAAAATGGAGGAAAAAATTCCTACTTTCTCTCTCTTAAATGAATTTTCAATAAAATACATATATACTCATTTATCCATAGCTTGAATGGATAATTTCGAAGCCACTTTCCCTTCTTGCTTGCAAAATGACCAAGGGATCTTAGGAGAAATAGTATGACAACTCCCAACCTGTAGGTAAGCTCCATGGCCCTCTTTCACCCTGATTCCATGGTGGAAATCACAAATCAATGCTTGATTTCTTCTGATCTTCACTCCATCTTCAATTCTAACCATTCCTTTTCACTCAAAGCTTGAGGACGAGCCATGGGATAGTGAAAGGAGTTTCATCCACCATTTTTTACGTGAGCTTGAAGCTTTTAAGCTCAATTGGAGGCGGGTTATTTAACTTGAACCTATTACATTGTTATTCAATTATCAATTTTACAATTATATTGATTCCTTCTTCTTCTTGATCAATTGCTTATTGTAATTGATAATGTTATGAAATCAGTAGCAAATATGAACTACATGAACGAAGATAGATGATGCTGACATCATCTTGGGCACTTTTCCCAAAGAAATTATATTCCAATCGGTTTCAAAAAATTGTTCATTCAGTTTCAATAAAACCATTTGAAATCAAACAGTTTCATCAAACCGTTAGAAACCAAACGGTTTCAAACCATTTGGAAGGGTTGACCACAGTTGACCATTTGGAGTTTTGATGTTAGAGTTGATGGTTGATGACCCATTAAATTTAATTGATTTATTCCAAAGGGTTCATTAGATGAAGGTTAATCAATTACCAAACCCTAATCGGGTTAAGTGCTGATATTTCAATTGGTTGATTTAAAATTTTGGGTTGATTAACCCAAACGGTCTCAAGACCATTTGGAGATCACCTAAACGGTCTCAAGACTGTTTGGAGGTCAACCAAGACTGTTTGGAGGTCCAGGGTTGAGTGTGATTGAGTAATTGAAGATCCAGAGATATCAAGTTAAAATGCAATCAATAGTTCAATTGATGATTAATCCAATGATCTAAACCCTAAGTGAATTTCATATATCTCAATGATGTATAGGGAAAATGGACTCAAGACCATTTGGAGGTCATCCAAAGGACCTCAAGAATATTTGGGTCAGGTCATATCATAATTTGATGATGATTCATTGATTTCAATTGAATCAGTCCAACAATGTTAATCATTGAAGGTTCCTCGATTTCAAAACCCTAATTGAAGGTTTCTTGATTATAAATCCTAGTTCAATTGGGTTTGAAACCCTAATTGATGGTCCAATTGAAGGATGATTCAATAGTTCAATTGATGAATGAATCAATGATTCAATTGATAGTCAGTTCATTGATTTAAACCTTGAATTGTTTAAGTGTTGAAAGACCTTTTTGGTCCATTAGGTTTTGAGAGGGTTTGGACCAAACGGTCTTAAGACCGTTTGAGTCCAAATAGTCTCAAAACTATTTGGATCCAAATGGTCTCAAACCGTTTGGAGACCCAAGTCCATTCAGTTTCAATGCATTTCTTGCTTAAACGGTTTCAAGGGCAATTTGCCCAAACGGTTTCAAACCGTTTGAGTTCTGAGAGACCAAGACCGTTTGGATAATGGAATGTGGAACCCTAATCTAGGGTAATGGCATGTGAAACCCTAATCTAGGGTAATAATGTAATCCTAATATAGGGTGATGCCATGTGAAACCCTATACCAGGGTGATGATATGTAATGCTATATGAAACCTATCCCTAAAATTGGGTGAAGGTAAGAGAAAACTCTAATGATGAAAAAGTGGGTAATACCTTATGGATATGAAATATCTCAGGTGGTTGATTACAGGCAACCTTATAGTATGTAATGCCTTAACTTGAGATAAGCCCGTATCATTAAAGATAGTTGTACAAATTCTAATGGGTGACCTATGCACTACATGATAAAGGTGATAGGTTAGTGGTTAAAAGTATTAAGAGGGAAATACCTTAATACAAGGTCAGTTGATTAACTTTAGTAAGTTGGAAGTGATGATAAAAGTGATACTTAAAGACATGATAGATATCACATTTAGCATTTTAGATTTGATATACCTTGATGCACCTCAAATCCAATATACTTGGATAAGAAACACAAGAAGTGTGTGTTATGTAAATTGTTACAATGAATATGTAATGAATTCAATATGATTTGATAAGTGTTGACTAACATACTATCAGAAAGGGGTTAAGCCAAGATAATGAGTATGATATAAACATACCATGGTAAGGTTGACAGATGAACTCATACCTCGAATTGATAATCATTAATGATATATGATGAGATTAATGATCATGAGTGAATACTTATGATATTATTGAATGCTCCTAGAGGAGTGGAACAATAAATTAGGGTTGGATGGATAATATAAACATGAAACCCTAGTTAATGTGAAATGGGAAACCCTAACCCTAATTTGTGGGTAAAGGGATGAAAAGCCCTATTTGATGGTAAACCCTAACCATGGTAAGGGAATAATGGTGTTACTATTGTATTGCATGCTGTGATGTGAAATTTTCATGACTGTTATCATGTATATTTACCATACATATATCATGAGATGATGAACATAGCCAGATTTGAGCTATGATATTTATATAATAAAAATGTTGATTGGCCTTGTGTGCCTTAATGTTGTTGCTGCTTAGTAAGAGTAACAAAATGTGCATGGACTTTATGATCCATATGAGTATGGTGTTGCCTAGGGAAAGGTGACAAGACACTTAATGGGCCTTGTGAGCCATGTGAGATGCTTGTGTAACAATTATCATGCATACCTCGGTCTGAGGACCTAGAGGTAAAAGTTACCTAACAAGTGGTAACAGTGATTAGTGATGAGCTGAGGGTATGAAAACCCATATTTGATAAGTAAGATAATGATGTTGCTGTGAGATGTGAACTTTTAAGTGATGAGATAAGGGATTAAGATCCCAATGTATTATAAGTTCTGGTAAAGCAATTGATAAGAGCTTATATGTTTCTTTGTAGCATTTGTCACAATAATTCCTGTTTGAGAACTTGACTGATGCTAAAAGAATATGCTAATGTACTTAATTAATCAAGTGAAATCATATCATGTAGAGCCCTGACCATAGATCCATCAATGTCAGTATTTACTGATGGTGAAATGGGTTGCTCCGCGACAAAACCCGGAATGTATATTTTTGAATATGTGGGGGTTGATGGGAGAACATATCCTTACGTCCTAATGGGGGAATTGATGGAAGATAAACATTAAACCTCTCAATCCTTCATTATTTGTACCGGGATGGATGTATTACGAATATCCCAAAGATTGGGATAGATGTATCACAAATCTCCCAATAATATTAATGCCGGATCGATGGAGGTAAACTTGAAATCTCTCAATTATGAAGAGAGTGCAGTCGCCACTATAGCTCTATAGCGAAGTTACCAGTATACCCTGGAAAGCTATGTAGCAGAGATACAAGACGTCCTGCATGTGGTCTCACACTGACCGAGATGTGGGAGGTCATGGAAGCTGGCTTTTACATTGATCTTGTATGGTACCGATTTCGACTTCGCAATGGTCGGTTGGAGTATGAGCGATATACCTCATCTCCTCAGGGCATAAGTGTGATTTTAAAATGTAATCAGCCGTATATCATGTTTGCTTAAGGATTGAATACATAAATTTACTGGATGATGTTACATTTCTTTTATGCATCTCTAGTTGATAGATGTTATTTATATCTCTTTACATTCATTGCAAGTAGATGGATGAATAATGACTCTACCTTGGGTAGATGCAATGTTCTCCTTAGGGAAGGAGATTACTTCACTCTGTTCATACAATGATTTATCTACTGTTAAATATATATAAAATCCTTCTGCTCAGTTTTATTCTATTAAACTGCAATAATAATGTTTTGGCGGAGAGTTATATCTCTCACTGGGGCAATTTACAAATTGTCTCACCCCTGTGGGACCCCACATTTTTAGGTGGACGTAGACAAGGAAATAGAATCCCCATAGTAGAGAAAGGACAGCATCAGCAGGGATAGCAGTGAGATCTCAGGTTGAGATACTGTGTGTCAAGTCATATAGATAATAGTCCTATGTGTCATCTTTGTACTCTTAGGTCCTCAGAGTTAGTAGTTAGTGCTTTTAATGAATCGATCTGAGATTTTGTCTTGATGCCTCGAGGTTCTTATGCTGTCTGTATATAATGTTAATAGGACAGTTGATGTTTGTAATCCTCGAGAAGAGATGGTACAAGTTATGTACTTATGAACCAAGATGTAAATGTTATACATTGGTTCTTGATGAAAGAGTTTTCCTATGTTTGGATCTCTTTGTAAATGGTTTTAATTTTAAGTGATTTTCAGTAATCCAGTGTTGATGACCATTTCTGCATGTTTTATTGTTCACTTGTTATCTTAATGATAGAAAGTGTTTCACTCAAGTGGACTAATAGCACTCTACTATAGCAAGGACCCTGAATATCATGAATGAGCAACAGTGGAATGAACTCCAAGAGGTCCTATTTATGTATGGGGGTGTCCACTAGACTATGGGAAAACTTATGAACGTTATCTAGATGTTTGGAGGGTTGTAATGGATTAATTTTGAGTTTTGTACCCCTCCAATGATGAGTATCACTTTTTCTTCATTTCTTGTACAATACAATGTGTTGAGTTTCAATAAAGATAACTCGAACGATCCCACTATGAGAAAAGACCAATTTAAACCATCATTCAAGTTTGTGCTAGTGGCAACTCAACCAATCCACTTAAATCAGTCTTGGACAGAGGGACCGTAGGTCGAGTTCAGTAGATAGACAACTCGACCGATCGACATCATTATGAAAATCCATCAAGGATTGATCGAGATTGTAACTCGACCGATGAAGTGCCCGTGGTGAATTTTCCAAAATGATTTTTGAGTAATCAAACGTTGGAATTAAGTGTCCTTGATTTTTTCTCATCTTAAGTACAAGTCATATCATCAATAGGGAAAAGATTACAAAAATGTTCCTAAGGTTATTTAGAGTGTTTTCCCAAATTGCACATTTGCATTGCTTTTGATTTGTACTAAACCAAGTTAGGGATATAATGATTTGATCATTTTTATGTACCTAATGCCTAAATCAATCTTAAACAAACATATTAGATATATATGAATGGAATGGTTAAGTCATTATCAAAATATGGACAATGTTCAACACTTAGGTCAACAAGGTAGTCTAATTTTCTCCCATGTGTGGTTGACCCATATCAAGAGTTCACCCTTAAAGTATGTCCCATGCTAGATGTCCTTCTTTGTAAGTAAATTGAGGCATGTGTTGGTCTCAAACCATATCATAACATATCGTATCACAACATGTTCATGATTAGGTATACACATGCATGTCAAAACACCACAAACATATGTTTAGCATTGTATTAAGATCTTCCTTTTCTTACCCTCTTGAGCCTACAACCCATACTATTGGATAGAAGGATGAGAAAATAAATATTCTAGGTAATGCACAACTCTACACCTATTACTAGAACATCTAGTTTCTAACTTGTAGTCTAAGTCAACTTATCTATAAAGGAAATCTTATTAAGTTTATAGGGTTGAGATGTAAGTTTGAGTTTAGTTTGTGTTTCATGTGAGCAATGTTGGTGTAGTTATTGTTCATGATCTAATACCATCTATCAAAGAACTATTTATTAACCAAACCATAACTCCAAATGACTAAAAGTCAATTGTGATAGGATCTAGGTGTCTGTACCTATTATGGTATTATCAAAGCACAAATGTGGAAGTGTAAAATCTTAGCATACACAATCATATAACAAGATAAAAACACCAACATAATCTCAACATCCACCAAGAAATATTAATAAATATTGTTTTATTACAATATTTCAATTACATTTTCAAGAGTCAAATTGCAAAAGTCTACTCATGTACACTAGGTATTTTACAACAAGTACACCTAACATAGCTCACCATGCCCATCGACTTCTATCCATCTCTAAGCCAAAACAATTACATGAAACAAGTTGGTCAACACATCGAGTGTTGAGTATAGGGAAGAATATATATATATATATATATATATATATATATATATATATATATATATATATATATAAGGTTTGCATAATTTTAAAAGACTTGTAGAAGTAATGAATAAGACTAAACAAGTTAGGTATTCAGAAAAATGAAAGGCAATGTTTTATGTCATTTTACTCCAATTATACCATCAATATCATACATTCACGAGGAATTTTTTAACTAAATTTCTATTTAAAGAGTCTGACTAGATTCCCACTGGAAGAGTCTATGAAGGTGTTGATGATTAGATAACCCTATTCTTGAGGGACCTCGAGGACATCCACATGAACTAACCCTTTTATCATCTATGTCCTCCCTATCTTGACAATTCAAGTAAGACTCCTAACCTTGTGTCCTTACCCCAAGAATTAAGGCATGTGCACAAGGTTTGTATAATGGATTTATATATTATGTTTTCATGTTATAAAATATGGACAACAAGACAAACATCGAGTACAATACTAGAATACTACATGGTAATATCTAAGCAAGTAAACAAGCATACATATGTATCTCATCTCAATCAAGAAAGCCAACGTCATATAATTATTAAAGCTCATAAATGATTTGTAGATTCATAACCTAACTTATCCTTGATCATCTAGCCACAAGCCACACCTGATTAAGAACGAGATTACATACATGTATTAGTTTTCATCACTAACCCTACATAGGTCCAATGTAAGGTTTTGTCCAAGTTAGGCTCATTGATGATTAATTACATATTTCATGACCTTTTACTAATTTCAAGTCCATCGTGAAGGTGTGTTTCTATCTTCAAGTTACTTCAAGTTCCATCTATTTTATAAGGACATTATAATATTTATGTCACTTATGCACATTAAGGGTCAAAAGACTCATAATATGGAAAACAAGACATGGGTTCATCAAGTTAAGGGGTCCAATCTTAGAACACCATTTAGATCTACATGATAAGAACATAAGAGACATATTTCAAATGTAGATGGATGTCAGATACACTCTAGGCAGCATAATACAACATTGGTATCAACATACCCACAAAAATTCAATCATCAATGTAGTGCACATATGCCATCAAGGTTCAACATGTTACTTAGATAGGACATCCACATTCAAGGGGTCAATGATAGAAGAATCAACCCTGATTTGAGAGGGGAGAGCAAAAAAAGATTCATATTGAGATTAGGGCACAAGTGTAACAAGCAAGTCATGTGTCACACTAGGTCATCACTAGTGGACTTAGAGTCACACTACAACAATATTAAACCATGGGGTGGATCTATGCATTAGTCTCTTGAGTCATCATGTTAATATTGATTTCAAGAATACAAAGGATTTTGATGTACAAGATAGGTAAAACATAACATTTGAATAAATCATAATCATGCCTCACCATAAAGGGGTCATATTCAAGCATTAAGTACGATATAGAACATGATAAGGGGAGGAAAAGAGGAAACATGGGATGACTTTGGTGTCATGGGTGTGACATATTATTGATATACGTCCAACAAGAAGATTTGAGCGATTTTCCATCATGATTAAATATCAAACTTAGAATCTTAATGTTAAAGTGTATTTTAGCCCATATACGAGTCAAGGATCATAATTGGGCTAACAAAAGAGGTCAACGTCAACACTTTTACAAGTGTTCATGAAAATAACTAAATAGAGTCACAAACATTAAGGGGAATTATAATTTGATCAATATTTATTACAATACTGCATTAAGTTGGTTAAGCAGATCAAACGATAGCAATTCTATCAAAAGAGGGGTAGTAGAAGCATAATCAGGTCATTACATCATGCTTATATTATAGATCTTTTTGAGACAATCAATTTATATTTAACATTGTCTGTTTTGGATGAAATGTGTGCAAGATATGATTTTTTGAAAATCTTGATAAGAAACTATATAGAACAGAAGTGGGGCTACCATATTATCATGTGTTTGTTGATGGACACATGATGAAGGTCCATTGTGGACCAAACATGATGTATGGTTGTACATCATCCCTTCAACTAAAGAGAATGCATGATGTGACCCCTTTCGTGCCACTAGATCAGAGCCTAGGGTGGGTTGGCCCACTAGATTAGTGACTTGAACACATCCCCCTTTGAGTTAGTCACCCACAGTCTTTCACATGTAGGCTTATGCAAGCATATTCATATGACAACCACTATCACAATGCATGCAAGTTGTGGACCAGGGGTGGAGGTATCACCCTACTTCATCTGGGACCCATGAAGCTAAGGGTGGCTCAATTATGCTTGAGTTAGAGCAGACTAGAAAGACCCAACCTCAGTTTGGTGATAGCAATGATAGATAAGGGAGAGGAGAGGGAGAGGTAGGAGTGGAGCTAGGGAATGTGATTATAGAGAAAACATAGGGAAAATAAGGGGGAATAACAAAATAGATTGGGGTCTTCAATTTCACCAAAAAGGATAGTGAGTGTGTGATTGGTTGAGCTTGAGGGAACGACTTCTATAGTGGCATCATCATGTATGAACAAAGGAAGAAGATGGCTACATAGATGTTAGATCTTGGATCTATTGATCCAATGAATGACAAATGGGTGTACTAGGGAGTTTCAAGTGGGGAGTTGGCGGCTGGTTCATGCCTCAATTATGGCCATTTAGGACCAAAATCGAGTTAAGTCAATTAATTTGATGATTAAGAGTGGGGATATTCATATTAACACAATGTTTAACTCGTAACTATGATTGCGGTGATTTTTATGTTGTGAGAGAAATAATTGAGATCTATACAACATTGAATACATTGGAGAGAAAGGTTATCATATCGATTATGTTCAATATATCTAGCAATATGGTGATTCATTAACTCATTAAATGTAGATAAAATGTGCAAATTAATGTCACAAAAGGTGAGGTTGATCATCGATGTGACCAAACTAGAGCATTACCACATTCAAACTATGGAATTAACATTCAACTAGGTAAGAGGTCACTTGATGAGAGATAAATAGTACAATATAGGAGAGAGAAAATTCAGGTTATTACAACCTTCCCTTCAAATAAAATAACATCCTCAAAATTCATCTTAGATCATACTCAAAGGTCAAAGTTCACATTTCATTGTATAGGTACCTGAACCTAGAATTCAAGGCATCCTCCATGATTGGGTGCATACTAGGTTTACATCATCAAAGGTATTCCCATCCCAGTAATATACATTCAAGTCTCACTGAGCTTATCATCATAACATAATATCATCTTGACATTAGGGTTCCATAACCCTTGTCCCTACTACTCTAGGGTTTTACTCATTTATTCATGCAAGATTCAAGGTGTGACATTGAAATAGATTTTATCATTCCTAAAGTGAAAATTTTCATCATTAAGACTTTCGAACGAGATTATCATTGAACGTGTATTTCATCCTTATACTAGATTTCATGCATGCTTTAATTTTTCCCCAGATATGCTATCAACTTTAATCAATTTGTTCATTTCTTTTTATCTTAGATATGAAATTATGCATCATATCTTAGGATTATTCAAGAAACTCTCAAGGCATCATCATATCAAGGTCAAGATTTTCAAATCTACATCTATTATGTGAGGTATGATTTCATATTAGGTATAGCTTATGAGAGTTATAGATTATCACATATGTCTCAATTTTTAACTTATGTGAGATATATCATGTATCAAGAATCATATAAGGAACAACATCATCATCAACATTGAGGTTTCTTTATTATCTCATTTGTATCTAGAAAGAGCTCCACAAGCTTGAGCCATTCAATATAAGAATTCTCTAAGTCAAACAAGACATGCTTACCACAACCATCTACCCATAGATGACTTAATGCCCCACTTTCAAGAACAAGGGAAACCATTAGATTCCTTTACATACAATGAATAACTAAGTATGAGGCTCATCATGGATGTCAAACATCATGTACTTTGTCTCAAGGTCTTGGGACATGTCCCTTATATATGTAACATTCATCATATACAAAGGCCTCTCTCTCTAGGATTCAATATTTTCAAAGGAATATAGGGTTCAGCATTATAGAAAGGAACCATACACTAAGTGACTCAACTCATATAAATAGATGTAGTCTAGTTACAGGCTCATTATCATGTATTTCATCATTCATATTTTTTAACATTTCATATATATTTAGAAGGTTAGGTACTCTAACATTCCCCCGTGTCTGATTCACCCATATCAAGAGTTCACCCTTATTGTATATCACATGCTAGAGGACCTTCTTTTTCAAGATATTCAGGGCCATTTTGGTCTAAAACCATATCATCAAATTTTGTATTTCAACATGTATAAGACTAGGCATAAGTAAGCATGCGAACTCACTAGATATGTTAAGCACATCAACCAAGTCGCATGTACCCTACTAGGTGCTAGGTTTAACTAGGGTTGCATGGTCAAACTCATCTCATACCATTCAAACATACTTGACCCATCCAAACAAACTTAGTCATATTGATGCAAGCTCATATCATAGTCATCAACATCATCATCATCAAGAACATCATCATCAACATGGTCATCATCATCATCATCATCACCATCATAAACTTAAATCATCTAGGTTACTTACTAGCCTAACCTTTAATCATGGCTCTAGACAACTCAAGATACTACAACTAAGCGCTCTCATCTAGACTGATGCTACATCTCTTTCTCTTAGGTTGCATTAAAACTCATTGACAATCTATGTTTGGAAAAATGTTTTGTATGTACATATAATAATACTTGAAACAAGTTTTCCCCAATGTTGAAACTAACTACGAAAACCACCATACTCCATTAGAATAAAATCAAAGGCAAAACAAGTTACCACACTCATTAGGCAGTCTAGTACCATGACACCTATATAATTAGCAAAAACATGATGCACACTTGTGTAGTTACCCTACATACATGCACTGAACATATGTCTAGGGTTGTAGTAAGATCTCCCTTTTCTCACCCTCCTATACCTACATCCCATACTATAGGATAGATTGAGGAGAAAGTAATGATTCTAGGGATTACATATGTTTACACCTAGTTCCTGAACATCTAGGTTCAAAACTAGAGAAAAACTCAACTTATTCCACAAACGAAACCTTATTATATTTATACAGTTGAGATGTAAGGTTGAGTTTAGTTTGTGTTACATGTGAGTAATGTTGCAGTTATTGTTAATGCTCTAATTACCATCTATCATGGAATCTTTTATTTCCCAAATCCTAACTCCAAATGACTACAAAGTCAATGGTGATAGGATCTAAGCGTCTGACCTACCATGGTGTTACCAAAACCCAAAAACATGAACATATAACTAGATAAGAGCACCAAAATAATCCAACATTCAGAAAGATATATTAAGAAACATTATTTTATTATATAATTTCAATTACATATTCAAGAATCAAATTGTACAAGTCTGCTCATGCTCACTAGAGATCTTACAACAAGTTCACCTGACACATCCCACCAAGCCCATCAATGTCTAGACATCTTTGAACCTAACATAGCACATGAAACAAGTGTGTCAATTAACTAGGAGTTGAGTATAAGGAAAAATAAATAAATAAATAAATAAATATATATATATAAATTTAAGATTTATATAATTTGAAAAGAGTTGCATAATTAAAAAACAAGAATAAAAGTGTTAAGTGATCAACAAATTGAGTGCCCTTGTTTTATGTCATTTTGCTACGATTATAACATCAATATTGTGTATTCATAAGGCCTTCTTGACTAACATCCCAGGGTGCTGAAGATTAGCTGACCCTATTCTTAAGGGACCTCAATGCCATAGACCAAAGATAATCCTTTTATTATCGAGGTCTGCCCTATCTTGATAACTAAAGCAACACGCCCAACCTTGAGTCCATACCCCAAGGCTTTAGGTAGGTGTACAAGGTTTGTATAATGGATCTATATTATTGTTGCAAGTTAGAAAACATTAACAATGAGACAAACATTAAGGACAATACTAGAATACTACGTGGCTATATTTGAGGAAGTAAACAAGAACACGTATGTTTCACATTTCAACCAAGAAATCCATAGTCATATAAATATAGAATTCCATATCTGATTTAGAGATTCATCACCTAACTTATCCTTAATAATCTAGCGACAAGTCACACTTGATTAAGAACAAGATTACATACATGCATTAGTTCTAATTGTTAACCCTGATTGGGTCCATTTTTAGGGATTTGGCCAACATAGGATCTGTTGGTATGTATGCCCAAAGAGCTAATCATATGATGATTGTAATGAAATAACATCTAAATTATTTTAATAATATAAAGGCAAGC
Source organism: Alisma plantago-aquatica (assembly GCA_963693085.1). NCBI lineage: Eukaryota > Viridiplantae > Streptophyta > Magnoliopsida > Alismatales > Alismataceae > Alisma > Alisma plantago-aquatica. The sequence goes on along the minus strand of OY856412.1, from coordinate 1,284,077,210 downwards.
TTCAAATTTATTATGTTTCATTCAATTATGAGATAATGATGGAACACTATACATGTCTAGACAATCATATTACTCAATGGTGTATGTCTTCAAGTACGTGACTTGGAAGAAATGAGAAAATATGTATGTTAAGAGTATATATACATTCCCATTATATCCCTAATCGGTTTGTTGTTGTGGAAGGTTGATAGATAGAAATAATACATAAGATCAAAGTGTGAGTTGATTGATGACAAAATCTCAATAGTCATGACATTGCTATATCAAACCAAACACACAAATACATGGTAGGGAACAGTGTATCAGACAGACCCACCGTGAAACTGACACATGGAAGCTATCATAATGGAAGTCATATTCATCTCTCAAGTGATGTTGATGGTTGTGGTTCTTAGACCTGAAATTACTACACTCATCACATACACTTTGATATCATCAAATGCAGTCCTGAAACATGGGTTGTTTTAAAGGTGATGATTGGGTGACTTTGATACATAGGGACTAACTGTGAGTGATAGAGATGTGATTTGTCCCTCCTACATGAGTATAATATCTGAGGCCTCTTAATTAGAAAGACTGAGAAAAGTATGGCCATACGCATGTGAGCCAATATGTGATATTGACCCTATATATTTCTCATGCATTGTGCTCTGGTTCAAGAAACAAGATTGAAGAATAATGACGATGACTGCTCCATGCCTCTAGTTCAATTTGGATATTAGTGACAAAGGAACTATACAAACACTACAACACCATACACAGATTGTAGGTTGATGTTGCCCCCCAAATTTCCATTCACTTGGGTAGCAGCGATGTGCGACTAGGCACTACTCATTCATTCTGATGTCGTAAGTTGTTGTGGACATTCACTACAAACCTGGTATGGGACCTATAGGGTCACACACATAGGAACTCATCTAGAAGAGAAGTTTTGAGCTTTTATAATGATTGAGTTGATTACTAAAATGTTTATGCATTCAAATCACATAACAAATTAGCTGGTTGGACTGCCAGACAACCAATTTGAGTATTGAGATTGTCGTTTGGAGCATTAGGATGATTGTATTGTACATCGGTTGGAATTCTGCCTGACCTGGGCTATGACACACTCATCTCACCTATGTGAGATGGTCTTCAGGCATGGTGTCAGGCGCCCGTCTCATTTGCACCAGACGCCCATTTTGGGGGTGTAATTTGATTGCATCTAGGATTGGTGTTGACATCATGTTATGCATTAATTATAATTGAATTCAGAAACATGTACAAATTTGGGAAACACACCAGACGACTGTCTGGACTATGACAGATATCGTCTAGCATGCTAGACGACCATCTAGGATGTCAGAAGGCCATTTGGGCTATCACAAGTTGTGTAATTTCTAGAATTGTGGAAAAAATTCTAGATCTTCCGATCCCTTCCACTCCCTTATTGATTGGGAACCCTGACGCTTGCCTCTACTATAAATAGAGGGGTATTGAGGGATTCCCAGAGTACAACACAGAAAATTGAGAATCAGTTGCTCTAACAATTGTTGTCCTCTCTGGTTGTAGTAACCAAGAGAGCCTGAGAAAGTCCTACCCGACTACGGAGGGATAGCAAGGGAGAGAAACAAATGAGGATCATTGTTGTGGGAGAGCAGGTTGGTGACTAGTACCCAAACGGGTGGGATAACTCCTTCCTATCCTTTCTTGTAGGATGACATGAGTTCTAGTTGGTCCGCGTGGACTACTCTAGAGGAAGGGGTCCTTTGGATGCTGCTAGGAGGGCAACAAAAACTCATAGTCAATGATAAGATCTGAGGAGCCGCTACAGTAGTTGTTTGAGTCTTCTATCCATTGAGGACAAGTCATATGAGTCCTAGTGCAATGCAAAAACATCATCCAAGACAAAGTGCACATCAACATTGACGAGGATTGTCGCTAGACTTGCTCTAAGACCAGGTGTATCTTCGTGAAACCATCCTTCCCATTCCATGGTTATTGACGCAATTTGTTGGTTAAGGCGAAATATGTCAGTAAAATTTTTGTTCCGCTGCCTATCTGATGTCGTATTTCCCTACAGTGGTATCAGAGCATGCCAATTAATTATGTTTTGGGATAATCAATATGATCAAATTATTGGTTTTATTGTGTTTATTTATTGCATGTGATGTGAATGTTTAAACTGGTTGATGCGCACTCCCATCTTATCACCACATAAAAACCCATATATATATATATATATATATATATATATATATAAATATATAAATATATATATGGTCAGGATAGAATACACTCAAGTGTATTCGGAGAAAAATACACTCAAGTAGTTTTTCATGATGCAATATATTTTTAAAAAATCTAATCCATTGATCTTATTAAACATCTTGTGAATACCTCATACACAAAATTTGAGCCCATTTGAACATTTATAGGTCATATTATAAAGACCGCAAAAATTATGCATTTCACATTAGTTTCGCGTGTCGATTTTGTTGCCCTTGGATGAGTGACTTACACTCATCCAAATGGGCTCAATTTTGTATGTAGCCTAGTTATAGTATGACGGTGAAGATCGATGGTTTACATTTTGCAAAACATAGTCTTGATATGTAAACACACTTGAGTGTATTCGTGTGATCAGTACACTCGAGTGTATTCTAGCCTAATTCTCTCTCTCTCTATATATATATGTACATACATATATATATATATATAGAGAGAGAGTCATATTGAAATGCACTTGAGTGTATCTGAAGAAGAATACACTCAAGTAGTTTTTTACGATGCAATATTTTTTTCCAAAATATAATCCATTGATCTTCTTAAACATGTTCTGAATAGCTCATATATAAAACTTGAGCCCATTTTGACATTTAGAGGTCATATTATAAAGACCACAAAAATAATGCATTTGTAATTAATTTTGTGCATCAATTTTGTTGCTCTCATATGAGTGACTTACACTCATCAAATGTTCTCAAAATTTGTATGTAGCCTAATTATAATACGACAATGAAGATTAATGGTTTACATTTTGCAAAAAAATAGTCTTGATATGCAAACACAACTTAAGTATAATGTGTGATCGGTACACCCGAGTGTATTCTACCCTGACTCTCTCTTCGCTCTCTCTCTCTCTCTCTCTCTCTCTCTCTATATATATATATATATATATATATATATATATATATATATAGGGCTCATCTTTATTGCCCAAGCGGGTAGCTACCCGCCCACCCTTCTGACCACTTTTTTTCAAATTTTTTTTCGCAATTGTAGAGGATTATTTTGTCTAGCTCTCCAAAATTTTTTGCCAAAAATAATATCATTTGCCCCTCCAAAATAAAAAAACCCGTCCTTATATATATATGTTGTATATTTTGTACAGAGTTACTTTTTTGGCCAGCAGAGTTACTTTTTTTGCCACCATAGTTACTTTTTTGACAGCAAAGTTACTTTTTTTGGTCAGGAGAGTTACTTTTTTGGCTTCAGGGTAGCGAAAATCCAGGCTACCCACGCGGGCAATGAATGAATACCCATATATATATGTATATATATATATATATATATATATATATATATACATGTGACACCATAAGTCGATTTTGATGGTGGATGTGAAGTATAATTTTGGCCAAAACCCCAAATCTGTGTGTGCATGGTTGTGGTTATTTATTCATGTTGTTAATCAGTATGCATACCAATTCTCTCTCTCCTTTCCAAATGTAAATTAATGCTCTTCTTCCTATTTCCCCTCAAATGTAACTCGAGGTTTTCCCCATATACAATGTAATAAGAAATAAGATAGATATATTTATGTTTTGGCGTGAGATAACGATCTACACAGAGATGAAATGAGCTGCTCATGAGACGAACCGATCGACTGCAATACTGAGGAGGCCAGATGACATGAGGACATATCGATTGAATGGTGACCCAACCAATTGATTGGATGTGTCAAAATGTTGTTTGGACCTGATAACCAGACGTCTGCTTCAGAATATCCCAACTGAGCAACCAGGAGGCTAGTCGATTGGTTGAAGAGTTCTACGAATCAACCCAGATTGGTTCAAGTACAAATATTCACTAATAATAGGTTGCATATGATGTGGACCATAGGTGGTAGTAATTCCTTATGGCTCCAAGGAATTACATTCGTATGGCCATAACCATCGCTTGTGTGTTTTATTTATTGCATGTATATGATACGTACTATATATGTGGTGATTGGATAAAGTATATGTATATATATATATATATATATATATATATATATATATATATATATATATATATATATATATATATATATACAAACCTTGTAAGGAGTGTGGGATCACCCCTTACTAAATATTTGAAGAATAAAATACCCATTCCAAACAAAATCAAAGGTACGCTGGAATGGGTGAAAAACTTTCAAATTTCAATAAATCATATTCAAAACAACCAAAGTATAGTAGCGGAATAAAAATGTTGACTATATTCAATTTATCACAAGGTTACAAAAGCACATCATAATAGCCCACAAAGGGTTTACATGATCTTGGATACTGATTGAGTTGATTATGAAAATGTTTAGTATATTCAATTCACATAAACAAATCAGCTGACTGGACTACCAGATAATCAGTTTAAGTGTTGAGACTATCGTTTAAAGTGCTAGGCTGATTGTATTGTACATTGATTGGAATTTTACTTGACATGGGCTACGAGACGCCTGTCTCACATGTATGATATGGCTTTATGGCGTGGTGTGATACGCCCATCTCATTTTCAATAGATGACCATTTCGGGGGTGCAATTCGATTACATCTAGGATTGGTGTTGATGTCCTATGATGCATTAATTGGAATGGAATCTAGAAACATGTACAAATATGGGAAACACAGATGACCATATAGACTGAACTAGACAACTGCCAGGCATGCCAGACAAATGTCTGGGTTGACAGACGACTGTTTGGTCTATCACATGTTGTGAAATTTCCAGAATTGTTGCAAACATTTGAGATCTTCTGGTCCCTTCCACACTCGCATAGACTAGGAACCCTAACCCTAGCCTCTACTATAAATAGAGGGGCACTGGGGGCTTCCCAGAGTACAACACATGCAATTGAGAAACAATTGCTCTGATGTTGTCCTATCTGGTTGTGGTAACTAAGAGAGCTCGAGCAAGTCCTACCCGACCAGGGAGGGATAGAAAGGAGAGAAACAACTAAGGATCGTTGTTGTGGGAGAGCAGGTTGCTGACTAGTACACCAACGGGAGGGACAACTCCTTCCTATTTGTTCTTGCAGGATGACAGGAGTTCTGGTTGATCTGTGTGAACTAATCTAGAGGCAAGAGTCCTTTGGATGCTACTAGGATGGCAACATCAACTCACAGTATGTGGCAAGATTTGACGAGCCGCTATAGCATTTGTGCGAGTCTGTTGTCCATGGAGGAGCAGTTAGACGAGACCTTGTGCAACCAGGAGCTACACAAACACTTTTCAAGATAGAGTTCACATCTAAATCGATGAGGATTGTCTCTCAACTTGCTCTAGGACCAGGTATATCTTCGTGAAACCATCTTGCCCATTGCATAGTTATTGACATGATCTGTTGGTTGATGGGAAATATGTCAGTAATTTTTTTTGTTTCCGCTTCCTATATGATGTTGTATTTTTCTACAGACTCATTGTTGGTTAATTACATATTAGATTACCTTTTAGTAATTTATAGTCCATCACGAAGGTGTGTGCAATGACCCTAATTTTAGGGTTTTCATAACTAATATAACATTAGAGGGCCAGTCATGTTGTGTACATGAAATATAACAATTTGAGGAATTGGTAACTCAAATATAGATTCCTCACCTAAATTAGGCATTTTGAGATATGATAGAGGACTAAGATACTTAATTGAGTTCAATTAAGAATGAATACCTTTTTATGAATCAATTGAGTATTTGTGGGACCAACCATCTAATTGAGGGCATACATGGAATAGAATGACTTGCTTATAGATGATGATGTGTTATATGGTAAAGTAAAGTTATCTTAAGTTGTTTGGATCTTTTCAAGACTAATTGGAAATTGCATTGGCCATAGTATTCCAATATACTAAGTTTTTTGTGGTTATTAATTAATTAGCCAATATTAGACTTTAGTCTTAAAATTTGAGGAGAATGTACTCTAGTATGTTATGAACAAATGTTTAAAATTTTAGAGTCTAAGCACTCTCCTAAGTAACATTATTGAGGTTTGATTTTCATGAAATAAATGATAAATATATGCATGGTGGATGTGATTACTTATATATGATGATCAGTGTGACATTGATATCTCGTGTGACCTAGGGTTAGCGTTCTTGGGCCAATCCAGGACGTGATTGTTGCTGACCAAGAAATTGAGACCTCATCTCCTCTCTCCACATAATGTGATGGTGGGGAAAACGACCCAGCTCATCACCCCTCATCTCCACATATTGCATGGGCAGGGGGGAATCAACTTTGTTTGTGCGATCCAAAAACTTTGATAGGACCTTCCTAACAAACCCTATGATATGGTTCTTGGTGAATGAGTGAGGGAGATTGACCCATGCCTTCCACTACTTTTTCCACCAACACTCTTAGAGACAGGTCGAGGAGGAAGAGCATAGTAGGGTGAAGCATAGGAAATTTTGGAGGTTGAAGGAGACACCATGGTTGCGAATCATGGAAGGGGCCCTTCCAAGAAATATTTGAGGATGCATTCAAGCTTGTAGTGCATAGGTGGGGAATGGTGGTGATGACCAGAGAGTCTGGTACTTTCCCTTGTCAGACTGAAGGGGACCTCATGGGTGATCAGAAGGCGACAATGGATCCTGGATGATGATCAAATGTAAACATGAGATCCTTAGTGACTGGATAGGCGATCATCAAGCTTTAGAAATCACAATAGAACCTTCCCTTACGGTGATGTCCATGCTTGTAGGAACAAATCTCTTGTAGGCCAAGGAGGAGCCATCTATGTAAAGGAGGAGCCACTGGCGGTGATCCTGAGAGGCTATAGGTGCATTAGGTTGCCCAAAAAAGATTCTTGTCATAGAAGGTCGTGATAGGGATGAGGAGTAGCAGAAGATGACTAAGTTACACACTAGAGGCTAGTGTCATGTGGCGACACACATGGAGGGTAACAACACCCAACGGATGAAATCACGTCGAACGTGATGGGAGAAAGAAGAGAAAGTGATGGAATGGGCTTAGTCTAGCACCCCTCACTAGACCAACCGACTCAACTAAGCAGGCCTATGACCGCCAAGCAAACATGATCTAGGAGGTGCCCAAATTGGACATGTGGCAGGACCTCATAGGCCAAAAAAGATAAATACACAAAAATCACTAAGATCTTGTAAAATTCATTGTAATTAGATCAATTATTAAAAAATTGTAAATAAGGTACCAAAATTGTAAGAAAAACATCATATTTAACATCGGATCCCTATATCATCTTTCGAAAAAAACATAATGATAATTAATAATGTAGATGATAATGCTCAACCTAAGTGTTCTTTTAAATGGTATAATTAGTAAATGACGAATATCAAATATGAGAAAAATAGTTCTGAATCCTAATGTTATGAGGAAACCAAATGTGAACTCTAAACTTCATGGAATCTACAAATACTAGGTATTCTGACATTAAAATGTAATTAAGTACTTCCAACCTCTTTTAATTCTAGAAAATAGATTAATCATCAGAAAAATATGAAATTTGGTTTAGACCTTAATAATGACATATAGGTCAGAAAAAAAAATCAGGCACATGTACCAGATTAGTTGAACCTAGATTTGGCTAAACCCAAGTTTGGACCTAAAATACTTTTAATAATGGTGAATCTTCTTTTAATGATGATTAATTACTATTAATCAAGTGATGACCAGAGTAGTATATGAACTTGGATGTGTAGGATATATCTGAACACAAGTATATGGGTTTATTTAAGAATATGACTATGGTTTTCTTGGTTGCAATCATGATATATATGTATGCTCGCTTCTTTTGCAAATATTGGATGTAGTATAACTATATAGTACCTGATGTTTTATCAATTAAAAACATAAATGATGAGTGCATACTTTGTAGTTATTTAAGGTGTTCATTATCCCCATTACGAGGGAATATATTAATGTTGACTAGTACATTTCCCTAGAGCACATGGTGTACAAGAAGTTCCCTAGAGTAATTGGTACACAGGGATGGGCCCTATATATGTTTTTCTACTAGTCCACCTTAGTAATGCAAATCATCATGAAAAATGATAAAAATCAGTGTGTTTCTCTTAATAAAGAATTTTTTTCTATGATCTTTCTTTCTTTCTACAAATGTTTTCAAAGTTATGAAAACGATAAATATATGTATCTTTCTACCCATGTACACAACACATTGTGTTGATTCATTTAGGATCAGATCTAGAATGGGAGAAAAGACAGAAAGTGAGTTGTTTTACATGTTGGTCCTATTCTGTAGATCCTAGTTAGCATACATGTTCATAGACTTGTAGATACTCCATTCAATATATAATTTTAATTCATGTTGTAATAACTCATTTTGTAATATACATATGTTCAATGTTGAGAATGTTATGGTGTATGCATTAGATTTGAATGTTCGTGTATGCTTATCCTTCCACATCGCACTTTGATACAATTGCATAAAATTTTCAAATTTGTCCTCTCAAGCCATCAATGTGTAAGGACGACACAATCCAATGATGTTACAATTGGTATCAGAGCATGAACAATAGATACACCTAATAATTTATCACCATTAAACATAAAACTAAATTCCACCTTTCACTTAAAACCCTAGAAATTTAGTAGGTTGTTCTATAGGATTGAGGTTTGACTTAGCCTCTAAGTTAGAACCTAGATGTTTGAGAACTAGGTTTAGATAGCTGTATGAAACCCTTTCCATATAAAGATCATATGTATTGGGTAGCTACACTAGTCTACACCTTTTTTTCAAGCCATTTCACTAGGTGACATGACACTTGACTATCTACTATGTGTGGGATACTCAGTTTTGTTGATTTGCTTTTGTTTTTCAAATGGATCAAGCCTCGACAATTTTCTCTAACGTATGTCTTCTCAGAGAAAAAACTATATAATATTTTATTATATATATGTAAATATGAAAATGTGTCCCTCACACAGGATAATAGTATGTGTGCATGCAACCTAAGTGAAAGGGAGTGACATTAGTCTAGAAAAGAGAGTATATCTAGATTATATATCTAGATCCTTATTGGATATATAACAGTTAAAATAAATGTTTGATTTATATATGAAATAAGCATGTGTAGTCTTATCTGAGTTTGATCTTTGATGGTTTAAGTTTCCTTATACAGGTTTAAGTTGTATATGAGTTAAATCCAATTTTTTAGATTTTAAGCTAAGTCTTGATGATGAAAGTACATTCCCTTTTCTTACTTAAGATGATCTAAGTTAAGATAAAGATAATATGCGTGAGACTCAAGCTCTCTTACAAAGGAGGACCTCCATTGTTAGGAAAAGATACATGTTGAACTCCAGGGAGTGTGAGACCTACAAGTAGAGGGTCATAGGACCTACACTAAAATATATGAAAATATGAGATATATGTGAAATGATGTGTCCTAAGATGGGTTACTTCAGAGTACATGAATTGAGTCCTTATGCATGATTCATACCTATGATCTAAATCCTTGACGTAAGTGTTGGGTAAATTTTTTTTGGGTAGATGACTCATGACGAGAAAGTCATTTCTTTTGATTGAGTCAGGTCCTCTCTTGATTGACATATGTTTGTCAATATCATCATTAGATGCAAATGAGGTGATATATGAACTCTAGTTCTAAGTGTATAATGCCTTGTGCTTAAGATACTCGCAAATGTTGTTCCTTCCACTTTTCTTTATTAAAATATAATGATAGAAACCTCACTTGATCTATATGGATTATTTATATATGAGGATTCACTCATATAATCTTTACCTATTCTATAATCCCTTCCTAGATCATACAAGTAATACCCAAGTTTGAAATCATAATAAGATGGGCTTAGTATATTCTCTTTCCCTTGATATCATACATGAAATATATCATCTTGAACCACCAGCTTAACATAAAGATATATTTGGATCATATGTGAGATGATCACAACATATAGTTCTTAACTTCAAGACTTTTAACTTTAAGCTTCTAGTTTGGTAATAAATCATGCAGTAGGGTGAAACTTTGATATTAAATCATGTTGGTAAGCCATTCTCAAATGATGAAATGCTAGTATGATGTTGATAATAACATACACTAATTATCTTAAGTGTGATAATTCCAATAATTTATGACACAAAATCTTGATATCACCATACATTTGTGAGTAGGGAGAAAGATGAAATATTGAGTAATATCTTCTTGACTTCAAAAAATAATCTTGAATTCTTTGGAAACTAAGGAACGTTTATTTTAATACAAAAGAAGGTCAAGTTATGCCTAAGACATAAATGATACTTCAATATATATATAATGTGGAGTGGGTACCCCTTTTATGCTCTAAAATCCTATAACAACATAGGGTACATGTGTAGCTATGGTCTTTGGCACCTAGAAGTGGTGACCTTCATGAAATTGGGAACTTTTGTATAACCTTAAGTATGACATTATCTGAATTTTGAGGATGAAATTCTATTTAAGGTGGGATTAATGTGATGACCCTAACTTTAAGGTTTTGATAACTAATATAATATTAGAGGGCCAAGCATGCTATGTACATGAATATGCCAGATTGAGGAATTGGTAACTCAAATATAGATTCCTCACCCAAATTAGGTGTTTTGAGATGCGATTGAGGACTAAGATACCTAATTGAGTTTGATTATGAATGAATAGCCTTTACGAATAACTTGAGCATTTCTGGGGCCAACCATCTAATTGAAGGTGTATATGGAATAAAATGACTTGCTTATGGATCTTGAGTTGTTGTATGGCAAAATAAAGTTATCTTAAGTTGTTTGGATCTATTGGAGACTAGTTGGTAATTGCATTAGCCATATTATTCCAATATACTATGTTTTTTGTGGTTATTAATTAATTAGCCAATATTAGACTTTAGTCTTCAAATTTGAGGAGAATGTATTCTAGTATGTTATGAACAAATGTTTAAAATTTTAGAGTCAAAGCACACTCCTATGTAATGTTATTTAGGTTTGAATTTTATGAAATAAATGATAAATATATGCATGAAGGATTGTGGTTACTTAGATATGATGATGGGTGTGACATTGATATCTCACGTGACCCAGGGTTAGAAAGCTTGGACAATTCTAGTCCATGACTTCTACTGACCAGGCAATGGAGACCTTGTCTCCTCTCTCCACATAATGAGATGGTGGGGAAAATGACACAAATCATCACCCCTCATATGCACATATTATTAGGGGGGGAATCAAATTTGTTATTACAATCTAAAACCTTTGATTGGACCTTCCTAACAAACCCTATGATATGGTGCTTGGTGAATGAGTGAAGGAGATTGACCTATGCCTACTGCTGGTTTTTCCACGAACACTCATTGAGACAGGTTGAGGAGGAAGGGCAGAGTAGGGTGAAGCATAAGAAATTCTAGAGGTTGAAGAAGGAGCCACCATGGTTGGGAATCATGGAAGGGGCCCTTCCTAGATAGATTTGAGGATGCATTCAGGTTTGTAGTGCATAGGTAAGGCATGGTGGTGATGACCAGAGAGTATGATGCTTTCCCTTGTCGAACTGAAGGGGACCTCATGGGTGATCAGGAGGCAACAACGGCTCCTGGTTGATGATCGAATGTAAATGTGGGATCCTTGGTCACCATAGAGGCGAGTGTCAAGATTTAGAAATCACAACAACCCCTTCCCTTGTAGAGGTATCCATTCTTCTAGGAACAAATCCCTTGCAGGCCGAGGTGGAGACATCGACGTCGAGGAGGAGCCACTGGCGCCAATCTGGAGAGGCTAGAGGTGCATTATGTGCCCGAATGAAGCTTCTTGTTGTACAAGGTTGTAATGAGGATGAGTAGTAGCAGGAAACAACCGATTTACATGCCAGAGGCAGGAGCCCAGCGACGTTGCTCACGGATGGGAACAACGCCCAATGAACAAAATCACATCAAAAATGATGGGAGAAAGAAGTGAAAGAGATGGAACGGGCTCGGTTCAACACCCATCGCAAAACCGACCGAATCAATTGAGTAGGCCCTTGAACCGCCAAGAAAATAGGAGCCAGGAGGCACCCAAGGTGGACACATGGAGACCTCATAGGACGGAAAATGTAAATACCCAGAATGCACTCAGATATTGTAAAAGTCATAGTAATCAGCTCGATTGTTAGAAAATGTTTAATAAGGTATCAAAATTGTCAGAAAAACACAATATTTAATACTAGACCCGTAGATCAGCTTTTGAAGAACACATAATGATTAGGTGATAATGCTCCACCTTAGGGTTCTTTTAAATGGAATAATTAGTTAATGACAAATATTAAATCTGAGAAAAGAAGTTCTAAATTCTATGTTATGAGGAAACCAAATATGAACTCTTATCTTCATGGAATCTCCAAATATTAGGTCTTTTGACATTAAAATGTAATTAAGTCCTTCCGACCTCTTTTAATTCTAGAAAATAGATCAATCATCAGAAAAATATGAAATTTGGATCAGACCTTAATAATGACATATAGGTCAGAATAAACATATTAGGCACATGGACCAGATTAGTTGAAACTAGATTTATCTAAACCATAGTTTGGACCTAAAATACCTTTATAACTTGTTTTAATGATGATTAATTTCTATTAATCAGCTGATGACCATAGTAGTAGATGAACTTGGATGTATAAGGAATATTTGAACTCAAGTACATGTGTTTATTTAAGTATATGACTATGGTTTTCTTGGTTGTAATCATGATATGTCTGTATGTTCTCTTGTATTTGCAATTATTGGATGTAGTAACACTATATAGTACTCTAAGTTATATCACTTAAACACATAAACGATGAGTAGATATTTTGTAGTATATAAGGTGTTCATTATCCCCCTTACGAGGGAATGAATTAATGTTGATCAGTACACCTCCCTATATCACACGGTGTACGGGAAGTTCCCTAGATTACTTGGTACACAGGGATGTGCCCTATATATGTTTTGGTATTAGTCCACCTTAATAATGCAAATCATCATGAAAAATGAATAAAATCAATGTATTTAGACTAATAATGAATTGTTTTCTGTGATCTTTCTTTCTGCAAGTCTTTTCAAAGTTATGAAAACCATAAATATATGTATCTTTCTAATCATGTACACAATACATTGTGTTGATTTGTTGTTTCACATATGTTTTAGGTTCATAGCAAGAATGGGAGAAAAGAGAGAAAGTGATCAATTGTACATGTTCGACCTATTGGGTGGATCCTAGTTAGAATACATGTTCATAGACTTGTAGATACTTCATTCAATATGTAATTTTAATTCATGTTGTGATAGCTCATTTTGTAATTACACATGTTCAATGATGAGAATGTTATGGTGTATGCATTATATTTGAGTGTTCATGTATGCTTTTGCTTTCGCATCACATTTTGATAAAAAATTGCATAATGTTTTCAGATTTGTCCTCTGATGTGCGCATTTTATATCACAGTTTGGACCACTTTTGGTTGGATTTCCAGATCATTTTCATCCAATAATCACTCTTAATCAGGCTAGATTTTTTTACATAATTTTGTCTTTACTTGCTTTATGGTTTGGTTTGTAGTTACAACAATTTGCAATCGAATTGGGGAGAAATGTCATCATAACATCCATCAACACATTCTCCAATCATCTAGACATTCAAAAAATCAATGTTGTTGAAATTGATAATGCACCCTGTGTCTTATTAAAGGCACCCTGTGTGCTAGTCTAGAAATTGAACCTAACACTCCCAGATTTGCAGCAACACGTTGTGTCTTATTAGAGACATGCCATGTCTTATTAAATACGTGTCATGTGTTATTAAAGACACGTTGTGTAACTTTCCTGAACTCGATCCAGACTTCAGTTATCACATAAAACACTTTGTGTCTTATAAAAGACACGTCGTGTGACCTGCATATTTTACTCAAATACAAATTTAACAACCTCACCCTTATATATACAACCCCATGTCATCTTGGGAAAGTTATCACAGAGTATTTTGAACCTTTTGGAGTGGGACTCAAGCAAGGGAGAGTCACAAGGAGTTGGAGGCGTTCCAAGGGAGAAAAGTTGGTATCTCGGGAGGGAAACTTCTTCTTCTTCTCCGACAATTGTAGAAGGAATCTTTGTCATTCTCTTCTCTCCACTCTGACATGAAGGTTTATGGAGATTTTCCAGGAGCAAGGATGGATTTGTAACTCCTTGACCGGAGTTCCAAGTCTATCTCCCATCATCCACAAACATCCAAGTTTATTTCCTTCTATTATGATGTCTAGCACTACCTTCTACTTCTTGTATCTACTTTCTACAACCATGGACGAGTAGATCTCTTGTTATTGGGCATGGGGGAGTAACTCCCATGTCATAACATTATTGAACACAAATTTCATATATAATGCTAGTCGTTTTGTTGTTCCAAGGTTCATTAGTGTTTAATTCTTTTTACATACTTTGCTGGCCACTTTTTATGTATGATTTCTTCTCTTTTTATAATACAGGAAGATGTGAATAGGTGTAAGGAGATGTACCTTAGCTGCACCACCTTGATCACGAGAGTGGCTGGGATGTGTTGGAGAACAAAGGTTTGTAGTCCAAATCTAAGTATATCTACGGGAGTGGTATACAAAGTTAGGACTATTATACACAACTGGGAGGTGGGTGTAGGATACATGGCTCCCTTGTGTTATTTCTAGTGTTCTTGATCATTGTTGTTCATCATTTTATGATTTATATGTGAAATGCTATCCTCAAGAATCCCTAAACCAAATTGATCCTTAATACATGTGAATTCTATTTTAGTTTGTTTCTTTTTAATTTCTTAGTTAACTAACCAAAACCTCTCTTGTTTAAAAGATCTATATTGTTGAAGTTCAGTAATCTTGTGCCTAACAAACCTTTGCTCATAGGAAAACCTTGATAATACTAAAAACACTTGTATAGTTGTGGGGTAGTGTTAGAGTTTACAAATACTAAAACATGTACACACTAATAACAATGTTTTGGCACCGTTGCCCAAGAGCATTGATATTTTTGTTAGAGTAAGAAGTGTTGAATTGTAAGCGAGACTACATCACACCATCACCTATAATATTCACCATCACTTTTTTCAATCATGATCATCATCATTGCCATATTGTTGTATCTTCCATTTTCATTTTTGTACTTAACACGCCTTCTTTACTTGAAGGACTGTATCAAGAGATCCAAAAGGGGTCTTGAGACTTCCACATTTTTAGACCCCAATATTGAAGATAATGCTAGCAGCCTTCAAAAGCAAGGAGGAGTGAACCTGAAATAGATTTGGAGGAGTCACAACATCCATCACCTTCATCACCACCATCTTCACCAGAAAGTCTAACCTAACAAGAAGAACAAATCATGGAAGATAATCATCCCCTAAAGGACTTTGTTGTTTCAACTGCTAAAAATATCAATGGGGCTATCAATATCCCAAAAATTGAGGCAAATGATTTTTTTTATCATCCCTACCATTATACAGATGATATAGTAGAACCAATTTGGAGGGATGCCAATGGAGGATCCAAACATCCATATTGCTGAATTTCTACAATTGCTAAGCACTTTCAAGATACATAGTGTTCCTACTGATGTAGTTTGTCTTCTACTTTTACCCTTCTCTTTGAGAGATAGAGCCAAGGTGTGGCTCTCTTCTT
The DNA here is from genome assembly GCA_963693085.1 of Alisma plantago-aquatica. Classification (NCBI taxonomy): domain Eukaryota; kingdom Viridiplantae; phylum Streptophyta; class Magnoliopsida; order Alismatales; family Alismataceae; genus Alisma; species Alisma plantago-aquatica. The sequence continues at coordinate 1,284,061,342 of OY856412.1, read as the reverse complement.
TTCTAAGAAACTCCATCAATAATTGGGTAGGACTCCTCAAAGTTTTCTTAGCCAAATACATTCTACCAAGCTTGACTGCACAATTAAGGAGTCAACTCATCAATTTTTCCCAAAAGGCATGGATAGACCTTGTATGACACATGGGAAAGGTTCAAAGACCTTCAATGTATTTGTCCACACCATGGTTTAAGAAACTGGATTCTAATGCAAACTTTCTATAATGGCTTATTTTACAATATAAGGATATCTATTGATGTTGCTGCAAATGGTGCTTTAATGAACAAATCATATAGGGACACTTTTTCCATTATTGAAGATATGACAATTAATCATTGCCAGTGGAGTCCTGATTGGAGCATCTAGCCTTCTTCTTCATGCTATATTTTCTGAAAGCAAGCTGCCGAAGTAACTTTTGATGCAGTGGAGTAGAGGGACACACTCCTTTATTTTCTGCCACACTATCACAGTTTGAAGAGATATTGGAGCCCAACAGAGATGTCAACTGTAATTACATCCAACAACAACAACATTTGCAGCCCAAGATGAGTTTGAAGTCCACGCTTGAGACCTTTGTCTCAACTCAAATTCAGCAAAATGATGAACTTCATCGACAAAGGGAGCTGCTACAGGATGTTATTTCACATATTTCTTCTAAGGTAGATGGAATTGCCACCCACACTAGGATGTTGGAGAATCAAATTTCTCAACTAGCTCTTTCCAATCAAAATGCACCTTCCAGTTCCTTGCCTAACCAACTAGAAATGAACCTGATGGATACATTCACATCGGTTACTTTGAGGAGTGGAGCTGTTATAGGAGATTCTTCTTCACCATCAAATCCAATATCATATGATGTTTTTGACTCCAATGTAGGAAATGAATTTGAAGATCTATAGAAGCCATTTTCACATGCTCCAAAGGATGATGTTTCAAACAAGACAAATGCCCCCTTACAACATATCTTTGATACAATGCTTGATGATAACATTCTCTATGACTTCAATTCTGGTTATTTTGAAGAAGTGAAATAAGGGAAGCACAACATATATGTCTAGAAGCATATTCTTGTTGCAAATCATAAGTGTATGTCTTTGTCCCAAATCAACAATACATTGAGAAAGAGGCACAGATCAATGGTGAAACAATTTTAAACCTAAAATCAAAGAAATGGACCTTCATCTTTATCATTCACCATGACAGGTATCTAGTTCCAATCCTCTTTAGTTTTTTATATGAAGTGAGGACACTTCAAATTTTGAGCTTAGGGGGAGAGAAACTGGGTGATAGTGTAGTGTAGTTTTATTTCCTTTTTATCATTATTCTATTAGATGTTATTTGCAATTTTGCTCTTCTTGTCAAAAATCTACTATGATATGAAACTTATCTTTTGTATGTGGATTGAACTCCTGTGCTTAACTGATTGTCCTCTTTTATTGAGAAATATCATTTGGAGAAATTGTAAATGGCATGTACCCATCAAATGAAACTTTTTGGCCATCAACATTTTCTTAACTATGGTTTATGCTTATAGCTTGAACATTCATCTTTCACATCCTTGTTTGCTTAAAACATGTAATGTTTCAATTTTTTTAGTAAATCAACTTTACAACATCATTTAGAATATGAGATGCCCTTGCCAAGCTCTTAGTGCATTTTCAACTACTCTTTTAGTGAAAATGTTTCAAAACAAATGAATGAAATCTAGCTAATGTTGCAATTTAGTTGACTCTCCTATGTTCTGGAAATTTTTCAACTTTCTTTTGGCTTATTTCACCCTCATATCCCATAAAGGATGGCTAAACCACCCTCATATCACGCTATCCTAGTTTAAGTCCAATCTGGCCACGATGGTTAGGTGGTATATCTTAAAAGAGGCTAAAATACCCCAACCGACACTCCATGTGTGCAAAAGCCTACATTAGCATCCGAGTGTCGGAACCCGTAACCCATTGTCATATGATTTTTGGAAAAGAAGGAGAGTACAACTAAAATTGTTAATTTTAACTAAGATTTCATAATTTGTATCTTGACAGTTGAGAGTCTGAGTTTCACATCTACTAATTGTTTGGCTTGGTCATCCAAATTCTACTTAGTGTTGTTTAATTGAATGGTTCATTTAATTGTGACCACCGCTACTGCACTAAAAATCTCTTTCTTGGATGTTTAAATTGAATTGATGGCTATGAGTATAAACTTGTTAATTGTGGCTGGTTTGGTCTTATACACATCTTTCATTTCATTTGATCTATGCATGAACTTGACAATTCCTTCATTTGTATTTCTATGATCTATTTGCTTCAGGACACGAAATAGTCTAAGCTTAGGGAAATTTGATGTGTGCATTTTATATCATATTTGGGACCACTTTTAGTTGCATTTTATCTCAGGCCATCTATGTCTTGAGATGGCAAAATCCAGGGACATTATAGTGTGGTTCAATCTTCAAGTCATTTTGAGGTTCCATCTATTTTATAAGAACATTACAATATTTACGTCAATTATGCACATTTAGGGTCAACATACTCATAATAATCAACAACACAAGGGTTCATCAAGTCAAGGGGTCCAAACAATGAAGATGATTTAGATCAGAAAGATAACTACTTAAGAGACATTCAAATCTAGATGGATGTCCCCTATAGTCTAGGCATCAGAATTCAACATTGGTGTCAACATGTTCACAAACATTCAATCACCAATGTAGTTCACATATGCCATAAAGAGGTCAAGGATATAAGGTGCAACTCTTATTTGAGATGGGACAACATAACAAGATTCATATTGAGATTAGGGCACAATCGTAGCACGCAAGTAATATGTCACACTAGGTTATCGCTAGTGGACATAGGGTCACACTAATGCTGTATTAAACGATGTGGTGGATCTATACATTAGGGTCTTAAATCATCATGGTATTACTAATTTCAAGAACAAAAAGGAGTTTGATGTAAAAGATAGGTCAACATAACATTTGAATATATCACAATCATGCCTCATATTCAATCATTAAGTACCATGTAGATCAAGATAATAGGAAAAGGGGAAATATGGTATGATAATAGCGTCATTGGGTGTGACATAACACTGATTTAGGACTGATATGAAGATTTGAAATATGAGTCACTTTCCATCATGTTGAAATATCAAACTTAGAATCTTAACATGAAAGTGCATTATAGGCCATATATGAGTCAAGGATCATAATAGGGCAAACACCATGGGTCAAGCTCAAACCTTTGAGAAGATTTCATCACAAATTACTTATTAGAGTCACAATCAACAATGAAGGGTCGTCATTTGATTAATACTCTACACAATGGTGCTTTAAGTAGGTTAAGAAGATCAAAAGATAGAAATTTTAGCTAAACAGGGTACATAGAAGCATAATTAGTTCATGACATCATGCCTAGATTGTTGATCTCTTTGTGACCATCAATTTGATATATAAAAGCTTCTATTTTAGTTGAGGGATGTGCAAGATATGGCTAATTGAATGTCTTGATTAGAAACTAGACAAAACAAAATAGAGGTTACCATATTATCATGTGTTTGTCGATGGCATATGATTGAGATCCATCGTGGACCAAACTTGATCTATAGTTTTCTATCATCCCTTCAGTTGAAAATGATGAGTGATGTGGTTCCTTCACTACCACAGAATTAGATCCTAGAGTGGGTTGGCCCACTAGATCAATGACTAGTAGTCATCCCCCTTTGAGCCAGTCACTCGTGGTCTTGCACGCACAAGCTTCCATTGTGGCAGTCGTTAGTGTGCAACCAGCACGAGGTGTGCAAGCTATGGACTGTGGCAGAGGTGCTGACATGCCACATCTGGCAACCGTGAAGCTAGGGGCATCTCATCTGCGACTGAGGTAGTGCAGATGAGGAAGCCCCAACCTCACTTAGGTGGGGGCGGCCATGGCCAAGGGATAGGAGATGGAGAGGTAGGATCTGAGATAGGGAGTGATAAAATAGACAAAAACATAGGGGAAAGGAAGGCGAGGATTAATCGGAGTGACTGGGACCATCAATTTGGCTAAAAAAGGCAAGCCCATGTGTGATTGGTGGGGGTTGAGGGAAACCATGATTTAGTGGCGCCTCTCCATGTGGACCAAGGAAAAAGATGTCTTTGTAGCCATCATACCATGGATCCATAGATCCAACGAATGACAAATGGGACACACTAGGGTTTTTCAAGTGGGGAGATGGTGGCTGGGAGCACCCCAATGGGTCCCATTTAGGACCAAATTTGAGATAAATCAATTAATTTGATGATTTAGAGTGGGTATATTCATATGACCATAACTTTCGACTCATATCTCCAATTGAGGTGATTATTGTGCTATTAGAGAGATAATTGAGATCTCTACAACATGGAATACATTAGCGATAAAGGTTACCATATTGATGAGATTCAATACATCTAAATATATGGTGAATCATTAACTCATGAAACTTAGATAAAAAGTGCAAATTAATATTGCATATGGTGAGGTTGCTCATTGATGTGACCAAACTAGAGAATTACCACATTGAAACTAAGAAATTGACATTCAACTTGGTAGGAGGTCACTTAATGAGAGAGAACGAGTACAATAGAGGAGAGAGAAAAAGTCTTGTTATCACACTTCTACAATAGGGGGAAAATCATGACTCCCTAGTCATCTATCCGACATGCTTCCTCTTCTTTTAAGATCCCTGTAGTTATAATAACTTATACCTTTCATTTGTTCCTCTCCTCTTATAGGATCTATTCAGTTCCTACACATTTCTTATGTTATTCCAAACCCAGTGACCCTAAACTCAGGTGTGTTTGATTATTTGATGACGTCTACCCAACACTAACTACCTTCTACTTTCCATTTGAATTTCCACCACATTTCCCACCAATCTAGGACCCATAAACTACTAGTTATCTCATTATCATTGTTGAGACCTCTGTAGTTATTTTTCATTGCTCGGTCCCAACCCCTAAGTCCATCTATCTATTAGGTTAATTTTATGTTCAATATAGTGTTATGTATATATATGAACCCTTCCAATCATCTTGGAAGGCTCTTATTGTATAGAGAAGTGGTTGACATTTTTTATTTTGTCAAAATAAGTGAAATTTAAATTTTCCCTTTCTTCTCCTATCATCTCTACATTTATAGTCATTAAAGTGATTCTCACACCGTAGTCATATTCTCACTCATGTTCTTTGCATATGTCTGTATTGGGTTCTTGTCTACCTCGTTGACATCTTGGTTTTCCTAGTTTTTTGCTACACTCTAGGGTCCATAAGCTCCTCAACCTACAATGTCATTCAACATTTTTAATGATCCTAACCACCTTGTATCGTCAAGTCAGATTGTCTGGGACAGACAAGGGCAAAGGGAGGAAACAGTGATCTTCTTGATCGATGCTAATCCAGATTTGTTCGAAGAGGTTGTGTTCCTCTCACAACCTGCCATTTTCATCTTTTTCTCCTCTGATTTAGTAGGATTTGACTAGATTTGGTTGTGGTCAATATACTAATGTGTCCTATCACTTCATAAGATTGTAAAATCACATGTAGATGTATCTCAATGGTTGTCCATTGTTCTAGTTTACAACTAAAGGAATTGTATTTTCTTATAAAGCTCATAATAATTTATTTTTGTATTAGAAAAACTAAAGAAAGAAGATTTTTACAACGTGAAACTTAAGATTTATCTTTTGATACTTGTTTGTATCCAACTTCTATCCCAATCTCTATCCCACAACATCTGGTCCCTTGACTTGTGGGTCCCATGATAGAGTCTACGGTCAAAATGTACCGGGCACATTGTCCTGGGCACAGATGAGGTGAGCTCGTAACGGGTCCAAATCGTCTATATCTAACTTATGTCCCAACCTATGTCCCACACCATCTGGTCCCTTGACTTGTGCGGTCCCATGATAGAGTCCACGACCGGGATGTACTGGGCACATTAGTTCGGGCACAGATGATGTGAGCCCGTAACAGGTCCCAATCTTTTGTATCCAACTTTTGTCCCAAACTCTGTCCCACAACATTTGATCCGTTGACTTGTGGGTTCGATGATAGAGTCTATAGTCGGGATGTATTAGGCGCATTGTCCCGGGCATAGATGATGTGAGCCCGTAACGGGTCCAAATTACAGTCGGGATGTACCCAGCACATTGTCCCGGGAATAGATGATATGAGCCCGTAACGGGTCCAAATCTTCAATATCCAACTTTTGTCCCAACCTCTGTCCCACCACATCTAGTCCCTTGACTTGTGGGTCCCATGATAGAGTCTACGACGGAGATGTATCAGACACATTATCCCGGGCACAAATGATGTGAGTCCATAACAGGTCCAAAACTTTTGTATCCAACTTCTGTCCCAACCTCTGTCCCACAATATTTGGTCCCTTGACTTGTGGGTCCCATAGTAGAGTCTGCGGCCGTAATGTATTGGGCACATTGTCCAAGACACATATGATGTGAGCCTGTAATGGGTCCAAATCTTATGTATCCAATTGTTGTCCCAACCTCTGTCCCACAACATCTGGTCCCTTGACTTGTGGGTCACATGATAGAGTCTACAGCCGAGATGTACCAGGCACGTTGTCTCAGGCACATATGATGTGAGCCTATAGCGGGTCCAAATCTTTTGTATAAAACTTTTGTCCCAACCTCTGTCCCACAACATCTGGTCCCTTGACTTGTGGGTCTCATGATAGAGTCTACGACTGGGATGTACCAGGCACATTGTCCTGAGCACATATTATGTGAGCCCATAGCGGATCAAAATCTTTTGTATCAAACTTCTGTCACAACTTCTGTCCCACAACATTTGGTTCGTTGACTTGTGGGTCCCATGATAGAGTCTACGGTCGGAATGTACCAGGCACACTGTCCCAGGCACACATGATGTGAGCCCGTAATGGGTCCAAATCTTTTGTATCCAACTTCTGTCAATCTCTGTCCCACAACATTTGGTCTCTTGACTTGTGGGTCCCATGATAGAGTCTACCCGTAACGGGTCCAAATCTTCTGTATTCAACTTCTGTCTCAACCTCTGTCCCACAACATCTGGTCCCTTGACTTGTGAGTCTCATGATAGAGTTTACGACCGGGATATACCGGACACATTGTCTTGGTCACATTGTCTCATGATAGAGTTATGTGAGCCCATAACTGAATCTTAGGACATTTGAGATACACACACACAAATAACTGGACAAATAAATTTGATGCATCATGCAGGACTCAGTCTTGAATGTGAGAGAGTGAAAAGTCAACAAATAAACAATGACCAACTAGTCTATTCAGACTGCCACGTATTAAGGACATTACACAGGTAAACCAACAAGATTATTCAGACTGTCACGACACAAGGGGGAACAAATTACAGTGGTTTTGGATGGTTTGTTCTTGTAGATCGATAGTGGATATTTTGTCCCATCTAATAAATCTTCTCAACAGGCATTCTAATGTTTTCCAGCGCCACATTTTTGCGGAAGGTGCATCGGTTGCAATCGGACTCTAGCAGGGACGAGGTTCTGTACTCGTCTTCTCCGCCGACAACCGGCATCTCATCACCGGGCGTGGCTTCAACGTTTACGTACCCTGGGCGGTATGTCCTGCCAATGACACCCTCAACCTCATCAGAAGCTTTGAGGAACTTAAACTGCAGCTCAAGGTGAGCGTAGCTGTTGCCGGTAGGAATCTGGCAGTTGTGCACTTTGTCATCCTCGGGTGTTACGGGCACAACACCAACCGACAACTCAAGTACGCCATCTACGACAACGTTGACCGTGTTCCTAGCAGCTGTACCCTCGATCGACACCTTCCCGTCTGGAGACGTCCACTCCGACCGGTACCCGTCGGGAATGTCAAGCGGAGCTCCGTCAAATGAGACCTGCAGGTTATCCAAGGCATCGTTCCATAGGGGGACGGCCGGAGTTGCCTCAACCGTGAGGTGGTGGCCGCCAGGAGTGACGAGGCCCAGTGCCTGGATCCACGTGAAGTCCCGGGATCGTCCTTCGGGGCGATGGCCAATGAAGCGGGCGTTGATCTGTAGCGCCGGATCGGAGATAAGGGCGAAGTGCTCGTCTCGACGGCCGTGGAAGTAGAAGACGACCCGGCCCGTCACCGCCGATGAAGCATGGATCGTAGCAGCTTGCGGACTGTGACAAAACCAATGGCAGATATAGATAGTAAGTCGAGGCATATAGCAGAATACAATGTTACAACTGATAGTGTAGTTCTCACTTTTGCATGTCGCCTCGCAGAGATAAGACTTGCAGTCGACGTAGCACGCCTTGCCGCCTGGAGTAGCTGGCTTGGTATAGGGACACTCAGACGGGCATTGGATCGTCTTCTTGAAGCAGGGGCTCACTGGTTGGGGACAGGAGATATATCGTCTCCGAGTTTGGCTTCGCATTCACCAACACAGCAAGGAGGAGAAGGACGACACTCAGAATAGCGACATGGGACATGGACTCCAGTGACCTCATCAGGTGTTGATTGAGTAGGCTATGCTGGCTTGCTGTCTTGTTGGGTGGTTGTTCGTCTAGGATGCAGCACCGATATATATGGCTCCGTAGATAATGATCCGATCGTGCACCACGCGGCATTGCATGGCGATGGAAGAGCACTTGGAGTATGCATGGTACATGGAACGCATCTGAAGTAACAATAATAGAAACTTGCTGCTCTTAGAAGTCAAAGTTAGGCCCAAAGAGATTTAAACATCGCCATAGCACATGCAGTGTAGAGATGAGTTCTTCCCCAGAGGCACACTTGAGAGGAGATTGAGGTTAGTCATTTAATGCAAGTCAACGCCAAATTGCGTAACATACTCTGCTGAAGGCAGGCGTATGTTTCAGGAGTCGGTCGTCGCTTGCCTGATACACTTTATTGTACAGTCGGAGATAGAAGGCCAAAATCTATTTCAAATGCTGAATTTCAGAAGAGAAAGCAGGTTCACTGGTTTCCGTCTAGGGTTGAAATTCGAGACAAATAAGCAAACGATTTGCTCAGTGATCTGTTGCTTGCAAGCTGAAAAGATGTTGAATGACGTGCTCTGGCAATTATTATGTAAGATTAAAGTTTTGAAAAAGTGAGGTATTGGCCAGTTTATTTCATGCTCTAGCAGCAAAAAGGGCATCTCAGATGGCATGCCGAAGAACCGTAGGGGCTACCCCTCAACTGGTAGTGGCCTTGACATTATAGTAGTTGGGGTTGCAACAGCAATAGCCATAGACACGAAGGGGACCCCATAACTAGTATCAATCCAAGAAATGTAAGCATCAAGAACCTAAGCAGAAGGCAATGAAAATGCATTGAAAACACTTCATTGGAAAAAGGAAGCAACTGTGATCCATGCAGTAATGGGCACGCACTGTATGGATGACATCAAGATCGATGTGCTCGGAATGGCTTACCATAACAAAACATCTTACAACAATACATTACAATAGAAACCATTTCACAAAAACCATCATAGCCAAAAAAAGATTAAAATAATTGAGCAAAAATAGACATGTAAGATACATATATAGTATAGGAAACAAGGTATACATATGCAAACATGTAATGGTAAAAGAATCGCAATGCCCTTCCATCAAATGTTCACATTTTCTAGGATAATAGTCTCAAGTAAAAGCTCGCTATTTTCATTTTGGTAAGGATGGGCGATATGTACATCCTATGTTAATAAACCACTTCCCAAATTTGTTGATGTCATTGGATACCTGGGAAACAAAGCAAGCATGCATCAATAATGTCCTTTGTTTTTTGTGGCTTTCATATCTTTCCCACCTATGTCATGCATGGTCCTCACATAGCGGTTAGCTTTTGATGGTGTGTATTGTTGGAACTAGAAGAAATTTGTTTCAATTACGATAGCGGCCTTCTGGCTCAGAACTTGGTGGCTGGAATAGAATGTGTCGGTCATTGGTTGACCATGTCCATGGCGATGTTGTTGTATTTCATGACATTTCAAATAGCCCGTGTATCTATCCATGGTTGTTTAGGGATATTTTTTTGTTGTTCAAGTGTCAAAGAATGTGCCATGTGATTGTTGTGCTCTCTTCTGAAGACTATGACCAGTGTGCAATGACTAAGATCATGCAATCCATGGTTGGAGTAGAGTCAAAATTCCTCATAGTCAGCTAAATGGTGACGACAACCATGGTAAATGGTCAAATGATCATGTTCATGGTCTATTTTATGATCAAACTCCTATAGGAAATAAGAGAAAGTTTGAGGTGGCTTTATCCCTTTATCTTCCTTGGGATTAATGGATGCTTGATAAATCATTCACAAAGAACACAATATAAATACATCTAAATGGGTGTGATACAAAATTGATCTAACTTTCCTATATTGTAATCAAAATCTATGAGACAATAGAAATTGAAGTACCATACTAAAGATGACTAAACAAACTCATGAGCCCCAAAAAAGTTATTGAGTACAATGTTGAAGGTGAATTTGTCAATTTCCAACTACCTAATTGCAACATTATTAGTATCTCTATATTTACATATTATGGTGATCTTAGTTCATTTGAATATATAATATGTCTACTTATTATTAGTATTCTTGTGGACATAAAGAAAGAATGACTATCATTAATTCATTAGTGAATCATGTTTGATATATAGGCTGAATTAGGGGGTGGATTTAGGTATACAAAATCATAAACCACATATTTTAGACCTTCAAATTATATGTATAGATCAGTAAAGTATGTATTAGGAGAAAGGAAGAGATAGAGAGAAATTGAACAATCACAAAATGAATGACAAAAACTTAGAGTGCTTCTTCCTCGCAAGGTCGATTAGAAAATCTGTTACAAGATAAAATCCTAAAAGATTGATTTTGGGAAAAGAAGGCAAGTTGACTTTCTTCCATCAAAAATTGAAATTCAAGAAAATTAAGGAAAGGATTTGCTCGATGATTTGATGCTAGCAAGAAAATATGGTATTTATTGCATGATGTTCTTTGAACTCCATTGTGTAGGATTATGGTTTTGAGAAAGTGAGGTTCATGCCGGCTCTCTCAACGCCCATAATCATTAGATTGGGATTAGTTAAAAGAACCTTGATCTGAAACCAAACAACTATCATTCTCAAAAACCCTTTATATAAAAACATGGAATTAAATTATTGATATAATATCAATAAGGCATGTAAATTGTGTTAATAGAAGACAAGTTCTTACATCAAAAAATCTAAGTGACCTATGTTACACATGTCACAAAAAAATATTGTGTCAGAACATATACTTTACTACATGTTCAATTGATTCTGAATTACAAGACACACATGTCAAACCCTCAAGCTAAATATTATAGCTTACAAAACTTGTCCTCTAGAACCTTAGTGCAGTGATGACACTAATGCTATCTAAATTGATGAAGCAATCACCTATGTCTAGGTGACATCAAATAGCACAAGACGCCATGTGGCACAAACATCATCAACCTTGAGGTGAGTAGCATCCAAACACAAGGTCAGTCCTCACCACAACTACATGGGAGGATCAACTAGTCAACTAAAAGGATGTGGAGAAACTACGTGGTGAGATACCAAGTGAAAAAAACATGATTAATAGTTGAGAACATTTATTACTAGAAACATGATAAAAAGTAATTAAGAAGGACATGAAATATCTAGATTACTCAATAACTAGAATGTCGAGAAACATAACCTTACCATGATAATACATATATCATCATGGTTACCTATGTAGAAAAGGAGTCATATACATATCATGTAGAAACAAACATCACATCATAATCAAAATAGTATTTTTAACTAGTTGAACTGTAACAAATAAACAACACCGTTAAGTTACACATTTTATTATGCCATGGGAATATTTTGGTAAACTACTCAAAATACTAACTAGCTATTATGAAGCCTCTCTAGCAATCTATATAACATTAAAGTATATCCAAACTAGATCTCTCCATGCATTATGGGGTCAAAGTGACACAACAAAAGATATAGTGCACAAGGACCATATTTACCATGGAAAGTTCATAAAATTAGACCCACTATCTTAGACCCATCATCGGTAGGCAGACCACGACACCAAATACATGATATTTGAACCCACTAAATCTAAGACACTGCCACTACCATTCCCTATCACATATCATATACACCAGATCATTGGTTGCAACTAAGTGCTCAACAAGATTCAAAGATGTCCGGGTATGAGTATGTTTTCACCTTCTTGTATTGCAATCAGATTGACTCATTTCACTATTTCCCCCAATAAATTATAGAAATGGATCTACAGACTCATAACGCTCCATAATCATGGTTACACTTGATTAATTACATAAAGTATTCATTTTTTGACAATATCAGTCAATTTACATACACTTAACAAAAAAATCATTCAAATATTATTTAAACCTTAGCACCTTCAGAAGATACACATGTTTGTTACGTCATCAATTTCTAGAATTAATTGTATTAAATGATGATGCTTTGATAAATAAAATGGAATGTTAGAGTATTTAGTTTGTACTTTGACACCTTTTAGAATGGATGGTTCTGAAAAATATCTAACAATAACGTTTTTATGATATATGGACAAGCGATGAAGAAAAGTAAAGAATACATATATATGTTTTAAATTTTAATAGTGAATTTAAGGAAGAGTTATATTATGATAAATTTTATGGAAAATGGAATAATATTGAGCTAATAATTCTCAATTATTATGGGAAACTTTTCATTGTCATAAAACAATCATATTGAGATGGGGTGAATATTCATGAGAATGATGACTTTTTATTTATTTTACCTTTTTGGGAAATTTTGTATACCATCATACCTTCCTTTTTGTTGATGAAATTGTTGATCAAGATCTTATAATTTTAGTAATCAAGTGGTGATCAACATTAGTTAGTTTTGGAGTTTTTATGCTCAAGTGGTGGGTTAATGAACAAAGAATTTTTATGGAAATAATAAATTTAATTGAGTATTGGTGAAGATGTCAGACACTAGATTAATCCATAAAGGTGATGATTTAGAACGTGTGGCTAATTGGTCAATCAATTACAATGTCCAACTATTTCCAATCTTTAATATATTATAGTTTGACTAAAATCATGAGGAAAGTGGATGTGATGACTTGTTGTTATGACCAATCTACTAAAGGAAATCAAGTCAAAGTCTTGGATGTCAATCTCACCAAATATTCGTAGCAGCCATCTTCTCATCACAAACCTAAGAAAAATACACATTAGAGAATAATTTACAGTCCATGTGTTATTTACCCCTCCCAAACATTGAAACAACATGCGATTGCAGGAGAGAAAGTTGGAGAAACCAAGTAGCATGGGTTCCCCCAAAGGCATGAGCATCTCATCAAGGAGGTTGAGACTATGGAGGATGGTTGTAGGTTTAGATGATGGGGGAATGGAGATAATAAATTATGTCCCTAGAGGTCTAACAACACTTCTTATGCCCCAATAGACATAACTTTCACTAGTGAAATGACAGTTGACCCTGTTCTAGCATGAGAAACAGGGGACTAGAGTTAGGCAAGTCACCCTAGACAAACATGGGTGCAACACTGACAATCATATGGAACAATCCAATCGGTGATGAGAAGGCTGAAGATGATCACCATACTCCACTGGTACCCCTCCCACCTGGCATCATTCTATTTTTCTTGATGAATAAAGTATCATGAGATGATGAATCATGGAATGTGAGTCATATTGGGAGATTGCGGATGTTAGATTGAGAGATAAATAGATCCTTGGTGAGTGGTCAAATCAACTATGTTTTGGTGGCCAATATGGATGTTGCCAGCGGCCATACCAAGGGCCAGTAAATGGTAGTTCCAGACTTCAGTGCAATCAAACCCTAATTGAAGTGGGTGTTGCATGTGATTCTACTTGGCAAAATGTTAGCACTCAAATTGGAGATGTATCTCCTATGTAGGCTTACTTGAGTATGCATTTTGAAAATCATATAAAAGGTGAGAATGATTACAATATATCAATAGTAGACATCCTTATGATAAGAAGAATGAGACCTACACATCTATGACCTTGGTGTGGGTATTTGAAACTTTATATAAGCCTTTCTTTGATAAGATAAAATATGTTTAGTCATGGATACTTCTTTCGTATGATGTTATTTGGAGTTAGGATATGACAAGCAAATATGTTTTGAGTTCCCCCTTTTGACAAGTTATCCCACAATCTAGCTAATATGAAATAGGGATAAGGATTTGGGTTGGGATGAAGCTTAACTGATAAGAAACTTATTAAGCCACAATAATCTTATAGATAGGAATCTAAAGCATGTACATCTTTTACCACGTTCACTGGGTTTTATGATTGCAAAATTGGTAGGAAAATCTAAATCATGTGTCTGCGACTATCCTCTTGAACATGTCTAATTTCCATGGGAGTATAACCATAATGTTGTTATATAATTTGTTTCCTCCTTTTGCATATCTACTAATGTATTGTATTTATTAGAATTATTCTATAGTTAGAACTATCATGTCCCTATGGTTACTATTTTCATCTTTGATATACATATTTTAAAAAATTCACTCGAACACAGTCAACTTTGACAGTATAATCCTCTCATATCTCGTTATTATTCATTTTGTTCATTTTCTTTATCCTTAGACTTGGGTCAATTGGAAACTTGTATACAACATTTCCCCTTTGGGTCAAGTGGAACTTTATTCTTTCCCTTAGGTTTAAAGTGGCACCATTTGGTACCTTCTACCCATACCTTGCAAATGTGAGGTTAAGGGTTGAACCACATTCACAATACACTACAAAATCATGATAAAATGCACTTATAACATAATGAATTATTTTGAAACACATGTTATTGTTCCGTCTTTATATATTATTATAAGCTATATACTATTAATAATGCAAGTCATGCTTCCTTTTACAATAGTTATCTTTTATGAGAATTACATACTGAAAACATTTGTGCTGATGTTGTCTTCTATTTAAATATTTAATGTTATAGATTTATCAACAATATGAGATGACAAGTTGTGACGTCTTGTGAGCAGTCAATATATTGAGCCTATTGAAAATCCTATAAGATAGAGTACAAGTTTAGTCACAATCTACCATATATCTGTAATAAAATTATGTGATAAGCTCATGCAACTTTTTCATATGAGAAAAGAATATATTTTGGGGTCTTGTGATTGTTCCTATCAATAATGCATGGTCTTCCAATGTGTATGATGAAACTTTGATATAAATGTCTAACATTTTGTGCACAAAAATTGAGACATTATAATTGATGTCAGAGCATGAAAAACAATTGTATACCTTACAATTCTTCATGACACAAAAATGAAAACAAATATGAAAACCTTCATGTATAAAAATCCTAAGTTCCTAGTCTATGTTTGATTTAGACTTAGGGTTAGAAACCAACATGTTCTTTAGGTAGGTCTAGGCTTGTGTAACTCTCAAAGTTCTATATTCACTTTTTTTCTTCTTCTGTCCTTTTATATGGTGTGTAGGTTCATAGAGTGAGGTTGGAGAGAGCTTACAAAGTGAAAATAGTGGACATATTAGAATGACATGTGTCTAGGATAGCTATAGAAGTGTACATCCCATTCTTTCTAGTTATCTAGGTGACATGATGCCAGGTTGCCTGATGACTATGGGAACTCACTTTTGGTATTAGTTTCATTCAAAAGGATGTACAATGGTTTTAATCACATATTTGACCAACAAAGATAATTTTTTTTCAAGTATATGAATATATGCCTAAATATGTTACAAACACAGAAAGGAAGTATGTTTCCATGTAGCCTAAAAAAATATGTAACATCAATCTATGAGTTTTTAGATGATAGATTTAGTAGCTACATAGTCTTGTATAATTTAATAAGTAATATATGGTTTTGGACCAACATGGGCCTCAAGCTCTTTACAAAGGAGATATTTGATCGGAAGAACTCGAGAGAGGCAGAAACTGACTTACAAGAAGGTTAAAGGACCTAAACTCCAAAATATTTGGACTGTGATATTTGTGATACATAAAATATGTGAATTAAGGTATATGTTTAGTAAGTCCAAAACTAGATAACTTCTAAATATACAAGTTGAGTCACGTAGTCTGTGGTTCCCATGAAAATGTTTAACCCTAGACTCCCTATGAAAAAACTTAAGCATAGAGAGAAGAGGTCTTTGAGTCTACAAGTGAAACACCATCTAGGTGAGGGAGATGGCCCAAGACCCTACATGGAGTTTGTGATATGTGATTTCCAAGATGAGCCTCATACTCAACCTAGTGGTTTCATGTGAAGGAATCTACTAGGTGTTGAGAGTTAGTTAAATGGTTTTGATATTGGTAGAAATCTTGTGGTTGGAATTTCATTCTTTTATTTAAATAGGTCTTGCATTGATTGGAAAGAGTTTGTGGAGTCATTTTTAGTTACATGTGAGCAGCCTGTGAAAACTTGATGTTGATAATGATATATTTTTTAGGCGATGTATGATGCACGAATGGATCAAAATTGAGCTAAGAATATGATGTATGTTGACCCACAGAGATCAACTTGACTTGATGTAGGATTTGACAATGATATATAGTTTATATTTGAAGATATTTTTGGATCATAGATTACATTATCACATTATACATATGTCTTTAATATGAAATCTAATGAAAATTAATGATTCCCTGATAACAATTAGTGATAACCCGTATAATTTGAGTATGTGCTCTTCGATAGTTCTTTGAGCCCTAGATATAGTTGAATAATATCTTCAATATTGGTCTTATATTGTATATGAAACCTTGGAATGGTGGCCTAACTAAGGTGGAAGTTATGACGCCAAATCACCATGAGAAAATTTGGCTAAAATTTTGAGTACAAAATTTGTTTTAATGTGGGGGAATGATTATACTAACTTTTCAAATTTAAAAATACTTAATGAATTTCTAATGAAAAAGAAAATATGGTAGGAAATAAGAGTATTGTGATCGTGATTTGATGAATTTTGGTATGCATGGTTCAAAAATAATAATGTATAATGAAAATATTTTCTTAAGATTTATGGACGAGAACAAGAAAAACAAAAAAATAAATATATCATGTATGTTTTTCTTGTGTATTTGAAGGAAGAGCAAGATTATGATAATTTTAATGTCCAATGGAATATGTTAATAAAACTAATGAATTGTATGTTTAGGAAACTTTTTTTGTTATAGTAAAAATTATTTGGAGTGAGGTGGAATATTTATGAGAATTATGGTCTTTTATACTTTTATGCCTTGTCGGGAAATGGTTTAGACCTTCACACCTTTCTTTTTATCGTGGAATTCTTGGTCATCATTTCATAGTTTTAGAGTTGTATTTAGATGTGATGACTGGCAAATTTTTTTTTTACTAAGAGATAATAAATTAATTAAGTATTGGTGAATATGTCAAACTCTAGATTGATCCATAAATATGATGATTTAGAACCCGAGGCTAATTGGTATATCAATTAAGACAATCAGTTGATACCAATCATGGAAATACTTTACTTTGATTCAAATGATGAGGAAAGTGGATGTCATGATTTCTTCTTGTGACCAGTTTATGAAAGGAAACCAAGCCATTGTCTTGGATGACAATCTTGCCAAGTTTCCTTCATAGCTACCTGATTATCACAAAGCTGGGAAAAAATGAAGTCAAGAGTAATTTTTTATTCTAGTGTTATTTAGCCCCTCCTAAGCATTCTAAAAATGTGCTATTGGGGGTGAAAAATTTGGAGAAACAAAGTAGCATTTGTTTCCCAGAGGCATGAGCTTCTTGGAAAGGGGGTTGAGACAATGTAGGGTCATTGTAGGTTCAGATGAAGGGGGAAAGAGATGGAGCATCATGTCCCTAGAAGCTTGATGACAATGCTCATCCCCCCAACAACCCTGGTATTCATAGGTGAAATGAGGGAGGAAGAATTCCCTATACTAGCCTTAGAAATATGGGTTCCACTCAACCTATCATCACATGCGGTCTAGTTGGTGTTGAGAAGGCCAAAGATAATAGTGAAACCTCACCCCATGCGACATTCTGTTCTAGTTGAGAAATAGAGTTGCGAGAGATGATGATTGGGGGAAGGAATTTGCTTTAGGTGACTAAGGATGAAAGAGAGATATGAGAGACACATAGATAGACTCATCGATGGTGAGTGGTGAAAGGAACAAGTTGGAGATAATTACGACCGAATGTACCCAGTGGCCCAACAACGATTAGGGAAATCAAATTAGTCAGAAATAGCAGTGCATCCAGACCCTTACTTGTTTGGGCACTGCATCTATTTCTGCTTGGTGTCATGTTTGGCCTCTAATTGAATATTTATGAGCCAGGTATGCCTATATATAGGTATATCTTTTGAAACTCGTATAAAAGTGAGAATGTTCAAAATATAGCAATATGAGATATCCTTTCAATCGGGAGAATTAGACCTAAACATCTATGACCATAGTTTGGGTATTTGTTATTGTTTATAATTATGATTTCATAATAGTTGAAGCAAAATAATGTTTAGTCATGGATTTTGATTGTAGATGGTGTTATTTAGAGTTGATTATCCCAACTGAACATGTCTTGATCCCAGTGATGTTGATGGATGTATAATTTAAAAATATTGATCCAATTTAGAAAATTTTAAAAGCAATCTCTCTAATATAAGATAGGTCTAAGGATTTGGGTTGGGATGAACCCCAATTAATAAGTAACCTACTAAGTCATCAAAATCTTCTAGATATCGAATATGATGCATGTACATCTTTGATCAGGTTCAATGAATTATATAATTCCAAAATTGATAGGAAAATATGAATCAAGTTCGGGCTTGATAATGTATGTGTAGATTATTAAGAATACAAGAAAAAAGTTTTGATATAATCCATTCCATCCCTTGACATATCTTCTATAAAATGGTATTGTTTGGCAATATTATTTTGTATTAACTAGCATGCTTCCAATGACTATTATTTTCATCCTTGATCTACATATTATTCACATGCAACTAACAAAATTAAGATTGTCAGTTTATGCCTCTCTTATGTTATTATTCTTTTTTATCCTTTCCCTTATCTTTAACTGTAGGTTAAGAGGTAGTTCTGTATATGGACTTTCCTCTATTGGTCAAGTGGCACCTCAACCTTTCCCTTGGGGTTATGTGGCACCTTTTGTTCCCTTCACCCAAACCTTGTATATGTGGGGTGAATGGATGAGCCTCATTCAGAGTACACTACACATTCATAGTAAATTTCATTTTGTCCCATAAAGAATTGTTGAGTTGTCTATTATTGTTGTTTCCTTAAATATTCTGCCAAGATATATTATATTAATAATGTAACTCATACTTATTTTTTAGAATGTCCTTTATACGCACCACTTACACAACACATTTATGTTGATATTTTCTACTATTTTGATATTTAAACATTCAAATATAGCAAGATACATGATTGTGAGTTGTGATATGTTTTGAGAATTCAAAAGGTGAAGCCTATTGTAGTTCCTATAAGATAATGTACATGTTTAATTACAATTTACCAAGAGTATGTCATCAAATCTTATGATAAACTCCTATAACTCTTTCATATATGTGCAACGTATATTATTTGGTGGATTATAAATGTTCATGTCAATTATGCACATTCTTGTACTATGCATGAATATTCTTTTGATATAAATGGTGAACATTTCATGTCAAAATCTTGAGGTTACAACGCTCCATCTACCCATGCAAGTCTCACTATAATTCCTCTTGAACTTATTAAGTCCATGCATTAAGATCTATGTATCACAATGGCTTATATGAATTAGAGATCAAACAAAGGTCCAATCCTGACAAGGATATACTTCAAGCAATTGCAAGGTTATGTTAACCTGGGAAAATCATAGTAATATGAAATTTTCTCATATCTTCATGAGAAAGAATAAGAGAACACTAACAATAATAATAAGAAATGTACTAGGTTCAAGATCAAGATTTATGAAAAACTATTTATATATAGCAGTTCCATTTCATTAGATATTAATTGGCACAACAACTAGTAAAAGCCTTTAATAACATTCTAAAAAGGTTCTGTTACATCAAGGAATTTCATATAGTGTGTGTTCCACATTATGGAGTATAAAAACATCATAAATTTACCACTTTTATGATTATTGATCATCATATATCAAATCAAAACACATGCATATCAAACTATCCATGTATTTAGTATTAAATAATATACTCAAAAGATATAATTGAACATGCAAGTTCATATCAAAATAAGATATTTTAATAGCAACATTAGGGTTTCTGTGATCATATAGGTACTATATTAGTTATGTGATAACCCAAAAATTCACATTTTAAATATAACTTCTATTTCTACCTAACTCTTATTCTCAATGTCAATTTCTTTTTGTTATTTATCTTGAAGCGTCACTAATAACAATTGAGTGCATTTGATACCTTGGTGACACTCAATTTAAGTCTATTTTAGTTTTCAATCCTATCAGTCATCACTATCCCTTCCTTTGATTTTTATCTTATTTTTGAATTCCTACCCACTTTATCTCAGGATCATGTTCTAGATCTCATTCTCACGAATCCAATGCATGTTGTTTCATCAAAATTGGAGCTTGTATGTGAGAGTTATGTCCAATTGAAATCCCCTTGGTTTAAAACCTTACTATTTTCTCTTTTAATCAAGTTTTTCCTTAATGTGTCATTTATGGGGTGTGCCCCAGTCTTGTTGGGCGCCCCCTTTGACAACTCAGCTATCCTCTTGTTTTTTATCAACCAATTAGAGCACTTGGATCGTCGCTCTTGGAATGCCACCCTAATCTGATGGCTCAGAGATCATCCCACCTATGTTCGTACTATTGTAGCAGTAGCTTTAGGACCAGCCAATAGACATTATTCTCATCTCTTTTGGGAAAAACTAACTTGGGGAAACTTTCACAAGTATCACTCTTCATCTTTCCCCCTTCATTTATCCCTCTCTCATGACTTAGGGCTCCATCCCTTACCTTCCTTATCCCTCTCCTTCCCTAGCACTGACATGGCTGTTGCATTTGGGCTTTTCACCTACACAACCTTTCCCCCCCCCAATAAAGTGGCACAGACAAATCCTAGAAGCTACCTCCAACTTGAACGGCCATTTGGCACAGTCATTTGAGGTTCACGATCACCTTTTCTCCCAACTCTAGTGAGCTGAACCGCATCGGGCTACCCCATTTCACGTAGAAGAACTCGTGGAAAAGACGCATAGTAGACTTTAGATCCACACCATGTGGCTGTCCTCCCCCACCATTTGTTCGTTGGACAGCCCAAGCGCAGCCCATAACAGAGTGACTATGGGCGACAGATGTTGATAGTGAGCGATTGCTGGTCCCAGGAACCACTGGATGGTGATGCACCGTGGTTCGGTACTGTCAAGCATGTGGTAGAACCTAGATGGGCTGATTGTGGTGCAGGCCCCCTATCACAGGCCGAAGAATCCCAGGAAGGGTGAATGGTGCCTCCTCAGTGGAACCATAGCCATTGGATCTAGACCTAAGGGTCCAAAATAATAGAAATTAGTTAAATCGTACATTAATTCTATCTAATTACTCCTTTAGCATTTTTGGATACACCATATATGAATTTTGATCTAGAGAACATGAGCTACCTAATAAATATACTTGCAAGACATAGTCTTGCTCTTATCTTCTTTGTTTTTCTATATGAAACCATTTTATGATCCGTGTTTAGTAATCAATATCAATCATGCACTATATGCAACTATAATGTTCTTGAATCTTTCTTATCCCCTGAAATAGTAACATTAACTCCCTTTCACTATGATATTGTCTTGGAATACCAAAATGTACCCCAAAGATCATTTGACCTTGTATGCTCATCCTTGACCTAAAAGTGACTCATTTATGTAGTTGCATGCTATAATTTGATCAAGTTTGAGAGATTGGCTTAATTTGTCATCATCTAATATTTCAATCACGAAATCATTAAATGTTATCTTTTGTTGAATACTTGTTTAAGCTTTCATGTATATTTCCATGTTGGTCCCTTAAAGCCTCAAGTACCCAGTTGTGATTAAAATGACCAAGTAGACCTAGTTGGCTTCCATGGGATGAAATATGAATCCTTTGCTAAACCCATGTTCCATCTTGTTTAAATCAGTAGATTCATCACAATTGTAGAACTAATACCAACTTGATATATCCATTGTTCGTATGCTTGTATGACTTGAAAACATTAACATATGACATGAAATGGATCTAACATGACAAATTGTGAACTTGCATGAATATAACATGATGATAATATGATCTATCATGTATCCTTTATATCCAAATCATAGATTGTCTTCATTTAATATTACTCATCATATGGATGGTTTTCATAGACCAAGGCCTTAATGATACTTGTTCTATGTTCAATTGATACATAGATGTTCTGAACTTTGGGAATTATGATTGATATTTTTGACACCTAGGTCTAAGGGAACCTCCAAATGACTCATAAGATGTTTATGTTTACAAGTGTGTATTGATCTAAGAACCTCTATTTTGTTTTTTTACATCTTAGGTACTGTTTTGAGTTGGGCCTTCTATAGGATCCTACTCACTGCTTTTGACTTGTTCATTACTCACAAGGTACATTTTTTCTCTTGATCCTACTATGATATTGGCTTGCTTGTATGTATGCTTGTATGACTGCTTGTCTACTTACTTACTTGGAAGATCTATGGTTCTTATGAAAACTACTTTCATGTTTAGTTATCATATGTTGGTAAACCTTGAACATAATATAAAAAAATCCATTTTAATATAATGGATAAAAAAATGAACAACATGCTTTGTATTAAAGAATGTTGTCAAGTTTCCTCGCATGGTTTCTTGTTCTTTCTTAGTACTCATTCTAGCCAAGCATCATTTATATATTATTAAAATGTTTACATGCCCTTTTCATAGTGTAGATTTATCATTAATATATTTTGTTTATCGAATTTGTCATTCCCAAATGAAGTTGCCGCAGTCAAAACTCTAAGATTAGAAATAAAATATGAATGGGTTATTTTGAAATAGAAGTGGGTACATGTTTCTTAGTTCCCTTATAGTATCTTTATATCTCTTGTTGTTATGACTTTTACATATATACTACTTGTGTGCAATATTTGTACCATTCTATGGACAAATGCCCAAGTCCATTCGGATTTGGCTCTGTAGTCATTAAGAGTGTGGACTTAGGGTATAAAATTGTTCAGTGACACATTATATGTTATATCACTCACCTTACAAATAGTGGTAATGATTCCATTCATTGATGTAGATGCAAAATCCTTGGGCCTTTACTCTTCAATCAACAAGAATGTTTGAATCTCAAGAAAGCCACACTCACTCAAGATTCTAGATTTCCTTCTTCAAATATGACACTCCACATCTAAGAGAAACTAGGTCAAAGAAAAGAAGGAAACATGGTAAATAAAACCTCTGAGATCAAAACCCAAGATTGATACCACCACAAATCAAGACTCAAGGAAGAAGATAACAAAGGATCATTGCAATATCAAGAAGAAAAGTATCTAGATCTAGAAAAAGTATCGGGAGATAGTCATATCCACTTAGAAAGCAAAGAATTGAAAATAGAATGTTCATTTAATACTGGTAAATTAGAAATAACATCAGTTGTCATCAACAATGATTGATCGTTACAACTCTGGTTCTGGAAAGGCAACTTGTGCAACTGGTATGAAAGAGAAGGGGAAATGGAGTATTTATAGCTCAAAAAGAAGTATAGAGATTGAGTAGGAAATGGTCAAAGCTATCGAGCCAACAACCTTTGCACCAGTGATATCATCTACTAGTGATGCAGTCTGAGGATAACTCTAAACTCTCATTATATATGATGATAGGAGTTCAATACGTTCTCACTATTTGTTCCCAAGTTTTGTAGATTAATTGGTTGGCATCGGCCATTCTCTTTTTTTTTCAAGAGCCACATTCCCTCTCATAAGTAGGTGTAAGAAAAAAATCCATCAATAGATGTCATGCGAGGGTGGCTTGACAACATCCCTTATCTTCTTATAAAAACAAAATAGGTACCATTTGTTCTCTTTTGATGACAAAGCTAAGACTCACTACAACAAACACTCATCAATGAATGATGTGTAGAGGATCATCCATAGATGGGAAAAGTAGCTTCATTGGTCTACACACAATATTTCCTTCAATTGACAAGGACAACAAAAGGAAACAACATTAAACAAACCAAAACCCACCAAACCAAAACCAAGCTAGAGAGAGAAGATAAGAGAAAAGCACAATATATGCAAATCACAAAAAAGACATTGAGTATAGAGAATGTGCATATAGAACCCCAAAAATATATCATCAACTAACTAAAAACATATATTTACTAATCATGTAACTAAAACACAAATGCACATAATTAATTTATCAAAACAATTTTAAGAATTAAGAAAAGTGAGGGGTCATACATGTTCAGTTCATAATGCTCTAGCCAAAAAAGATGTAATTAGCATGGACATGTTGTAGAACCCTACATGTGGTCTTCATGGTACAACAAGAAATATCTGTATAAAGAAAGGAGACCCTCAACTTGTACTAATGCTAGGAGTTCAATCATCAAGAACCTAAGCAAGAGACAACAAAAAGTAAAAACACTTCTCAACATAGAAATAAATTATGATCCATGCAATCATGGGCATGCAACGTATGAATCTCATCCACCATTGATGACCTTGGAAACATTTATAATAATAAGACATATCCAAAAAAATACATTACTAGACATTCAAGGGAATTTCATGTCAAAGATGACGTATTTACTCAAACACTATGTAATGGGTGAATTTGTATGTATGTAATAGGTACACAATGTCCAATAATTGTTACGTAGAGCTAGGGCATATTACAAGTTAAGTCCCAACAAGTGCAAAAAAATGGCTATCGACACAAGCAACCACAAGAACACCAAATTTATGTGGAGAACTCTCATTATATGTAAGAAAAAAATTGTAGGGTAAAAAACAATTGGAAAATCCACTATAACTAAGAGGTACCAAATGACATCTCGTGTTTTCACCAAAAATTGAGAAATTAAAAATTATAGTAAGAGACAAAGAGATTACCAAGTTGATATGTCACTACACCAAAAGCTTCCTAGAAAAGTATCCTTTGTGGAGAGCAGACATGATAGAATAAAAATGGATGATGTGGTGGAGAATTCTGTAAAGAAACTAAAGCGGTGTAAGCCTCCATCCTTTGCTTCTTCCTTCTTGTCACCGTGAAACAACCTTAAATTTTCATCCTAGAGTTAGATCAAATTTAAAAATCTCCAACCAAAAACATATGAGTTACAACATGGGACTCATAAGTTGACCTAATTTATTCCTTAAACTTTGTATTAACCAAGTTGAGGTCCTGGGGTGCTGGTTATGACCACCATGATATAGATGGAAACCATTGCATTAGTAAATACTAGTAAGACACATGAACATGAAGATTCAACCTCATATCATATACTATAGAATGAATACCAATTATTTAGTTCACCAAAAAAATACTAGTAACTTAGCACTATATATGCAATAATAAACCAAGAGTTTTGAAAAAAAAATGACCCACATATTTCCTTTATATATTTTGGTTTCTTGGTATATTCCTCACAAATGAATTATTGGAGATCCCCTCGAATTTTGGTAAAGTAATTCATTTTAAATATTAAAAGTCGATTATTCACTCTAAGTGTGTAATAGTGTAGGCAATTCATTACCCTAACACATATGTAAAATATAGTGATTATGTAGATTCCTTATAGTTAGTTTAGTTAGACCACATAGTTTTGTTGGATTTGGATGATCATATATATATAAAATAATGTTAAGAAGAAAATAATAAAAAACCTTGTCATGTTACCTAATTATCTACATAATATGGTCGATTAACCCAGAAGTACCTAAGTTATGTCCACAAATCTAACACAACACTTCACATGGTATTATTGGTCATGTCAAATTATTTTAGAGACATTCGATGATGATTTTAGGGAGAAGATCTTGTGTCCTTCCTCACACTAAATATGGGCACTAGGGAGCAAAGGACCTAACAGATCCCATCGTTTCCCTTACCATCTATAACTCTCTCAGGTCTTGCCAACATTAGTTTAAAGATGTAATTCTAAGTCCAAGAATCCATTACTCAGATCCTCTCACTCCTCCTAGAAACATCCCAAAAAACCAAGTGCCTACATATTTTTTTGGTTTGACATAGAGATTGCCCCCACCCAGTACAATAAAGTGAATTTACTTGAATCCATCCCATAAGAGTTCTACAACTTTTTGGAACCATCCTACATGATCATTTGCAATTTAATCCACCAGAGGCACTGACATGGAGTCCATGTTCTTTCACCAGAAGTTGTGAGATCAAAAAAAAAGGAGAAGACACTAACACCAAATTGAAGATCCAATATGAATTTTCTATTCTATGATATCTTTCTAGTAACCCAAGTATATTCAGTTTTAGCCTAGCTTTGCCCCCAATGTCAAGCTTTTAGACCTACAACATTGAGGTTCATTGGGCCGTTCTGGCCATGGTTTTCTTGCAAAAGTTGTACCCAATAATTCTTAATGACTAAGTAAAACTTTCTCAATTCATAGTTTCATATTGTTCAATCTCCTACCTCAAATCCCACTTTAGAGATTTGTTTCTTTATTTTCATGAATATTCCAAAATGCCTAGGATTATAAGGGTCTATATTGAAACATGTTTGTGTGGTTGACTTCAACTATTCCTAATGGACTTAGTGAATGTTTTGATTTAGCATGGTTTTTCCCTTATCTTTGTTTTGCAGTATCTCTAGTCTGCTTCCATGGAGTAGACATGGGGATGATACCCTGGATATTCCTTTTCCATAACACTATTTATTTGAAAAGATGACTTCATAGGGTGTCTAGAAGGCTTCTAATTTCTTTTTTTCAATGAGATTCTAAATTATAGACATTAACATCAAAGATCCTCGCTATTGAATCGTGAATAGTATTCATATTGCATGATTGGAGAAATCATAACAATTGAAGAAACCGGGTTCAAAAATGACCTTCCCTATCCCCCTATTCTCAATTAATGTTTCATGCTTCCATGGGTATCACAATCAAGTTTACATCTTTATCTTGGTGTCATTGTGCTACTTTAGTTTTTCTATTTTATCGATTTACCCTATCACACACCCTCAATTATGTGTGATATACGAGGGAATAGAATTAGATGTAGAGTCATATGTAATCAATTTTTATTTTTCTAAAAAGGTTTTAAAATGATATTGAAATTCCCTTATTGGTCAGAACTTAGGAAATTGTCAATGTTTTCCTCCTATGTCAAAAAATTATGTATAGGTACTCATTGGAAAGGTTTTGAGAAAAGAAGCCTCCCTGACACATGATTAGACCATATTTTCAAACCCCATTTCCCCAATCTAATTAGTAAACATATATCTATGCTAAATTATGTTGTTGATTCATAATTATGCTATATACATGACAGTGAGTGTCCTTCCTTAAGATCAGGGGACTAGTTTTACACATTGAGTTTTAAATTAGTGTTCAATATTTATTTTGTTCACTTTTGAAGTCATAATGACTATATTAAAGTAAAATTACACTAGTACTTACTATATGCTTGTGGAAAATCATGCACATTATGTGAATAATCATTTTGTATCATTTTTCCTATTTATAATTTCAATGGAACACTATGTATCATTGATATGCTAATGAATGAAGAAATGATGAAAACCATGTTTAATATTATAAAATCTAGCTATGTTGATATAGTCTTATCAATCACATAAAGTAGGGCTTAACTAGACTTATGTGTTTCTTGATCAGCCTTATGAGCACTTCTCGTATGATGAGGAGAGAGACTATATGAGGCCAAGTTAAAAAGATTATGTTATATTGTAAATCAAGTTAATATCACTAAAGCTTCCATGTTATTATGATAAACATATTGATTTTTGAACTTCTCTAAAACTAATATTTATGTTGTGTAGTCTTAATTAAGTGATTGTCCAATGTTAATGAGTACTTTGGTACATCGACAATATTTTTCAAAGACCTTTTAGGAGAAATAAGCACTTTGGTGCAAGTTATGTGGATAGATCATCTCAATTGACTCATTAGTTCCAAGTAATAAGATCATGCTAATATTAAAGAATTATGAAGCAATGATTAATGTTTACTACAAATCTCTAAAATTTATGTATGTTATTTTCATTATAATTACTTTGTGCATATTACATCGTTATTACTTTCATTGCAAGGCATGGACAAGATGTCCATATATAGTGAATATAGGACAACTAAGAAATTTTTCGAAGTACATGAGGACCCAATGAAAGGTTAGGAGTTCCCTAGTGGAGTGACATTTTCCATCTCAAACTAATTTCATTTTATGAGATTAGTTGTTTAGGTTGGTAAACAATGTCAAAAGTTTGTATTAAGTTTCTTTTTATGTAAATATCATGAATGATAAATGTAATATGTTAATAAATTGGTTAGTCTTTCAATTAATCCTTATGTATTATATTTAAGGTATGCCATACCCCACCAATATTATAAGTCTGGAATTTATGCATTCTCTCATCTAAATGTATATGAAAATTTCAGGTGCTACAGTCATGGTAATCACAGATTAAAGAAAATTGTCCACCAGGCATTCTAATGATTCACAATTAGTTTGATGTCTCTTTAGGTTCTCTACGTTAAGCTAAAATTATGATTCCTAAATTTAATAAATGAAGTGTAATACCCTCCCTTGGCACACATAAGCACACAAAGAAGGGAACACTAATTTATCCTTAAAACTGTGCACTACATGGGCTTTACACAAATAATCACAACAATATAATCAACCACACAAACTTAGATATGAGAAATTCACAAAAAAAAGTCTTAAAAAAGGAACATGAAAGATCTATCATGCATAAAAGGGAAAATTTTTCTCTAATACTAGGAGACCATGTCTCTAATTCCTAAATCCTAAAGATAACAAAAGTTGAATCTATAGAACATAGGATCATCTTATTGTTTACACCTCACAACAGTAGATCTTTCTTGGTCCTTGTACTCCTGCCCTTAGGTTCTACTTATGCTCACGGTCATGCTCCTTATGTGGGAAAATCTCATACCGACCATGCATTGGAAAATTAGTACTTAGTATAAGTGGAATGAGTATTCTAATATATACAACACTAGAGTAAAAGATACTACAAAATATTCTTAAACAAGATACACGTGGAGGTAACAAAGGAACTATACCTCATTGACTATGTTGAAATAGAGACAAAAAACACAACCTAGGGGTAGTAAAATATTCACCATGATCTATTGAAGACTATTGAAGAACAACCACGAAGAAACAATCAAGGGATATCTCTGACATGCATCACCATTCTCGATGAGGAAGTCAAAGATCAGGAACCAATAAATACTACATCACATTTCTCAAAAAGATTGAGGAAAGGAAGAGATATGTTGTAGGAATCTTATAGGTTCAATAATTGCATCGAGGTGACTGAAGATGAGCATGCATGTAGTCAGCTCTAGAGGTGAAGGTTGGTTTGGAAAAATCAACTCAGGGAATTTTGATCCAAATTGGAGGCACAAACAAAATCCTTCAAGTCATACCAAGCGTTGACGATCAACCCCAATTCGCTTAGTTGTCAGAATATTGTCTGCTACTTGTGACTTGAGATGAGGGAGAGTTATAGTTTTGGGCATTTAGTCCAGAGAGTCATCTAGGGTTCACAACTTTGGTTTAAATAGATGAGATTGATCTCCTATTTCTATTTGGAATCCTAGTTTCCCTAGAGTGTGGTTGGATCACAAGAAAGATGGAGGTGATTACATCCCAAGCTATTGGGATATCATTTCCCTATGGACTCTTCCCCTCTCAATGAAGAATATAAGGGCTTGTCCCTCAGATCCCCCTCCAATAACTGGGGTGGGGGTACGAGTATATTAACCCAATGCTAAAGCCATGTGACAGTGATCTCCAGATTATCAAAGTCTTACATAGATGAAAAGGATGATTGAATGTATTGATAGATAATTAGGTGAAAATACTTGTAACTATTGACCTTTTCTTCTTTGTATTAATTATAATATATGTGATTAACTAAATAAAACCTATCTTTGTAGGTTTTCTAATTTAAGCATGAGGAATCCAAATATCAAATTTGATTTTAGATTTTAGATAAGAAATCATGTGGTTTATAACATTAGGTACTTAAGACAAATAATTTATTACTATTCAATATAAAGTGAGTTACATTACAAAAACTATTGAGGTAAGCCCCATTTTTTTTTATAAATGACTAATATATAAAACTAGGGATCATATTATGCATGATTGTGGGGTCAATTGATATTTAATACCTAACTAGTCATCATGGAAGAATTAGGGCTAGATTGTATGTGTTATTTAACTATGATTCAAGCCAAGGTATAATAATCATGTTCATTGATAAATATAGGATTTTACATTATTTTAAGAAACTAAATGTAACTTAGCATTATTGTTAATTATAGACTAAAATCTAGAGATGTGATATGAAGTGAAGATGTAGGATGAATATCCCTCCTATTTCATGAATGGTTTTGAAGTTGGGAATCTTGATTAGGAATCTTGGTATCGAGGTTTATGCATAGTAGGGCATAAGTACTATAAATAGATGTCTATCTAGTTTGGGTTAGTGTATTAACCTTCACATGTGACATCTCCTCTCTTTTCTCAGTGTTTTGACCAACCAATTGTGAGGTGTAGTGGGTATGCCATGAGCGCAAATACTTATTTTGCATATTTTACGTTCTTACGAGTGCATGTGGTATAAAAAATATGTTATATTAAGACGTTCCAGAGTGGCATAATATGGTATCACATAGTTGGGTATTTGAATAATCAACACATATATGGGGATGCCACAACGATGGATGATATTGAAATTCTTAATTACATAGTGACCTAAAATTGATACAATTAATTAATAATAGTCCATTATTTATCCCAACATTTTATGTTGGGTGCATCAATGATTTAGTAATTTGGAAGGGGCCACTATGATAAAGTAGCTACTATGGAGATATGAGAACAAGAAATTATTCTACAAAATTTTGATAGTATTGAGGGTAATTATTCAAAAGAATAGAGAAAATTATATAGTGTTTAATCAACATTCTACATTCCAAATATTATTCAAGAAATTATGAAACTCATTAACATGTTAAAAAAAGTATATACCCATGATTGTGAACCGTTATGACTTAAAAAAAGTATATACCCATGATTATGAACTTTATGACAGGACTATTGTTGTCAAATACATGGATATATGTGAAACTCTAAGGTGTGTAGTACTATATTAGTGCATGAGAATTTTGGGGAATAAATTTGTGTAAAGTCAGTGGTTGTACCAACACTAAATTTTCAAATTTATAACATTTTTAGTCATAAATTTCCTTTGAAAAACCATTTGGGACTTAGAAGTTGACCTATTTTGTTTCTTACATTTTCAAGTCACTATGTTAAGGACTTGAGGTGCTTGTTTTTCTAGACGTAATTTAGATGGGTCCCATGTCATTAGTAAATACTTATATGACCAAAGAACTTGAAGATTCACCCTCATATCATATTTAGATAATTAATGTGGACAACATAGTCCTACATAAATAGTATTGAGTAACGAGGGTTTACATAGAAAATGATCCCACAATATTTACATTATATGCTCAATTTCCTAGTGTATGATTTATGAATGTATAATCTAAAATCCCTCACATTTTGGTACAGTAGCTCCATTTCAAAATCGAAAAATGAATAAATTAACCTAACTATCTAATTATGTAGACATACATGTCCCTAGCTCAAATGTAAAATAAGAGTAAATATCTTAATTCCTAATATGTGATTTGGTCAAACTATAGTTTCTAAAAAATTAGATGACCAAAACTATGCAAAATAATATTTATAAGAATATAATAGAAAATCTTATCATTTTGACATGGTTATCAACATAATGTGTAACTCACATTTCCATATGTTTAATCCATTCATATAACCATCACATCATGTTCTAGTATTGTTAGTTATCCCTATTTTTTTAAGAATCCAATATGTATATGAGGGAGGAGACTTCCTCACACTAAACATGGGCATCAGGGGAGAAACAATCCTAATGGATTCCACAAATATATCTCCTCTACCCTCCATGATTCCCTTGAATCTCACCAACATCCTTTATGAGGTGGTTCCATGTCCAACAAGCCATTACTCAACTCCTCTCACTCCTCCTTGAAAAAACACTACAAAAGTCCTAGTGCTTACCTTCTTCACTGATTGATGTGGAGATCACCCCCATCTAGCACACCAAACTAAAGCTACCAGAGCCGATCCCAAAAGAGTCATATGCCTCCAATAAACCATCATACATCATCAATTGTGATGGAATCCACCAGAGGTGCAAAAGCAAATTACATCTTCTTTCTTAGGCAATGGAGAGACAGGCCTAAAAGGAGAAGCCACCACTTTAAAATTTAAGATACAGTAAGAAACAACAAGCGCGACTATTTTGGTCATAGTTTTTGTCAAAAAGCTATGCCAAATCATTCTCTATGTCTAGAAGAAACTTTCTCAGCCATCAATTTTTCTAGTTCAACCTCTAAACCCGAATCCCAATTTGGAACTTTAATAATATGTTATGTAGAACATCACGACAAAGTGTAGGGTTATAATGGTCAACAAACAAATATGTTTGTCTTGTAAACTGTACCTAGTCCTAATGGACTCAATGAAATCATTCCTTCAAAGTAGTGATCCCCTTATCTTTGTTTGGAATTGTATTTCAACTTCTTCATTGGGGTATCCATGTGGATAATGACCTAAACATTTTCATCCACTATACATTCTTTGTTTGCAAAGATGACTTCGTCTGCTGTTAAGAATGCTTCAATTTTCATGTTTTAAATGAGATTCTCTGTAATGGTGATATTGATATTCAAGATGCTTACCACTGAATAATCAATGTTCTTCACTTATTTAGTGATTTGGATCTGAAACAATGATTGATAAACTAGGTTCAAAAATGAACTTCCCTATCCACATATCCTCTATAAAGGTGTGACGATATATGTGTATTCTTGTAATTTTTACATATTTAACTAGATATGCTAGTGCTAATCTGATTTTTCTATTTGATTGATGCTCCATGTCTCACACATATGTTTCTACATGATATGTCAGAGAGTATTAGTAAATAAAATGTGTTTATTCAATTTCCTAATTTTGCTAAAAATCTTCAATTGATTTCGTTGTACCCTGATTGGTCATGAATTAGGAAATATATATATTTCTCCTTCGATGTCATAAAATTATATGTAGGCACTTGTTGGAAAGGCTTTGAGACAAGGAACCTCCTTGATGCATGATTATACCAAATTTCAAACTGAATTTTTGTAGCATAATTAGAAACCATAAACCTATCTTAATAAGTCTTACTAATTCATATTTATGCTATATACAAGACATTAGGGTTTGACTAATAACCAAGATATTACTAGCATCCCTCGTCAAGATCAAGTTAGTTGTGATGCAAACTAAGTATTAAATTAGGATTCATGGTTTATTTTACTTGGTTATATACTCATAATGTCTCAATTAAAGTACACATACATTCATACTCATTACATGCTTATGGAAAATCATGCACACACCAAGAATTTATGTTTAGTAATACTTTTATATTCATACTTTCTATTAGAAAATTATGTATCACTATCATCCCACTGAATTAGAAATTATGTAAACAATATTTAATATTAAGAAATCATCCTATGTTGATATAGTCCTCTCAATCATGTTATGTTAGTCTTAAGTGGTCTTAGTGATCCTTTAGCGGCCTTATTATCTCTATGACATTATAATGTACACCTCAACTAGCCTTATGTGAGCCTTAACCACCCTTACGAGAACTATGAGTGCAGTCAAGAGAGACACTATATCAACTCAAGTAACAAATCCATATTATTATGTGAATCATGCTAATTGACTTAAAGCCTCCATGTTATTATGAGAATAGTGTAAATTATTACAATTATCCAAGTTTAATATATATGTTGTTTTGACCAATAAAATGTTGATGTTATTTCATTTTAATTAAGATCTTCTCCAAAGTTAATGATACTTTGGTGCAATGAGATCCTTGGTGCAATGAGCTCTTGGGAGAAATGAGCACTTTGGTGCAAGCCATGTAGATCGATCTTCTTATGTGACTCAGTAATGTCAAGTAATAACATCATGGTAATGACACACAATTATGAAGAATAATGCTTACATCAAGATTTGTACATTATATATGTCAATATCATTATTACCACTGAGTATTGCTCGTGTAATTTTTTGTTTCTTTGAATATTTATAGATTATATGACCATACATTGTGAAAAAAGATTGATTAAGACATCATCATAAGAAAATGGAGTCCCAATGAGAAATTAGGAGTTTGCTAGTGGGGTATTGTAATCCATATCAGTTTAAATGTCATATTTGCGACTAGTTATTTATGTTTAGGTTATTGAACCATGCCATAAGTTTGTATTAAGTTTCCTTCAATGTAAAAGATGAGAGTAAGATATGTTATGTGTTATTGTAATGGTTAATATTTCAATTATTCCTTGTGTATGATGTTAAAGGAATGTGATAATCCACAATATTATGGTTAGAATTGATGTAACTGATCATGTGAATGTATATAAAAATTGGGATATCATACACTGTATAAAAGATCAAGCAAAGGTGGCTACTTCTAATTGATACATGTGTTGCAGCTCTTCTCAATGTAGTTATGATCTCTCGTACATGAGGAAACATTGGTATTAATCCCCTTGGTCACAACATGGTCCATGGACCTCATGTATAATCTGGAGTAACATAGTAGGGATTTGGACCCAACAATATCCCCCTCCATACGAAATAAGAGACTAACCTTATGATTCCTTAGGTGGATTGTATAACGACCCCACCTCCCATTAACCCCCAATTAAGGGAGACCAAGAGGTTAGAGTTATTATCCCAATTAACCAGATCAAAGGTTCGACCAATAATCAATAATAATTATAAAATACTACCAAACTATACTGAAAGGCTGGAATAAAATAAAACTTTGCATATGTTTTAAAAACTTGCATATCTAACTTCTATCCACAACTGGAATCTATTATAACTAATCCACCTTGCACTTTAATTCTTATTTTCACAATGTGCCATTTTACTTTTTATCCTTTTCAATGTTGTACCTAAAATGCTGACAAACAAAACGTCGATCAACATAAATGAATATGCCGATATGCGGGGACAACCAAAATTTCACATATATGGATAACAACCTAAATATCACAATCAAGTTAATTAACAAGTCAATTTATGTTTTCAATGTGTCAATCTCCACCGCTTTTTCCCTAACCCTGGAATACCGTCTTTAGGGTTTCTCTTTTGCAATTGACTTAAGGCCTCCTTTTTCATCCTAAGCTTGGTGCCCATTAGTCATGCAACATCATAAGGCCACCTTCTCCATCCTGAGCTTGGTGTCTGGGGTCACCTCTCATGGTGCCCATTGGTCTTCCCTCTTGGGATTGACCTCATTGCAACTTCCATCAGGGTGGCATTTAGGTGCTAGAATACACACTTATAACATCATTTTGATAATCATAGTGACTTTATGAACATTCGTATATGAACATCCAAGTAGATAGGTTTCATTCAATTCGATCAATCACCTGAGAAATCTTTGTGAAACTAATGCAGTTAACCATAAATAACCACATACCTAATTTGCAGATCTTTGAGATAGAATCAACCAATAAGAGAAATCCAATCAAGCAAATAGAAGGATCCATCCTGAAATAACATACCTTTTTATCAAGATCTATCCAAACCATCTTGCTTCTTAGAGTTTCTATTCCTTTTTAGGATTTCTCCCTCTTTTTAGGGTTTCATATGTAGTAAGGGTTTTGCCTCACTTTTAATATTTTAAACCCTAATTATAAAAAAATTCTCATAAACTTTAAGTTTCTCTTCCAACAGGCTTAGGATTATCTTTTGACAACATATATCCATATTTTCAGATTAAGTACAATCTTCTCTTCTTTTACCCTAATTTAGGGTTTCTAAATGTTTTAACCATCATATTAGGTTTAAACTATTTTTTCAAACAGGAATGGCTTCGCTAGGGTTCGGAAGGGGCTCCGGCGGCGCGGGTGGCGGCCGGGGTAGAGGCTTTGGCGGTAGAGGTTTCTCCCACCAGGATCGTCCACCGGAGACAGCCCCACAACCGGAAGTCAATGGAGAACACGGGAAGACTACAGACGCTCCGTTTATTCCGTCGGAAGACGCGTATATGGACACGGCTCATTACCAATCCAAGCCATCGTACAAAGAAGCAATGACTGGAAGGTCCGGAGGATTGCTAACATACCTGAACCCTATATCTCCAGATCTGATCAAGGAAAGCGACATCTCTGTAGATGTCACCGGCGTCTTCCTGGCTATCATGGTCAGAAGCGAAGTCATGAAACCTTTAATAGAACCTTGGCAGCACGCGGTCGTCGTCAAAGCAATAGGCATCAACCTTGGCTTCCAAGCCCTCGTTAATAAAATCCATAGCCTATGGCACCCTTCGGACTCATTCATGGTTATCGATCTTGACCAGGGATATTACATTATTCAATTCACAAACAAGGCTGATTACATTGTTGCCATGACAGGCGGTCCTTGGACTGTCTTTGGGAACTACTTATCAGTACAATCTTGGTCTCCTTCATTCCGCCCTTCTGACCCAATCCCCAGGAAACTGGTTGTCTGGGCTAGAATTCCGGATCTACCTATATTCTTATACCAGAACCAACTTCTTCAAAGCATCGGTAATCTTGTAGGCAAGACAATAAAGATTGATACAAATACCTCGCAAGGTAATCGAGGGAAGTTTGCAAGGATCGCTGTGGAGGTCGAGACGGAAAAACCTTTGCTACCTGCTGTGTTCATTAACAATGAGCATTTCCGCTTGCAATATGAAAATCTTCCCTCTGTATGTATGAAGTGTGGAAGGATGGGTCACTCTGATGATGAATGCAAGTTTGTTATTCAACAAACTAATGAAGCGTCGTCTTCTGTAGCTGTTCCATTACCTGTTGTTCCCTATACCATGGACATACATGCTCAGAAGCCTGCTAGGCGCAACACACAACAGAAGAACAAAGGCTCTACAAAAAACTCCACACAGGAAGACAACACTAATCAGAAAGAGAAAAGCACAATACCCATATCGGATAGTGAAGTTTCCAGCGACGAAGGAGAATGGCAGACAGCCATGAGTAGGAAGAAGAAGATGGCAGCACAAAAGCAGAACGCTGCCACGCAAAATGAAAAGGCCAAGGTGAAAGACGCAGCCACGTCCAAGACAACGGCTTCCAAGGCAAATACTGCCGTTACCCTCCGAGAGGATGAAACATGTGTTGGCAGAACAGGTCCCAGCGTTGCTCTTGAAACGCCAGTCTTCAAAGCCGTCACTACTGGTGAGCACCCTAAGCAACGTGCTACATTCCTTCGAAAAGGTCAAGAAGGAAGTGGCTTCGTCATGCTACGGAACAGAAAGATCATCTATCAGTCTGTCCAGAGCCCTGACAGAGTGAGGAAGAAGGGTCGTCTCTTTGAGTAACCCCCTCGAACTGACGACCCAAACAAGGAAAATCCAGAACCTCGATCCACTGCTCGATCCCTAGAGTTTCCTGAGATTGAGGGAACCAATCAGGGAGATGCTTCCATGAACACTGGAGATGAAGAGGACACACAGGCGGTGGGTCTGTGCGCCGCAATTTTTTAAACTCCCACCCCCTCCCTCTTTACTCATCTGTGATTAATGAAGTTCTGTTGTTGGAATATTCAAGGAGCCTATTCTGACAATAAGATCAGACTTATGAAATATTTGAAGCTAATTCACAGCCTGCACCTCCTCGCCATCATTGAGCCTAGATGCAGTGGGACAGTAGCGGATAGCATAATCGATAAAGTTGGCTTTCCTTCCTCCCATAGAGTGGAGGCTATCGGTTTTTCTGGGGGTATCTGGTTGCTCTGGGACAGTCGTCGCTGCAACATTGAGATCATTTCCAACCATCGTCAATTCATTCACTGCCTAGTAGACAATACTTGGTATCTTACCATCGTCTATGCAAGCCCGAACCCTACTAAAAGGAAATTTCTTTGGAAAAGATTGGAAGAAATGTCCACTCGCATCTCCAAAGCATGGATAGTTATGGGGGACTTCAACACCCTCCTTGACCCATCTGAGAAGATAGGCAGCAATTATTTCGACAGATATGCCTTTAACCTCTTCCACGAGTGCCTCTTGAACTCCAGACTGTCTGAAGCCAGGAGTCATGGGCAGTTTTTTACCTTCCGTCATGGCCGCCTTCAAGAACAACTGGACAGGGCTCTCATCAACTGTGAATGGCTCAACCTTCATCCTAATGCTACTATCACTGTCCTCCCGCGAGTTGATTCCGACCATAACCCTCTCTTGTTGTCTGACGGCAGCAGAAGAGCACAGAGTAAGCAGGTCTTCCACACCAAAGCGAGCTGGAACCTCAGGCCTTCTTTCCACAAAGATATTATGCCAAAGTGGGACGCCAATTCTCAGTTCTCAACAGCTCTCCGCAAGTTCCAATCCACTGCGATGAATTGGGACCAGAAACAGATGCGATTACATTATAAGGAGAAGCATTCCCTACTTCGACGCATTAATAATTCCCAGGTAATATCCCAATAGAATGCCTCAAACTTATATGACATGTCCATCTCCCTTCAGGAACGATATAACCAACTTATCTTTAGAGAAGAGGTTGACTGGAAGCAAAAAGCTCATATTGACTGGCTGAAGCTAGGTGACGACAACACTAAATTTTTTCACTCCCATGTGAACGCCCTTCGGCACCATAATAAGATCACTCGCCTGAAAGATAACAGTGGTAACTGGGTTTCCTCCCGCAATGAAGTTCAAAGCCTTGTCCTCAACTACTTCTCGAGCTTGCTCACATCAATCGCACCTCCTGATACAGCCGCGATTGTCAACTACCCGGGCACTTTCCCGCCTCTTCCCGCAGACGTTATTGGTTCTATGCAATCTACCCCATCTGCTGAAGAAATAAGAAAGACTCTCTTCCTCATGTCACCGACAAAGGCACCGGGTCCTGACGGTGTCTACAACAGTTTCCTTCAAGATAACTGGGAGTATATTGGTGGCTCTATTGTCCATACTTTCAACAGTACCTTCTCATCTGGCCGTATTGAAGAATCACTGGCTAACTCCTTCATGGTCTTAATCCCAAAAACAAAATCTCCATAGAGTTGTAACGAGCTTAGGCCTATATCCTTAAACAACAACTGTTTCAAGCTAATTTCCAAAGTTCTAGTAGAACGTATCAAGCCCCTTCTAAATAACTGGATCTCTCCCTCGCAATCGACTTTCATTCCAGGAAGGAGTATAAGCGACAACATCTTATTAGTACAAGAAGTCATCCATTCAATGAAGTCCAAAAGCACAAAAAAGT
The DNA here is from genome assembly GCA_963693085.1 of Alisma plantago-aquatica. Taxonomy (NCBI): domain Eukaryota; kingdom Viridiplantae; phylum Streptophyta; class Magnoliopsida; order Alismatales; family Alismataceae; genus Alisma; species Alisma plantago-aquatica. The sequence goes on along the minus strand of OY856412.1, from coordinate 1,284,021,662 downwards.
ACAGAATGTGTATTAAACTTGACCTCTCCAAAGCGTTTGATCGCATTTCCTGGGCTTTTATTAATGATACTCTCACCAGAACGGGGCTCCCTGATAAAGTATGTCAGTTAATCATGCAAATCATCACCACAGGCTCCACTTCTATCCTCTGGGAAGGTACACCCCTTACAGCCTTTAAGGCTTCAAGAGGCGTCAGACAAGGCGATCCGATCAGTCCCTACGTCTTCATCCTTTGCATGGAAAGGCTTAGCCAGGCGATCTCCCTTGCTGTGACTGATGGTAGCTGGAAACCGATTCTTTTATCTAAAGGAGGCACAAAACTATCACATGTTTTTTTCGCTGATGATATTCTTCTCATGGGTGACGCCTCGGTTCACCAGGCCAAAACCATCCTAAAAATTATGGACAACTTCGCCAAAGTTTCTGGACAGGCGATCTCACTTGACAAATCAAAATGTTACTTCAGTTCGAACACTCCTAGGCCTTTAATTCGCACTATCAGTAGAAAGCTTGATATCCCTTGGACGCAGGACCTTGGGAAATACCTGGGAGTGCCCATCTTGCACAAACGGGTTAACAAGAATACTCACGCATACATCATCTCAAATATCCGGTCTCGTATGGATAGCTGGACCATGCGCCATCTCTCCCTTGTTGGACGCATAACCCTAGCTAAATCGACACTCCAAGCTATCCCTGGCTACTCTATGCAGACTGTCCGTCTCTCGCCAACTCTTTGTGATGATATAAATAAGCATGTCCGCCATTTTTTATGGTCGGGCAACTGGGAGCAGCGAAGATTATCTCTGGTTTCCTGGAAAAAGGTCACCAGCAATAAAGATATTGGCGGCCTAGGTATCAAAGATGCTAGGGACCAAAATCAAGCCCTCCTTCTAAAGAACGTCTGGTCTTTTTTGAATCAACCAGACAGAATTTGGGTTCAAATTATGAAACAAAAGTATGTTCGGAATGATTTCATCTTGAATCGCCATGGTTCTCCCATATGGCAGTTCATCAAAAAGTATCTCCCAGTTATCCAAAACCTCTGTTACAAGGTGGTGAATGATGGTAAATCCACGAATGTATGGACTGATAGGTGGCTCCAAGGCAACTCAATTCTCGAATTACAACCCAATATCACCATTCCGCCTGACATGAGTTCTCTTCAGGTAAATTCTATGAGTCTGGGTAATGGAAGGTGGGACTGGAGTTTCATTTACCAGTTCCTCCCAAATGTCACTTGGGACAGGATCCGCTCGCTGCCTCCGCCAGAAAACTCCAATGGGGCGGACCTCTGGGCTTGGCCTAAGGAACAAAACGGAAGGTTGTCATCTAGATCGGCCTATCGCTGGATCCGCGAACAAAAGGAAGTTCAGTCGCCTGGTCTTTGGAAAGACGTCTGGAAATGGAAGCTTCCTGCTAGAATAAAGGTTTTTCTTTGGCTCTTACAGCACAAAGCTATCCTCACCAACATGGAAAAGCATCATCGCCATCTTGACGTCAATGGCCAATGTCAGCTCTGTAATAATGGGGAAGACAACATTTTGCATGCTCTGCGTGACTGCCAATTCTCGAAACCTATCTGGATCGAGCTTGGTTCGAGTGCTGATTTCTTCAATATGAACGAAGACTCATGGATTCATTCCATCGTCAAATACAACATGATCTCCATGGTGCACCCTCCTATCCCTCAAGTTGCCTGTTGGCATATCTGGCAAAGTCGTAATGAGCAAATCCATACAAGAATACTGAAACCTCCGTCAATCACAGCCACCTTCATCCGCACAAGAGCCACCACCATTAGCGGTATGCAAAGTTCCTTGAGTACAATCACTAGAACTCCTCGGGAAGTTTTACCCCCTCCTCTTAGCATATCCAACTTCGACTATTTCATCCTGGTTGATGCATCATTCATATCCATGACCCAGCCATCAGGTCTGGGTTTCCATATTTTGAATAAGGCGGGAAGCTGCTGCTCTGGAGGCAGCAAACGTTGCACTAGTACTGATGCTCTAGAAGCGGAATGTCAAGCTATCATCTTTGGGTTGGAATCTATGGCAGTCTGTGGCAAGGGTCGCATTGCGCTATGTACAGACTCAACACAAGAAGTCTCCCTAATCTTACCAAAGCTAACGCCAATCAATAAATACAAACCCTTTGTAAGCAGAGCCAAAGCTATGATGAAGGAACAGACTAATACGGAGATATATCATATCAATAGGGAGAAAAACCAAATTGCTGACTCGCTTGCAAAGCATGCACAAGCCAGTAGCGATCCTTCCTTTATTTTTACTTCTGATTATCCTAATTGGCTCAATTTGAGCAAGGTGTAAATTTGAAACATTTGTTCACCTGCACTAGAGAGCGGGAGGAATAAAAATCAACCTCTAGATTCACACAAAAAAAAATATTAGGTTTAAAACCCTAAATCATTCAATTATCCTTCTAAATCAGGTTAAGACTCAACGTTATCATTTAACAGGTTAATATTACTCAAACTAACCTATTAATCCTCATAATTCATCCTTTAGTCTCGATTAGGGTTTCTAACCTAATTTTAATACATTTTCCATCAAAATAACATACTTTTGCAAAAAGAGATGGAATTAGGTTATCAAACTATTTTTATCTTGTTCCTCATATTTTTCTGATCAACTTTCATACATAAAGTTTATTCATCTGAGTTCTCTGGAAAGTTCTATAATTTTAACAAAGAAAAGCCTTTTCCCTTATACTTGAGTAGAGAGGTAATTTACCAGAAATTCGGCGGTCGTTTGATCAGTGGACCGGCGATCCGCCCTTTGGATCTAACACTCCTCGTCATGTGTGCCTAAAATTGTTGGTCCCTCTCTGGATCGTCAGAATTCCAAGGGGAATCACGATGGACCGCGATCAGACGATCACTGTTCGTCGTCTTCCTCCTCGCGCGAGCAGAGTCGAGGTCAACATTGTGGTTGACTCCGAGCTCTTGACCACCTACGAGTGCACCGATAGCCTTGTCTCCCTCCTCCGAACTTGACTAAGCCTCAATTTCTTGCCACAACCCCACTATGACCACCTCCTACTCACTGAACTTCGGTGAGGTCCTCTAGGATGATGAGGGTGAAGGTCGGGGTGAAAGATGGAATTGAGGGAACGAAAACGTTCCTCTTGGTCTACCGCAGAGTCTAGGGTAGCAAAAGAAGATGTGGGTACCCTATCTCATCATCCCCTATATATAGGGCCGAGAATAGGGATTGGATCCCAATCATCGACCAAACCCCTACAAAGTAGGGATGGTCATCACTGGACTTCGCTTCTGAGTCCAACGGTGATCTTCCCTCATTCTAACTCTCTTTCCTTTTCTCACAATGATCCGAGTTTGGATCATCTCCAACCTATCTGGCGCAGGACTCCTCACACTTGTGGGAGTCATCCCGGATCGTTGGATCATGATCCAATGATCCACATAAAGCCCAAAATCCTAAATTATCCAATTAATTCATATCATTGATTTCTTAGGCAATTAATAACTACACTTTTGGTAATTTTGCAAATTAAATATCTCAGAAACCGTGTAGTATTTTCCAACCAAATTTTAAAGGAAATTCTATCTTGGCATTATCTTCTTGTGTATTAAATTCAAAATCCAAATTCCAAAGGAAGATGGTATTTCCTTCATAAGCAAGTTATTCTTTAATAAAACCAATTTAATTGGTATTTCCTCTTTATTAATCTTTTATTTTCTTGGTTTTGATTCCTTTTTCCACTAGAAACAATGTGGACACATAATCTTATCAAATATGGGTCCATTATCTATATATCCACATATTTCTTGTAATATCATTGTTATCTCATATTTCCTTCTTAATAAAGCAATATTCAATTGATCTTTTCTCTTTCTAGTTGTATTATCTTTGCAACTTGGACTCCTTGGAACCCAAGGAACCCTAAAGGCATGAAATCCACCTTTGGAGGATATTACTTATCCTTCTAGAGGCTTCTAACTTTTTCTCTTCTCCCTTTTTTTTATTTATGAGAGAATCGCCCCCGTGGAAGCGCCACAATCGTTACCCCCCAGACAGCGTAAACTCTCAGGGCATGAGAGGGTGTGGTCTGATTACCCCCTCTCGTACCTTTTCACAGAGTGCCTTCGGCGTGATTCAAACTCAGGTCCTTCATCTGGACTTACCAAGTCATAACCATTCGTGGTACTCTGGCCAGATCCTTCTCTTCTCCCTTTCTTAATATATATTCTTTTATTAACTGAATTTCTTTTTCTCTTTTATTTTCTTTTTCTTGTTATTGGGCCCAATAGCCAATAAGGCCCACAAAGAAACTAACAAGGCTATTGTAAACGAAATTTATTCATTCAAATCAAACCACACCATTATTTCTTCATATATCTATATTAAGAGAAATTGCATTTCTCACCAAAAGAACCCAAAATTGGGGTTGTAATATCCTTCCCCTCTTATAGGAATTTTGCCCTCAAAATTCTACCAAGCATACAAAGAACCAGGATAAGACTTTCTCATGTCCATCATGGCTCCCATGTGTCTTCACCCTCTCCATGGTGCTTCCCAAGAACCTTTATCATCTTATATTCTTACATCTGAGTTCTCTCTCACCTTGGTATCATGTACCTTTGTAGGTGACTCAGGACATTTTAGCCTCTCTTGAAGCCTAATAGGTTCATGGCTCAGCACATGGCTTGGGTACCTCACATAGTTCTCTAGATCGGACTCGTGGAATACATCATACATCACGTTATCCTAAGGGTTAAGGCTAAACATAACCATCTGCACCAATCCATCTCAAATGGACCTATGCATCAGGGACTCATCTTTCTCAGCTATAACTCAGAGGGGTCAGATTTTCATATCACATATTCTCCCACAGTGAACTGCATGTAAGTCTGCTTCATATCAGCTCACGACCCATGTCGCCTCTGGGCTTTCTTAGCCATCACACGATCAAAGCGACTTCATCTGCACCCACTATGGTCTCTCTCAACCTTTACAAGGTCCTTGCACCGACATCATCTCAATGAAGCGATGACTGACACAACCCCCCTTACCGAGCTTTTTACATCCCGATACTGGCTATGGTGGTTATCATCATAACTTTCATAGGATAAGAACTATCTCCATGTATCACCCTGAATGAGCACACATGCTATCATCAGACCCTCTAGTCTGCATCATACTAACCATCAGTTAGGGGTGATAATATGTACTAGTATCAAGTTCTTCATGTACCTACTTCCACCACAAGGAAGTGAATCTTTAGGTCATACTCAAGAACCTTTGAACTCGCATCATAGTGTAGTTTAACCATCTCTCTGTCATATATAGTTCAACCAGATCTGTCCCCTGATAGTACTCTCTCTTTCTCTTAGATTATGTCATCTAGGTAAGGCGATCTACCATAACCCATATTGCATCTTGACCTTCCTAGGTCTAGGGAAGACTCACCACAACGTTCATGGTGATTAACTTCCATTCCCTCTCGGGGACTCTTTATCCTCTATATCAACTCACTGGGTTACTGGTGTTCGTCCTTCACCTCCTGGCATGCATGACGACAAGCCACATGCAACTCTATACACTTCCTCATCTTAGGCATCAAAATTACTACTGCAACTTACTATCTTAATAGTACCACAGTGTATGGTGAACATAAAATCATGATCTTCTGTATGTCCTGATTCCTCAAGGTTAGTTCCTTAGAAACCCTAAAACACTCTAGTCTTGGGTTTCATCACCTTCTTTTCCAGAGAAGTGCATCTGGGGTTCTACAACCATCCTTCTATTGCATCAAGCCCTAGGATGGCTAACCAAGCAACCACTAACTCGACCAATAGGTCTAGTTGTATCTTAGAACTATCCATACAGGTCTCCTCTTCGAACTTAGGGCTCACCTAACAAACTCTTCTAACCTCTCCATGGCTAAACAAGATAGTTGTATCTCAACTAGAGCATCCATTACCACCTTACATCCTTATGTGCTAGGTAATGGTGAAGACATACACCTCCATGTATTCCACTTATCATCCTCATCTTGGATTTAGGTCTAACTGAGTCAAGAAACTTCGAGCTCATCATCTTTTGTCATCAAACTCAAACTTATATAACTCAAAAATTCCATACATCTCATGATAAGAATGTCCTTATAAGATTACTGCCTTAGTTCTCTTGGTGTTTGTAAACCATCCACACATCTTGCACTCCACAAAGCTATGCTACTATCTCTATCCTCATACATCATAGAAACATTTCCACTCTCATCATCTTTATCCTTGGTGTATGTCATGCATATTGCCCTAACTCTCACCTTCATAACGAGAGGAAATAAGCATTTGGATGCAGTCCAAATACATAATTCTTCCCATTCTAAGAGTAGATATGGTGCACCCTACATCGCCAGTACACCTTCCAATCTAGGTTGAAATGTACACCACATGTCTCCACATCATGATCATTAGGTTTCTTTCATGGAGAACTGGTCTCAAACACACTTGCGTCACCACATGATCCCTAGTCATATCCTCTAGGTCTGTAGGGTGCTGGCACTTTTGGGGTCATCCCTCTTCCCTCATGCATCCAGAGAGTGCCCTCTTCATCTTCCCTTTGGGTCCCATGAGTTCATGAAGGTGATCAATCTCCAAACCCATGGCCATCAGACAATGATAGTTGTTACCTCCCGACCCTATGGTCTTGTGCAACTAGGGAATTAGGAAACTCCTACTCCCATTGGTCTTATCCCTACTCGACCCTAGGATATACTTAGGATTCTAACATAGAACATATCCATCTTGAATCTTTACCCAAGTTTCCATCACTCTCCCCTTAGCTTCTCAAGATCCTATGAGACCTCTTTAGGTTACCTCAAACCCAACAAAAGCTGGTGCATACCCTACAAAAGGGTCCCTCTCCCAGGACGGGAGAAAACTATCTCTTGATAGCAATAAAGGTCACAAGCATACCTACATCTAGGGTTTACATCCACATAAGCATGCTTAGCCCTAGAAATCTACTAAGGCACGTAGCTAACAAGCCGACCACCTACTAAACAATGTTAGGTCTGCATGGTAGGTCATACTTGTTTCTATTCCTATATGTGAGGGGTTCATCAAACATATAACTTATTCTAAGGGGTTTCCTTTTCCTCTAAACATGAGGGGTTCCATGCTCCCATGTGTAGGAACTCAAGCATTTGTGTGAGAATCAGGTTCACCAAGTACTACTACTTCCCCTCATAGATTTATGAACCCTAGGTTCACTTCTTATGCAAGAGTTGTCCAACTGCATGCTCATCTTTTTAACAACAAACCAAACATGTATGAGGTATAGCATGCACTTCCTACTATCCTCCCACACGAACAACACCTCAGAGTTGAGCCCTCCTCAAGGACAACCAACTAGGTATGATGCCTCACAACCTTTTACTATACCTCCTCAGTCTAAGGAACTCTCTTCCTATACCTTAAAGCTAGACACCTATATCATCTGTACATTGGTACCAACAGCCTCGTCCTTCTTCTAGGTTTTGGTTCTTCTAAAGGCAACCAAGATACCACAAACCTCCAAGTATCATGCACGAGGCAACCAAAAACATCCACTTAGGGCATCCATTCTAGGTCATAACATACCCTACGTCTCATGGTTTCTTATATCTCGGAGTCTAAGATTCCAACTCTCTTGCTCTCTTTCTCTAGAGTTAACCCTACAAACAACCTTACTACTAGAGGTTATTTCTCTAAAAAGGTGGATCAAGCTCACATGTATACCCCTACATGGGTGAAACCTATGTTCGCTTAAGATCATCCATATCTCTTTATGCTTATCTCATAAGATATCCAACATGCCCTTCTGGCCTAGGTTTTAACCTACTGCCAGCACTATGACATACTCTAGGTGCATACACTTCCATGCTCATATAAGCCCATAGAATTTCTATATGGTCATCACTAACCTCAATGATGAAGGGGTCATCATTCACCCTAACATGCACCACCCTTCCCAGGTTGAGTCGCCCAAAAAGACACTAGGTCAACCAACCTCACATAGCTCACATATCTCATAGGTATTCAAAACCAAAAGCATGTCAACCCACGCACATGGTCGACCATGACATCTAACTCATCATGCCATCTTTCTCTAACCACCACTTAGGGTTAGGGTTAGCATCATCCTCAGAGGATGTGCCAGGTCTCAACCTTTAGTGGAGGTCTCTGCCTCCAAGACGAACTCTCTACTCATCCTCCTGACAAGAAGGTCTAACCTCAGGTCTCTCCTGAGGGAACGACAACACATGCCATGCAACCTAAGCATGCAAATGACCTCTAGTTTATGCATAAACTATTAAACTTATGTCCATGCCATCTTATTTACAAGCTTTTTATTAATTTGATGGAGTATTCCTTAGTCTTATCATACATACCCTGACCTCAGGAGGGTGAGGAAGAGAGAGAGAAAACCCTAAACCTTAGAATCTTAATTGAATTTAGGGTTGAGAAGGGACGAAAATAGATGAGAGAGTCGTAAAGGTATCTTATTTTGAGTCAGAACCTTAGACATTTGCCAGGCAGTCACACTACATCTAGGAGTCCTCGTGACCGACTAGCGGGGTGGAGGAAAATATTGCCAGCCCCCAAACCGTGATCCTTTTCTAGACACCTCTATCTTTCAGAAAATCCTCTAATAACTCCCTCAGTTCTATAGAGTCTGATAATTTAATAATTATTAAGGATTAAATGACGAACCAATACTTTGATACCAAATGTAATGACCCCACCTCCCAGTAACCACCAATGAAGGGAGACCAAGAGGTTAGAGCCGTTATCCCAATTAACCAGATCAAAGGTTCGACTAATAATCAATAATAATTATAAAATTTTACCAAACTATACTGAAAGGATGGAATAAAATAAAACTTTGCATACCTTTTAAAAAATTGGATATCTAACTTCTATCCACAGTTGGAATCTATTCTAACTAATTGTCCTTGCACTTTAATTCTTATTTTCACAATGTGCCACTTTACTGTTTGTCCTTTTCAATGTTGTACCTAAAATGCCAAAAAACAAAATGTCAGTTAGCATAAATGAATATTCCGGTATGTGGCGACAAACAAAATTTCACATATATGGCTAACAACCTAAATATCACAATCAAGTTAATTAACAAGTCAATTTACATTTTCAATGTGTCAATCTCCACCACTTTTTCCCTAACCCTGGAATATCCTCTTTAGGGTTTCTCTTTTGCAATTGACTTAAGGCCACCTTCTCCATCCTGAGCTTGGTGCCTGGGGCCACCTCTCATGGTGCCCATTAGTCATGCAAAATGATAAGGCCACTTTCTCTATCCTGAGCTTGGTACTTGGGGTCACCTCTCATGGTGCCCATTGGTCCTCCCTCTTAGGCTTGACCTCATTGCAACTTCCATCAGGGTGGCATGTAGGTGCGAGAGTACACACTTATAACATCGTTTTGATAATCATAGTGACTTTATGAATTTGGGTATATGAACATCCAATCAGATAGGTTGCATTCAATTCGATCAATCACCCGAGAGATCTCTGTGAATCTAAAGTGGTTAACCATAAATAACCACATACTTGTTTTTAGGTCTTTGAGATAGAATCAACCAATATGAGAAATCCAATCAAGCAAATACAAGGATCCTGAATAACATATAATTCCTTTTTATCAAGATCTATCCAAACCATCTTGCTTCTTAGAGTTTCTATTCCTTTTTAGGATTTCTCCCTCTTTTTAGGGTTTCATATGAAACTAGGGTTTTGCCTCACTTTTAATACTTTAAACCGTAATTATACAAAATCACTCATGAACCTTAAGTTTCTCTCCTAATAGGCTTAGGATTATCTTTTGACAACATATATCCATATTTTTGGATTAAGTACAATCTTCTCTTCTTTTACCCTAATTTAGGGTTTCTAAATGTATTAACCATCATATTAGGTTTAAAACCCTAAATCATGCAATTATCCTTCTAAATTAGGTTAAGACTCAACATTATCATTTAACAGGTTAATATAACTTGAACTAACCTATTAATCCTCATAATTCATCCTTTAGTATCGATTACGGTTTCTAACCTAATTTTAATATATTTTCCATCAAAATAACATACTTTTGCAAAAAGAGATGGAATTAGGTTATTTAACTATTTTTATCTTGTTCCTCATATTTTTTGATCAACTTTCATATATAAACTTTATTCATTTGAGTTTTCTAGCAATTTCTATAATTTTAACAAAGAAAAGCCTATTTCCATAATAATTGAGTAGAGAGGCGATTTACCAGAAATTCGACGGCCGTTTGATCGGTGGATCGGTGATCCGCCCTTTGGATTTGACACTCCTTGTCACGTGTGCCTAAAATAGCCAGTCCCTCTCTGGATCATCAGATCTCCACCGGAGATCACGATGGACCACGATCAGACGATCGTTGTTCGTCGTCTTCCTCCTCACGCGAGTAGAGTCGAGGTCAATTCCACAGTTGACTCTGAGCTCTAGACCACCTAGGATCGCGCTGATTGCTCAGGGAGATTTTTCTCCCTCCTCCGAACTCAAATATAGCCTCAATTCCTCACCACGACCCCATTGTGACCACCTCCTACTCACCGAACTCTGGTGAGGTCCTCCGGGATGATGAGGGTGAAGGGTGGGGAAAAGATGTAATTGAGGGCACAGAAACATTCCTCTCGGTCTGCTATAGATTCTAGGGTAGCAAAAGAAGATGTGGGTACCCTCTCTCATCCTCCTCTATATATAGGATCGAGGACATGGATTGGATGAATTGGAATCTTTCCCAATCATCGACCAAACCCCTACAAAGTACGAATGGTCATCACCAGACTTTTCTTCTGTGTCCAACGATGATATTCCCTCATTCTAACTCTCTTTCCTTTTCTCACAATGATCCGAGTTTGGATCATCTCCAACTTGTCTAGAGCAGGACTCCTTGTGCCTGTGGGAGTCATCCTGGATCATTGGATCGTGATCCAACAGTCCACATAAAGCCCGAAATCTTGAATTATCCAATTAATTCATATCATCAATTTCTTAGGCGATTAATAACTACACTTTAGGTAACACTACTACAGAAACAACATTCGGTGTCGCTTTTTTGGGCGTCGGTAATTAAGGTAAACCGACTCCTACAATATTCAACGTCGGTTATTTAGGGAAACCTACGTCTATATTCGAAGACCATCTAGACATGGGTACCACTTTGTATTCAGCGTCGGCTGGGTATAACAAATCGACGCCTAAAATCGCCCGCGAAATCCAAATTTCGAGTGAAAAAAATTTGTGTCACATACAACATCGGGTTTTTAACTATTCACCAACACCTATGTAAGAAGGATATTTGTGCAGAAAGTTCTGCTTTCAGTGTCGGTTAATCCTTTGATAACCGACGCTGATAATGGTTCCCACCAAATAATTTAGGGCAAAGATTGTCTAATTGGACGTCGGTTTTTTACCAACAACTGACGCTAATGAGTAATAGGTGTCAGTTTTGAAGATAACCAACGTTGTTGACCAACTTAATGGACCCGATCACCCGACTCTTCCCCCTTTCTTCCTATTTCTTCGTGATAATTTTCATGTGCTCGCCGCTCTCGCCTAAAATCACCGACGACCCCCGCTGCTGCTCGCCGCCACTACTACTGGTGCACCTCTACTGGCCGCCGCCGCCGCCACGTCTTCTGCTATTGTCGCCGCTCGTCGCCACTACTGCTCTGTTCTTCTCTTTTGCTCTGCTCGTCTCCTGGTACCACTGCGAGCGCCGCTCTACTCTTTTCTTCTCCTGTTCGCCGCCACTACTGCCTCCACTGCTACCGCCGTTCACCGCCACTCTTCTGCACACTAGCTCCAGGTAGCCCTAGCTGCTTTGCTTCCTTCTCCCTAGCTCCTTACCAACAACAAGCATGGCCGTGGCTGTGTTGGCCTACCACGGCCGTGCTGGACAGCACGGCCGTGCTTGTTGTTGGTAAGGATATGAACAAATATTTATGTAATGCTTTATGTAAATCCTAGGATACGTACAAATCTTTTGCTTTCATATATTTGTGCTTCTAATTCTAATGTTTGACGTAATTCAGTAAATTTTAATGTTAGTACATATGTACTTAAGATTTAAACTTGATTTGATTTGATTAAACCTAACATTGATGAAACCCTAACATCAATTGCGATGAAACCCTAACATTAATTGTGATGAAACCCTAACATGTACATATCTATTATTGTGTTTGTTGGCCTAGAAACCCGTCCAATATTTTCTCATTAGGAGTAAATCTTGGATAGTCCCCAGTTTGGGACTATTCTTGAACACCTAATCTCACTTAGGATGTAAGTGTATAATGTGTATTGGGTTTTCGAGAAAATTTCGGTAGCATTTCCTCATTTGTTCTCTAAGTACATATGTACTTTGAGAACAGGGGGGAAATGTTGCCGAAATTTCCTTGAAAACCCAATACACATTATACACTTACTAGTTTGATTAGGTGTTCAAGGATGGGATAGGTGGTACACATTTATTATATATAAGAATGACATCACATATATTTTTTAACCATAGACCCTAATCTTGTCCTAATATATACTTGTTTTCTCTTTGATCATAGAATGGATAGATCATGGATGTCCATTCGCAATCACTGCACCCTAGAGTTTATATCTTGTCTTGATCAGTTTATTAGATTTGCCGAGGAACATAGGAAAGAACCTGGAGATAGGTTCTACTGTCCATGTAGGCATTGCGGTAACAACTTGAAAGTCAGCACTGGTGACAAAATCAACAGTCATGTCATGTGCAACGGGATTATACAAAGCTATACAGAATGGCACTAGAATGGAGAGATTTCAACCTCGAAACCAGTGGATGTTGATAGTAGTGCTTTGGTGGAAGAAGAAATTGCCTCCGATGACGTAGATGTGAACGAACCAGTTCTAGTAGACATCGTTGATGCGATGCTGGATAGTTGTAGGGTAGAGCACACTGATCCACCTCCTATCTTTAGAAACATTGTGCATGATGCTGAGATACCATTATACACAGGTTGTGCTAAGTTTACGAAGCTTAGCGCTGTGTTGATATTGTATAAGTTGAAAGCTAATAATAGATGGAGTGACAAAAGCTTCACTTCATTGTTGACTTTGTTGAAATAAATGCTTCCTGAAGGAAACGAGCTGCCAATCTCAACATATCGGGTAAAGAAATTGTTGTGCCCAATGGGAATGGAGGCCAAGAAGATACACGCATGCCCAAATGATTGTGTATTATTTCAAAAGGACTATGTGGATTTGAAAGATTGTCCAAAATGTGGCGCGTCACGGTATAAATTGACGACTTCGGGGGAGTCCAAAACTGGTTCTCCTGCCAAGGTGATGTGGTATCTACCTATAATATCATGGTTTCAATGCTTGTTTGCAAATCCGAAAGATGCGAAGAATTTGAGGTGGCATGCAGATCTTAAGAAAAATAATGATGGGATCCTACGACATGCGTCTGATTCCCCACAGTGGAAGAAGATTGATCTGTTGTACCCCAAAATTTGGTGAAGAAGATAGAAATCTAAGACTTGGGCTTTGTATAGATGGGATGAATCTGTACGGGACATTGAGCAACCAACATAGCACTTGGCCAGTCATGCTTGTTATATACAATCTTCCTCCCTGGCTGTGTATGAAAAATAAGTATGTTATGCTGTCATTGTTGATATCGGGCCCTAAACAACCCGAAAATGATATCGATGTTTATCTTGAACCTCTGATTGATGACTTAAAGAAACATTGGGATGAAGGTGTGATGACCTATGATGCTTCAGGAAGAGAGACATTTCGTTTGCACGCTATGTTGTTTTTCACTATTAATGACTTTCCAGCATACGGGAATTTGTCTGGATATAGTTTCAAAGGAGCTAAAGTGTGTCCTATATGTGAAGAAAACACTGATTCAATAAGACTAAAACATGGCGGCAAGACTATATATCTTGGTCATCGAAGGTTTCTTTCAAAATTCCATCCGTATCGTAGGAAGCGCAAAGCATTCAATGGATGGAATGATGAACGGAGTGCACCTAAACCTATACCAGGGGATGTTGTTTATGAAAGAGTAAAAGACATTGTCAATGAATTTGGCAAGAAATCACAATGTAGTATAGCCACACGGAGTGACAATTCTTCATTCATGAAGAAGTCAATATTTTGGGATCTTCCTTATTGGAGTTTTTTGACAGTCAGGCATTGTATTGATGTAATGCACGTTGAGAAAAATGTCTGTGATAGCGTCATTGGTAGTCTGTTAAATATACCAGGTAAGACTAAAGATGGGATAAAATCCATATTGGACCTACGTGAAATGGGAATAAGGTCAGAATTAACATAATTACGTGAACAGGGTAATAAAAGAACATACTTACCTCCCGCTTATTACACATTGTCTAGAAAGGAGAAAACAACTTTTTGTGAATTCTTGGTAAATGTTAAGGTGCCATAGGGTTACTCATCCAACATCCGTAGATTGGTATCAATGAAAGATCTGAAGTTGATAGGTCTTAAATCTCATGATTGTCACACTCTAATGCAACAAATATTGCATGTGGAAATTCGATCTATATTGACGAAGCATGTAAGGTTTGCAATCACCAGACTTTGTTTCTTTTTCAACAGTCTATGCAACAAAGTTATTAACCCTGATACTCTCAATAATTTGCAAAGAGAAGTGGTTGTTACCCTATGTCAGCTTGAGATGTATTTCCCTCCTTCGTTCTTTGATATCATGGTACATCTTGTTGTCCACTTGACTAGGGAAGTGAAAATGTTGGGACCAGTTTTCTTGCATTGGATGTATCCCTTTGAACGATACATGAGCATTTTTAAAGGTGATGTTCGAAACCGTTATTGGCCTGAAGGGAGTATTATTGAAGGTTATGTGGCGAGAGAGGTTATGGATTTTTGCAATGACTTTCTGAGTGGTAATAACACTCCTGTTAATGACAAGAATATTGAGGAGGGCAAAGGAATTTTGGGATCACGGGTGAAAGTAATCAGCCATGAGCAATTGGAACAAGGTCACTTGTATATTTTACACAACATGGACGAAGTGAGTGTTTATATCGAGGAACATACCAATTTCATCAAGAGACAACATCCTCGAGCAAGTTCAATGTGGCTTGCTAGAGAGCATAACAAGACTTTTACTAAGTAGTTTGAAGATAAAGTCTTACATCAACTATCTCAAACACCAAATGATATTATAGAAACTATCAAATGCCTCGCCTTTAAACCAAAACTGAATGTTATGTCTTATGAAGGGTTTGACATTAATGGGTTCACATATTACACAAAGGGCCAAGATGATAAGAGTGTCGTCCAAAACAGTGGGGTCACTCTTCAAGCGTCGACTATGTATTTTGCAAGTGCAAAGGATAAGAGTCCACGTGAAGCTAAAATGTCATATTACGGTGTCATTGAAGACATATGGGAGTTTGACTACATAGATTTTAGAATTCCTCTCTTTAAATGTGATTGGGTTGATAACACCAAAGGAGTTATAGTGGATGAATTGGGTTTCACTTTAGTGAACTTTGAAAAGATTGGCGAGAAGGGTGAACCATTCATATTGGCATCGCAAGCAAAATAAATATTCTATATCGATGATCCTGCAAATGATAAATGGTCGATTTTTCTTCATGGTAAAAGACAGTTCATTGAAGATCCTATAGATGAAGAAGAGTACTATGATAAGTATGATGACTCCAGTCCGTTCTCAGTTGGGTTGACAACTCCACAAAATATTGAAGCTAATGATGACTTATATGTGCACGGAGATCACAGTGAAGGATTGTTAATTGATAAAAGATCACAATTTTAGAGGCATGCATGTTTATATTTTTTTATTGAAGCTAAATGTTTGCTTTTTTAATATCAATATCATTTTCTGATTTGATGTTTCATTATCTTCTAGTTAATACAAATGCTAAATGGTGTGGGAGGGTCCTAAGGAACTATAGGACCAATCTCACCCGAGATTACATACGCGATGCTGGGAATAGGTACTTGATTGATTCCAATTCTAGACATTGATCAGTATTTCACTAACTCTACACTAATAATATTTGTTTGTATTTTCTTTGAAAAATAAATATAGGAAGAAGGAAGCCACACAACAATGGAACTACTTGGACCCCAAAGACTGGGAGGAGTTTGTTACCCAAAGAAAAATAGAGGAATTCAAGGTATTAAGCGCCACTCCCAATTTAATTAATATATGTTTTTATGTATTCACCTATTCAAGATTAACCTTTAGTGTTACTAACCAAATCAATGTGCTAACTAACTAGGATATCAACGATGCTCAATGAGCAAGCATCCCACACTAAGGTTATATAGATATATAGGCAGCAAGCCTTGAAACAGCAAAAGAAGCCACAATGAAGAGAAGCAGGATACAGATACAATACATAAAGTGTAGCACGCACAAGTGTTTCAGAATCATATAACAACATGACAGACTAACACATATATAGTGCATAACAACAACAACGCCGAATTTACATACAACACTAGCTTAGTACATATATAGTGGGACTAAGATGATGAGTTAATAGGAGGACAAACATATTTCTCCACGAGTTAACATTGAAGAAGGTCTACTAACCTACATTGAGATAAACAAGTTTATCAGTACTAGCCTAAGGCACAATTACCGTTCATCGTTACAATGACGGTCGTGGAAGCTTAGTGGCCACCAGCTTAGTGGCCACTAAGCTTCCACGACCGTCATTGTCTCGATGAACGGTAGTTGTGCCTTAGGCTAGTACTGACAAACTTGTTTAGCTCATTGTAGGTTAGTAGACCTTCTTCAATCTTAACTCCTGGTGAAATTTGTTTGTCCTCCTATTAACTCGTCACCTTAGTCCCACTATATATGTACTAAGCTAGTGTTATATGTAAATTCGGTGCTGTTGTTGTTCTGCACTATATATGAGTTAGTCTGTCATGTTGTTATATGAATCTGAAGCACTTGTGCGTGCTGTACTTTATGTATTGTATGCCGGATTGGACATCGATACCGCATTGGTTGTAAGAACTTGTGCTTGCTGCACTTGTTATGCCGCACTGGACATCGATACCATACATGAGGTATTATATATAGTCTCATTAGTTAGTATGAAATATATCAATCTTATTTTTATATTGTTACTTATATATATACATCATTCTCTTTGCAGGTGTTTAAAACTGACCACACTATAGGTAAATACTTAAAAGATGTACATGATCCATACACGATGGAAGTATTAAATGAAGTAAGAGAAGAATGGGCAAGAGCCATTCAAGCAGCGGGGACTGTAAAATATAATTGGGATGCTGATAGAGATGTTGAATGATATTTTGTAAATGAATATTTCTGAATGTCTGTACATGTCTGAATGTTTATACATGTATTTGAATGTTTCTACATGTGTGAATGTGAGAATTGAATTGATGTCTGAATGTATCAATGTATCTAATTGTGTGAAAAGTATATTTGTTGATTTTGTAAGTTTGTGGCCTGTTTGTTGGCTAATATCAATGGATGTCGTAAACCTACAGTTCAGAAAACTGAACTGCAGGTTCTCATCCAACTGACCAGCCACAGCAGACCTGCAAACTAATAAGAAAAAAAATTAAAACATATGTGTCGATTATTTATAGAACATCATCATCAAAGGCTTACAGCGTCGGTTATTGGATACAACCGCCACCTAAGGTAACAAACAACCTGACCGTGCAGGGAAGCACGACTGTGGCGGGAAATGGCTTCAGTTATTAGTATAAACCCGACGCCTATAGTACTAAATACAGCCGTGCAGGGAAGCACGGCCGTGGCATCTGGAAATATGTCATCATTTTTTATTGGAAAACCGACGCAGAAAGTGTCGTAGATGGCGCCCTTTTTGTGGCGCGAACCCTTTTGGTGTCGGCGTACTATACCTAATCGACGCCTATAGGTGCCCTGCTGGCATGTTTTTGGTGGCGCGAAGCCTTTTGGCGTCGGTTATAAAATAGACGCCGAAGAGTTTGACCTTTAGTGGCACCCACGTAGGCGTCGCTTGAGAACCGTCACTAAAAGGGGTTAAACAACCGACGCCAAAGGCGTGTTCTGTAGTAGTGTAATTTTGCAAATTACATATATAGAAAACTGTGTAGTATTTTCCAACCAAATTTTAAAGGAAACTCTGTCTTGGCATTATCTTCTCGTATATTAAATCTGAAACCCAAATTCCAAAGGAAGAGGATATTTCCTTCATAAGCAAGTTATTCTTTAATAAAACCAATTTAATTGGTATTTCCTCTTTCTTAATCTTTTATTTTCTTGGTTTTGATTCTTTTTTCCACTAGAAACCATGTGGACACATAATCTTATCCAAGATGGATCCATTATCCATATATCCACATATTTCTTGTAATATCGTTGTTATCTCATATTTCTTTCTTAATAAAGCAATATTCAATTGATCTCTTCTCTTTCTTGTTGTATTATCTTTGCAACTTGGACTCCTTAGAACCCAAGGAACCCTAAAGGCATGAAATCCACCTTTGGAGGGGATTACCTATCCTTCTAAAGGCTTCTACCTTTTTCTCTTATCCCTTTCTTATTATATATTCTTTTATTAACTGAATTTCTTTTTCTCTTTTATTTTCTTTTTCTTGTTATTGGGCCCAATAGCCAATAAGGCCCACAAAGCAACTAACAAGGCTATTGTAAACGAAATTCATTCATTCAAAACAAACCACAACATTATTTCTTCATATATCTATATTAAGAGAAATTGCATTCCTCACTAAAAGAACCCAAAATTGGGGTTGTAATAGATTCCAATCAGACACACTGCTTCAAATTAGCAATCTTATTTAAAGGAACCACCTTCGCTAAAATGTTAGAAAGTTTGTTTTTTTTGTTGACCTTCATCAGTTGAAAATAGTCTTCATTGATATCTTCACATAACCGGTCCTAACTATGATCAATATTATTTTTCTATAGATGGTAAGGAATATTCTTATTCAAGTTCTTGGTGATTTGAATATCACAACAAATTACAAATTATTTATTTTTCAAATCCATTTCTTGAATAAAAGTGTTTATCCAAACAATCTACAACCCTTATTCACAATATTTGATGATTTGTTTATTTGATAGTAGATAACACAACACACTTTTGTATCTTAAACTACCAATTAATGTCTCTCCCAGCAAAAGTGAAGATAACACTTAAGGTAGACTTTCTATGATCAATATCACCCACAAATTTTGCATCTCTGAAATTTGTATGAATTGGTGGCACACCACCAAATCATAAAGAATCAATGATTGTATCCTTTGAATACCTAAGAATAAATTTAATAATATTATCATTCTCCTTTGAAGGGTTAGATAGAAATCTTCTAGTCATATAAATTGCATGTGTAATATCACGCCGAGTGCACACCATTGAACACATCAAATTTCCTATTGCAAAATAGTAGGATATGTAAGCCATTTCTTTCTTTTACAACTTAGTAGAAGGATATTGCTTTGAATTCACAAGGGAGTATCAAACATCTTTTCTCCTCTCACATTGAACCTATCAAGTAATTTCTTCATATATTTGTCTTGTGACAACTAAAGTTTTTTACTTTCCTTTTATTCCCAATGTCCATGCCAAGAAATAATCTGGAGTGTCTCATTTGTTTTATTTGAAAAGTATATAATTGTTTCTTCTTTGTCTGGACAATCATCTCAGAATATTTGCCAAAAATCAACTTGTCCTCAACATAAACTAGGAGAACGATAAATTTTTTGGACAAAAATCTAACGCAATAAACTTAATGAGTTGTCTCTACCATGTGGTACCTTGCTTCATCATGAATGAGTAAAATTTTTGTACCACTTCCTGGGTTCCTGTTTGAACCTGTATATACTTTTCTTCAACCAACAAACCCTTGTGTTCTTTGCCTTACACTACAAAGCCTTCAGGTTGATGCATGTAAATCTTTTCCGCTAGATCACCATGTTGGAAGGAAATGTTCACATAAAATTGCTCAATATAAAGGTCCATGCTAGCTTCCAAGCCCATTATAGTATTAATGCATGACATTTCCATCACTGTAGAAAATATCTCACAAAATTCAACCCCATACTTTTTCCAAAATCCATTCACTACTAGCATGTCATTCCCATATTTATTTAGCTCAAAGGCCTAAATTTTTTGAAATGATTTATGTCTTTAGGAAGCTTGCATAACTTAGATGTATCATTTTTGTCAATGAGTTTACCGCATTTTGCATTTCCTAAATTCACATGTGTTTTTATTAATAAGACTTTGCTTACTCATAGATTTACGACTCTCCCTTTTCCATGATAAATGATGATTTTGAATTGGAATATATTAGACATTCTTTGTATCTCGTAGGTATTTTCTATTGTGGCTCAACTAGATTTGCCTATTGAGTTTTCTCCCCATACTCAATATCCTCCTTGACATTGACACCATCTGCATTAGGTCATCATCTACCATATCATCATGAGGGATCACATAATCCTCAGTATGCTCTACATTTATGTTATGTTGGATTGGAGAGGGAACTCACATTCCAATCATAATATAATCTACTACGTGATCAAACTTTTTCATCACAATATCAAAATATTAGCTACTTAAAGAAGATCACATCTCTACATCTAATAGTCTTTTTTTATCCAAAATCTTGTAGCCTATGTCTCATCATTGTAGCCAAGAAAAATAGAAGGAAGAAATATGTTGTTAAGCTTATATCTCTACTCCTTCAGAACATCTACAAATTCCTTGCACCCAAAAACTCTAAGGTGAAAATAAGAAGTTTGCCTCCCTACGCATGCACTCTCTCTAGTATCAAAACCCAAAGGAACTGAGGGTGACCCGATAGTCAAGGGCCAATATGTGTTCAGATCCTTTTCCTAGAATGCATTATGTAATTTTGCATTATTCATCATTTGTCTGACTATTTTCATAATGGTTGAATTCATTCTTTTAGGCCAACCATATGTTATGGGGTAACCTTCTGATGTTCAATATCCAAACCCTACAAATTATGATTTGATGTCTTTAAAGTATAACCAATTCCATTGTTTTAGGTGTGTGATGAACAAGTAAATGTTTTTATATTGGCACGTGATGTTAAGAAGACACCATAAAAGAATTGCATTAAAACTACTTAAAATATGAAAGTTATCCTAGAGACAAAGTTAGGCAAGAAAAGAAATTTTGAGGACCAAATGAGCCACTTTTAAGCATGAAGTTCAGTTCCAAAGAATATTTAGAAGCATACAAGTTATAAAATCATCTTAATTTTAAGGAAACACATTTAATTAGTAAGAAAAGATTTGTATTTTGTGTTCCATTAACATGGCATCAAAATACCTCAAGAAGGGCATTCCAAGGGTACAAAAGCACTATTTTTGAGAACTCAGACATCGAGAAAGCATTAGAGAATATTGGAACCACCACGAATCACCATTGAGAGTAGGTAAGTAGACACAATTTTTGATCTAGTCCATATATATGCAAAATATCCCATCAAAACTCAACTTTTAGACCTATAGAGCAACTCCTACTGAGAACTAGAGTTTACATATGCATCTAGGCAAACAATGCAACAAGATGTTAAATCACTCACATTAGATGATGAATGAAATTGTTGAATAATGATCCATAAGATAATGCCCTATCCATGCCCAAAGAGGCCACTTAGAACCAATGAGACGACATCTTACATAAAGTTCCTTTTCGATACTAGGGAAGAATGAGAACATAAGAAGGTTCTTAGCTAGTTAACACAAAACACACAATGGGTTACCATGTAGCTAGACCAAGGTTGACTAGGGGTGAGTGAAATAAGAAAAAATGTGTTACAAGTTATATCTTACTATTTTAAAATATGTTTATTTGGGTCTAAGTGGTTAATGAATCGGGTTGGAGATGAGAGGAGGTGTGTGAATATAGTTAAGGTGATTGCTTCTTTGAAGAGATGCTAGGTGATGGAGAATAATGGTGTCTTGTTGTAAACCTTATTATGTTGATGAGATAGTTGATTAGGGCTTATATATGTTCTTGGGAGTGGATGGTGTTGCAGGGGTACTAGGATATCAAGTCATGTAATGACTTCCTTGGTTATCCATAAGAAAATCTAGAAATTTTATGTGACCCTTTCAAGTATGATTTAATAAAAAAAACATATAGAGAGTGTAAGGATGCAAATCAAGCACATAAAAATTGATGATTGACATTGTGTGTTGGATAGCAAGAACTTGTCCCTCTTCCTATGACCAATAGACTACTGCCTCAAAGGGAGAAGAGGGATACAATATTACTATTTATCTTTTAATTAATATTAATGATTGTAAGTGCCAATTAATGTATATAAACAAATATGAAATCAAGTTTCTCAAAATATTAACCACTTAACTAGTGTCTAGTGAACTAAAATTTAAAAATACTAACACCTTAAGTTATGAATTACATATAGTTTACCTTTGTTACCCTTAGACTTGCAAATACATCAAATTGAGAGCAAATGTTGATATATCTGATATCTAAATTTAAAGAATCTAATATCTGCTCTAATATTAGATGCATATAATATGACAATGTTCGAGTCTGATTGGAAGCCATGATATCTAATTTCAGATAACTATCTTATCTAAACTGACAATAAATCTTATAGTGATATGATTATATTGTATATATCAATTAATATTATTACATTAAATATATATGATAAAATACTTATGATATAATACTTTATATATGAATAATATAGATATAACAATATATGTACACATTTGTTAAATTCAATTATTTTTCAGATCGCACAAAATAATATCAGATATATGAACCAAATTATCAAATTCACAATTTTGTATCCAAAATCTGATCCAAATCGACCAGATAATAGATTTTTTGAAATTTCATTAATAAGTTGAATTGAATATGCAAAATCCATCTATCTATTTATAGATCCTCATAATATATCCAAAAATGAATATTGGATATTCTAATTTTAATTATATATTTATTCTAAATTGGGTAGTTGTCAAAGAAAAAGTATTTCACAAATGCAATGTTTTAGGGAGATTTAGGCATACAAATTCAAATTTTATTGGAATTATAAAAAGCTAATCATTAATAATTAGAATATGATAAATGAATCCTAAGATGAGGGACTAGAATATAAGTATACTTTTATAAATGAAAGTTATCTTACTTAGAGACAAAAACTTTAAATGGGGGTGAAACAATATCAAGACAAATGCTAAATGAAAAAAACCTATGAAATAAAACTTGAAATGAGGGAAAATTTTTTATATAGACTTAATTAGAGGAATTGAACTACACTATACTTTGAGGTTTTAATTTAAGCATCTTACCCCTCCTCACACAAAAAAAAACATTTCTTCCCTGAATTCCGCTCCATCCTAAAAATGATTTTTGATTTTAGGATTAAATCTAGATCAGTAGTAACATAGAAGTTTGTGTAGGGAAATATGGGCATAGATTAGGTAGTTGAAAGAAAAACTTATCTATCCATATTCCCTAGAATAATAAGATTGTGTCAACAATTATGTAATTTAAAGGATGGTTCAACAAGTTCATACCTGGTCTGAGAGCAAGTCCAGTGACTATAACTCGTTATAGTAGTGCAACACTCCTAGTTGTAATGGGGCTCATCTGCAACAGCTCCTAGTGTTCACCATAGACAACAAACTCAGATGGTGTTTACTGTAGCTCCACGACTGACTACAGACTGACGTTTCCCTCCTAGTAATGGGAAAAGGCCACCTCACCTCTATGGAAGTCAAAATGAATCGCCTAGAACTCTTGTTATTTTACTACAACTAAAATGATGGAGTTGTCTGTCCTGTTGGTGTACTAGTCACCAATTTGCTCTCCCACAATTTTTCTCCCTTGCTATCCCTTCCTTTATTAGGTAGGACTTGCTCGAGTTCTCTCACTTACCACAACTAGAGAAGACACACAATTGCCAGAGGCAATTGATGTTTCTGTGTCTGATAAGCCCCAATACCCCTCTATTTAAAGAAGGGATTAGGGTTAGGATTCCCAATCTATGTGGGAATGGAAGGAATTAGAGAATGATAAAATTCATAACTTGTGACCAGAGAACCGATCGGTTCTAATAGATTGTTTATCCTCCCACTACATTTAGTGAAGGATATTTTGTCATATTTCTCATAATTAAGACTTTCATGTCTCTTATAGGTTCAATAACTGAAAGAGTGTAGATAAATATCAATATGGATTCTAGATATGCATTTCTCAATTATGTGCTCTAGATGACAATGCTAAAGATTGTTTAAAATATCAATTATAATCTTTTCTGGTATTTAAGTTATTAACATTCATCATTATATCCTTTCATATAAAGATCACTACATGTTGGGGCATTGCCATACAAGAGCTCATGTTTTGAATAGAAGCATTACCAACTCTTTATTGATTTATCGTCCTTGTCATAGAAGATGCATAAACAAAAATGTTTCTATTTTGGCATAATGAAATAGCAGTTCAAGTAACTCTATTACATGTCTAATGGGATAAGATAAATTCTAAATGTAGACAAACATTGCATGACTCTTGATCTGCACATTCCGCTATTGTCCTTTCATAAAGGCTTTACTTCTTATCAGATCCTACACATCAATGTATGGAAGATATATATGTGGTATCTTGTACCATGATGAAGAAGTAATTTAGAATTATCTTATAATGTATATACCTGAAGTAGAGGTTTCTACCCCGTCCTACTTTTTCTTTAATTCCTCCAGGAAGAGAGGGCAATTACTTTTCCAATGTCCAGGCTGGGGACAATGGTGAAAATTTCCTCCCTTCTTTACTCCTCCCTTTAGCTCGAGATCTGAAGACTTCAGTTTCTGGCTAGCTTTTGGTGCTTGTTGTAAGCATCCCTTTATCATTTGGTGCAGTGGGAAGGGGTTCTTATTGCTCTAGCATCCCCAGACATAGAGTTTGCACTCATGTGTGAGAACATTTCTTAGCATCCTAAACTAGTTGTGGAAGTTTTTCCCATTATCTTGTCCTTCTAAAAGACTAATCATAGAGAAAAGTTGTTGTTGTGTGTTAGCATTTGATTCTATAAAAGGATTTGCAATTTTGTCAAAAAACTCATTTTTATTTGACTTGATTTTATTAAAATTTGACAATACTGATTAGGTCTTTAATTAACTATTGTTTTTACTATTTCACTCAAATTGATAGCGCTTACATATTAGTTCAGAAGATTGCAATGTACAATCTTCTAGTGAGCTGAGATTCAAAATAATTCAACTATTACCCTACAAACACCAACATCCATAGTCAGTCATTAAGGTAGACAACATTTGTCAATTTCATCTTATGCAATTCTTAGACAGATGATATGCATAATTCCTTGCCATAATCATTTGTATGCCTCTGATGCTTAATCTCATTAAGGTCACTCAGTTAGTCCTGATCCAAAAGCCAACACAATAATAATGCACCCTGCTTGACAGGCCCACACTATTACCGTCACACAACCATGATATAGACATCACACCACCCTTGGGGTGACCACACTTAGTCGATAAACATTTTCATGTGTGCCGCTAACGGAAAACATATACGACTTAATATTTTTTTGAGGGGGTTTGTATATATACATATATAAATAGATATACTTTATCCAATCACCATATATATATATAATACATATCATATACTTATAATATCCCACAATGTTAACATGCAATATAAAACAAAAAGCGATGGTTATAACCATACTAATATAATTTATGAGACCCATAAGGAATTACTACAACCTAAGGTCCATATCTCATACATAAACTTATTGCTGGTATAGATTTGTTCTTGTCAATCTAGGTTGATCAGTTCAACCCTTAAACCGATCATCTCACCTCTTGGATGGTAAGTTGGCCTCCTGAAATGATCGGTTGCCTTTTGTGGTCTTCCCTCCTCGGTCCTTTAGCCGATCGACTCGTCACACCAAATGATCTACTCATCAGATGTTGATCATCATCTTTATCGTTGCAAGAAAAGAAATTATCCTATTATTATTAAACTCATTTCATGGTAAAGAGAAACCTTGAGTTACATTCGAGGGGAGCAAATGTAGGAGAGTATAATACTTTTACATTGGGAAGAAGAAGGTAGAGGCTCGGTGCATACCTAGATCAAACTGGAAATAAACACACAACCACCATGCATAAATAACTAGGGTTATTTTCCATAACGACACTACATATCCACCATCAAAACTTGCTTTTAGGGCAACACGTCTGGCCTCCGCCACAAGTTATGGGAGAGGGGGGGGGAATCTTTCTCTTTTAATCCCATACACACACACACACACACACACACACACACATATATATATATATATATATATATATATATATATATATATATATATATACACATATATATATGTATATATATATGTATATATATGGGCATTCATTCAACGCCCGAAAGGGGAGCTATCCACTCCTAATTTGGTTACTTTTTTTGAGGTTTTTTACTTTGAACATGTAGAGGGTTACTTTTTCTTACAAATTATTACTTTTCATGCATAGATAGTTATATTTGTACCAACTATAACAAATATACAATTACATATTTATTCCA
The DNA here is from genome assembly GCA_963693085.1 of Alisma plantago-aquatica. Lineage (NCBI taxonomy): Eukaryota > Viridiplantae > Streptophyta > Magnoliopsida > Alismatales > Alismataceae > Alisma > Alisma plantago-aquatica. The sequence continues at coordinate 1,283,994,942 of OY856412.1, read as the reverse complement.
GAATTTTTACTCTACGAAATACACGGTTTTACTTTTTGAGTCAAATAGTTACTTTTTGGTCAATATAGTTACTTTTTTGTCGACTTAGTTATTTTTATGACCAAATAGTTACTTTTTTGGATGCACGGGTAGTGAATTCTAGGCTACCTGCATGAGTATTAAAGATAAGCCATATCTATATATATATAATAGTTAGGGTTTATATGTGGTCTTTGAATATATATACACATTACCAATTTAAGTATTCACATCATATTCAATAAATAAACAATAGAAAACCAAAAATATGATTATATCGATTATCCCAAAACATAGTAAATTGGTGTGCTTCTGGTACCACCATAGAGAAATATGGAAACGGAGCATGCAACCAAAACAAAAATTATTTATTCATATTTCTCATAATATCAAGATTGCATCAACAACTATAATATGAAAAGATGGCTTAACGAGTTCATATCTGGTCCTGTACCAAGTCCATAGATTATAATTTGTTGTATTAGTGCATCACTCATAGTTGTACTGGGTCTCATCTACAACAGCTCTTGGTCTCCACCATAGACAGCAGACTCAGATGACATTTGCAACAACTCCTCCACATACTATAGACTAATCTTGTCCTCCTGACGATGGGCTAAAGACACCTCACCTCCATGAAAGTCCACACAAACTGCATAGAACTCCTATCGTTCTACTAGAATTGACAAGAAGGAGTTGTCCCTCCCATTGGTGTACTAGTCACCAACTTACTCTCCCACAACTGTTCTCACTTGATATCCCTCCCTTTATAGGGTAGGACTTGCTTGTGTTCTTTCAATTACCACAACCATGGAAGTCAAAACATTCTCAGAGATTATTGATGATTCTGTGCATGAGAATCCCCCAATACCCCTCTATTTCTAGGAGGTGTTAGGGTCAGGGTTCCCAGTTTGTGTGGGAGTGGAAGGGACCAGAATATCACAAAATTTGCAACCTACGAGCGGCAAACCGATCAGTTCACAAGAAAGTCAGTCAGTTCACATGCGAGTCGATCAATTTACTAAGCAAACCAATCATTTTGCCATGCTTCCCAATCACATATGAATCGACAATTTGAATCCAATCAATGCATAACATTATGTAAACACTAATCCTTGATGCAATAAAATTTCTCCACAAATTAGGTGTCTCAACCTTTGAGTTGGTTGTCTCATATCCCCAAACAATTGGTTCACTAAGTGAACCAGTCAGATCATGCCCCTAGTTTAGATAGAACATAGCCAGTTTAATTTGTAATCAACCTGACACTCTGTCGATCATTTCCTCGCATGAGTCGGTCGGTTGGGAGTCCAGTCATATGATTTGTTGCTCAAATTGACTACCCAAACACTTTAGTAATAAATTCAATTATCATTCATAATTAAAATCCTCTTCTAGGCGAATTCCTATGTGTATGACCCTATAGGTCCCATATCACGTTGGCAGTGAATGTCCATTATTAATTCATCACATCACAATCAAAGAGTGGTGCCTAGTCACACATCAATGCTACCGAAGTGAATGGAATGTTGGAGAACAACTTCAACCTATAATCTATGTAAGGTGTTATAGTTAATCTTTTCTCTTTGATATCTGAAATTAGATTGAAACATGGAATAGTCATGTTCTTAAACATTCAATCCATGTTCTTTGAACCTAGAGTAGACTGTCTGAGATATGTGTGACCTCAATATCATATATTGATTCACATGTGCATGTGCATGCTTTTCTTAGTCTTGCTTATCAAGTGGTCTGGATATCAAACTCTAGTATGAGGGAAAAATCCCATCTACATCACTCACAATCAATCCTTATGTGTCACAACTTCCCAATCATCACCGTTATGGAAATCCTTATTCAGGGTTACGTTAGATGACGTCAAAGTATACCAATAAACATGTGATGAGTGTAGTGACTTCAGGTCTAGGAACCACAATCACCACCTTCACTACTGGAGATGACTATGACCACCAATTATGGTTTCCATGTGTCACTCTCATGAAAGGTCTGCCGAAACAATGTTCTCTAACAAGTATTTGTATGCTTGGTTTGATATCACATATCATGACTAATGAGATTCTATCATCAACCAACACACAGTCTAGTCTTATGTGCTACTATTGTCTATCTTCCTTCCATAGTATCAACTGACTAGGCACATAATACGAATTTACATACTCTTGACATCCATATGATCTCATTTTTTAAATCATGTACTTGAAGACATGTCATTGAGTAATCGTCATTTTCTAGACATTCATTATTTTCCTCATTATCTCATAACTAAGTGAAATAGAACAAATTTGAAGCTTGCTCCTATTATTATTAATCAAATCCTTTACGTAATATGCTATCAGAATCATCATATGATTGGCTTTATGGGCATAAATACCAACAATTTGTTCATCCAATATCATATCAAAATGACATATTCAATTCTAAGTGTGTAACCACTAAACTCGATTTTAGTCATGGTAGATCTAACTATATATTATAGAACTCTTAGTTCAATTGGGTTTTTGATCTACTAATATGTCTAATTGAGATGAGGAATATAATATTTTTTTAAATATATGTATATATTCTATCATGAAGGTTATGACTTTAAATATTTGGATTTTAATATATTTAACAAAATAGTGGACCAATAAATTGAAGTAATTAATTGCTGCATTAAATTCGTAATTACATATCTTGATTGAAATAGATTTCTAAATAGTATTTTAGTTCTCTATTTCACGATAAACTCAACCAAATATTTTCTATGTAAATAAATCGTTTGGTCAATTTATTTCAAGTATATTAAATTTCTAACAACTACATTTTTCAAAAGCTTGTTTTACATAATTTTGAGTGACATGGTTAGTGTGTATCCCTCATATTGGAGTGATATTCTTGAGACATGATATGAATGACTATGAAATGCATGTTTGTTCTCATTTTTGTCAATATTAGTTATTGAGCTCACTATATCTAAACAGTCTACTCTAGACCAAGAAACATTGATGAATAATAAGAGGATGGAAACTCTATACCTTGGGCCAATCTGAATATATGAGACAAATGTTTTATATGGTGATAAAAACACTGGTTAGACTTAGGTTGAAGTTGTTCTTAAACTTATACCAATTACTTAGGTAGCCATGATGTGTTTCTAGATGCACCCATTACTTCTAAATTTAACATGACATTATTGACAAACTAATGTGAAACCTAGATGGTCACACACATAGGATGCTCAAGGAAAAAAAAGTTTAACACCATAATATAGTTAAATGGTTCTTAATTATATATGATATGATCTTTGATCCAAAAATGCTTTAATATATCAGTAACTCAACTAATGATTGCGTAAACAAACAATTTGATTGAATGTTTATTGATTTTTTCATTGTCAATCTAGAAAGTACCAAATGTTGGACTAAATCTTAATCATGGATATGTACATGGATCAAGAAAGGTTGTTGAAGTGTCAAATAATTGTTTAAACGATCAAAAAATAGGTTGAAGTTTCTAAATGAGTGATAGAGTTATCATACAATCAATTATCATGTAACATTAACATGAAAGTGTTGTTCAACAGATTGACTAAAATAGTATCTAAGTGAGACGTGGTTTGAAATTATTTGTGTTTTCAAGTAGTAAGGGCTTTTGTTTTTTGAAAATCCTATCCTTTGACTCTACTATCTAAAGGGGGTGGAATCTTGCCAATGTGACACATAAATTTGAGTTTCATACTTTGACAGAGAAAGAAATTCCTAGAAACCACACTCCAGAAGATGAATAGGATAGGAAGACACTACCATGTCAAGAGTTTGGATCTGCTTCTCCTTGAAGGGACCTGCTTATTCCTTGATGGTTCACTATGTCCACATGGAATATATAGAGACCTTGGCATGTGTGTGGATACTAGAGTATCTTCTTTAGAAGAAAAAAAAGATTGTTATACCTTGTTCTCATAGTGTGAGCATGACTAAGATGTTATAAAACCCATCTTCAGATTCATAACCAAAAAAAAATGACATTGAGATATCATTCTTTGTTGTGTGACAACAAGAGCATGCCAGGGTAAAATCAATATTCATGCATGCCATTTTATTATATATATATTTTATGGATATGAATGATCTATTTAGTAGCCTGTGTTTTATCTAAAAAATGTTTTATGATTTGATTGTCAGTATTCCCTTAAAACCCAACAATGAGAACCATCCACCTTGGTAGTGGGAATAATGGTGGATGATTTCTAAAGGGTGGTAGAATAGATGAAGACTAGATTGTATAGGACAAGGAAGCATGATCAGAAGTGCATAACCTAGATCTACGTGGAAGATGGGTGGAAATTGAATATAGATATTCATGAGCAATGGAATGGTGTTGTGGACTGAATTCCTCATGACATACAATAGGGAGTTGTATTAATAGATTTTTGCAATGCAATGATGCAATTAGCTAAAGTTAAGTCTGGGTGTACAATCATTGTAATGTTTGTCTCAAATATGTGAAAGGAAGGTGCACCTTTATAAATGGTTAGATGAATTATTGGGGAGATTAATCGATAAATCAAGGTAGTTGACTAACTTGTGATACATGTCTGTTGACAAAGGTTAAACCATATTTTAAGGGCCCTCCATGTTCTTATACAAATATGGCAAAATACAAGTCAATTTGCTAGCACATTTGGCTTGTGAAGATGGAATGCTTGGATGAACTTGGCATGGTTATGTTGACATGTATATGTTAATAATTTTTTAAACCCGATTCTACTTAGTATTTGCATATGGTAGCAAGGTTTGGTCAATATATAGGGAAATATTATTTGATGAATAATTTTTTAAACTCGATTCTACTTATTATTTGCATATGGTAGCAAGGTTTGGTCAATATATAGGGAAATATTATTTGATTTGTATTTTTATGCAAATACAATACTTCATAGAGGATATCCCATTACTCCTAATCTCACCTATCTAGGGAAAGTCATGGCCATTTTATCTATTTTGAGTTTAACATGTAAATTATTTTTGTTAACTAATATTATATAACGTAAGAAATATAACCTTACTATTGTATCCTTTTATTATCTTACTCAGAGCTAAGGTAAGAAAACCCCCATTGAAAATGCCCTATAAATTTGGAAAATCAGATCTTATCATGTATCAATAGGGACATGTTGTTGTCTTTGGGTCCTTTTAGAGTCATTTTTTTATCAGAAGTGTGATGTTTCTCAAAATAAGACTAGTTCGGTGCTAATGTAGAAAACAAAAGCAACAATGCATGTTAGTGTGTTTTGTCTATATTTCTCCACCAATTAGAAGTATATATTGTAACCTTTTGTATTATGGTAAATATTAATAGTAAAATGCTTGAATGTTGCATATAAATTAGAATCATGAAATACAACATTGAAGGATGAAAAGAGAAAAAACATAGAATGACAAACTAGTTTATTTAAATTGTCATAGTACAACACAAAACACATAAATTGTGATTAAGAGGTACTTTTGGTACCATTTGAATAGTATATCCCATATAAATGTCCTTAACAAGAATTTTGATGGCTTCATATGTCACTACATATGTTACGACATCCATTCAAAAGGTTAAATCGTTGTAGTTTGTTAGAAGCAAGATGAGGTTCTGTAGCCACCTTCTCAACCAAAAGCAAGCATATCCATGCTAGGCATTGGCAAACACATGCTAAGAAACCAATCAATGACACCCTCAACCTCCCCATAGAGCTTTAGGAACATGAATTGCATCATGATATGTGCATACATGTCCCATAGTGGGAATATGGTAGTTTTACACTATATCATCTTGGATGTGATGAGAACACCTCCATTTGACAACTCAAGTATGCCATCAACCACAACATTGATGATGTTTATTTCTATTGTTTGTGCAATTGCCATTTTCCATTAGATGATGTTCATTCCAACCCGTGCTCGAGAATGTCAACCAACTTTCTTTCGAATGATAACTATATGTGGTCAACTTTGTCATTCGATACAGGGATGGCCTGGATGGTCTCTAAAATGAGGCAGTGGCAACACCATCTTCAATTTAAAATGTTGGGTGATCTTTGGAAGGTCATACTGACATATCATAGCTACTAATTTCTATGAAATTATAATGTCGATTGATATCGATCACTAGAATACATATTTTGACTAATCTCCTGACAAATTCTTTTTCTGATATATAAGTTAGTAAATATAACATTTGATCAATTGCTTCTGGTTGCTCGAAATCTCACATATCTAGGGCAAGCCAATGCCGATTTCTTTATTTTTGACATTGAAATGCAAACTAGATTTAATTAAGAACTTATATTTGTTAAATAAATAAAATCTTACCATTCAAACCATTATTGTTAGGTCAATGCGGGCTACGTGAGGCCAAAAAATTGAAAACATTTAGAAAAAAAAAGATAAGTATGATTCTATCATGTGTCTCCAAGTGGTACATATTATTTTTTTTATGTTGACTTAGGATTTAAATGGCTCAAAAGTCCGGTTTTCCAAGTAAGACCAATTTGGTGCAAAAAAAAAGTTAAAGCAATGCACTGATTCTCAATTTGTTGAATCGAACATCCAATTACATATTATAACGAGGTAAATGGATGAAATAAAATGCTAGCTCTTTGCGAATTAATTGAAACCACCACATGAACATAAGTAAACAAGTATATGATGGCCGACTAGTTTATTTAAATAAATGGTCATGACACAAGTGAGAACACAAACCACCTCATATCGAATGGTTTTGTTCCGGTAGCGACTGGACATTTTGTGCCAACTAATAAATCTCACCAAAAGGCATTCTGATGTTAGTCGTCCCCACTTTTGCTGCCCCGTCGATGTTGTAGGTGCAAACGGTTGAGGAATTTTTACATGATGGTTTGTTGGGCATTCCTATTTAGAGAAGTTATAAAGATTTCAGATAACTCTGTTCTAATATGAATATAAGCTTTAAAGGATGCGCTAGGATCCTTTTTAAAGGTTTGAAGCAGCCTAAACTCAGAGACTTTTGAGAATCTGTTAGATGTGTCAATGTTGTAGAACATTGTGGCAATTTGATATGGAAAAAGGATATTCCCTAGAGATTTAGTGTCTTGGGTTGGAAAATTCTCTTGAATAGAGATCCTACTCAGGATGTTGTGTGAAGATTTGGCCTCTGTGTTGTCTCCAGATGCTCTCTCTGTGGCATAACATATGAATATAGAACACACTTATTTATACAATATAATTTTATTCAAGCTATCTGGAATGAAGCTGCGGACTTGAACTGGATCACACATGCTCCTGACTCTTGGTGTGGCTGCATCAATATAATCAAGAAGAAAAAAGCTTATGTGACATGTCTTATAGCGTTTTACCATGTATGGAAGGAGAAAAACAAATGGTTATTCTTAAGTAAGGGGGTTAATGTGCAGACATGTTGGTATGCTATAGAAAGGGAGCTCATTCTCTTGTATAGGGAGAAATCCTTTTCCTTTACTTTCCCAATTTATTGTTTTTGATGTCACTTGGAGACTTGTAAATATTATGAACCTTGGTTTATACCATAATAAAGATGAGCCCCAAGCATTTACTAAAAAAAAAATTACAAAATACAATTGTTGGAATTTTACCCTCTTCTTTTCCTGCCAGAGAAGAACACATGTGTAACCTCTTCTTTCACAAACGCAAAAGAGCGCCAAACCACCTATTCTTTGACGGACTTAGAAGAGAACCAAATCACCACCTCTTCTTTGACGGCCACAAAAGTCTTGGGTGGTCTCTAAAATGAGGGAATGGCAACGCAACCTTCAATTTAAAATGTTGAATGATCTTTGGAAGGTCATACCGACACGCCGTAGCTTCTAATTTCTTTAAAATTATGATGTTGATTGGTATCAAATATATATATTTTGACTAATCGCTTGAGAAAAATGTTTGATATATAAGTTAGTGAATACGAGACTTAATAAGGAGCTTTTAGTTGCTCACAATCTCACATTTCTAGGGTAAGCCAATGTAGGATTCTATTTTTGGACATTCAAATTCATACTACATTTATGTAAGAACTTATGTTTCTTAAATAAATAGAATGTTACTATTCAAACCATTATTATTAGGCCAATGAGGGTTAAGAGAGGCAAAAAAAATTGAAAATATTCAGAAAAATAACTGAAGTATTCTTTCATGTGTCTCCAAGTGGGCACATATTGTTTTTTTTTGGTTCGCATAGGATTCAAATGGCTCAAAAATCTAGTTTTTATAACTAAGTAAGACCAGTTTGGTGCTAAAAAAAAAGTTAAAGCAATGCATTGATTCTCAATTTCCTGAATCGAACATACAATTACATATTATAACGAGGTAAATGGATGAAATAAAATGCTTGCTCTTTGCGAATTAATTGAAACCATCACACACACTTAAGTAAATAAGTACACGATGGCCAACTAGTTTATTTAAATAAACGGTCATGACACAAGCGGGAACACGAACCACCTGATATCGAATGGTTTTGTTCCGGTAGCGACCGGACATTTTGTGCCATCTAATAAATCTCACCAAAAGGCATTCTGATGTTAGTCGTCCCCACTTCTGCTGCCCCGTCGATGCGGAAGGTGCAACGGTTGCAGTCGGGCGCCAGTAGGGACGTGGTTCTGTACTCGTCCTCCCCGCCGACAACAGGCATCTCAACACCGGGCATGGCCGCAACATTTACGTACCCAGGGCGGTATGTCCTACCAATAACACCCTCGACGACATCCGATGCCTTGAGGAACTTGAACTGCAGCTCCAGGTGTGCGTAGCTGTCGCCGACGGGGATCTGATAGTTGTGCACTTTGTCATCCTCTGGTGTTACGGGCACAACACCAACGGACAACTCCAGCACGCCATCAACGACAACGTTGATTGCGTTTTTCGCAGCAGTGCGCTCGATCGCAACTTTCCCGTCCGGTGATATCCACTCTGACCGGTACCCATCAGGGATGTCGAGAGTTGTCCCGTCAAACGAGAACAGAAGGTGGTCTAAGGCGTCGTTCCAGACGGGGATGGCAGGGGTGGCCTCTATCGTGAGGTGGTGGCCGCCGGGCACGAGGAGGCCGAGGGCCTGGGTCCACGTGAAATCTCGCGAGCGTCCTGCGGGGCGGTGACCAATGAAGCGTGCGTTGATTTGAAGTGCCGGATCAGAGATCAGGGCGAAGTGCTCATCTCGACCGCCATGGAAGTAGAAGACAACTCCGTCACCGCCGATGAAGCGTGGATCGTAGCAGCTGGCGCCGTTGCCGTTGCAGTTGGGCTTGCGGACTATGACAATACCGGTGACAGATACATATTAGTCATAGGATACGTATAGTTGAACAGAAAACATTTGTTATGCTACTATAGAAGTACTGTTCTCACTTTCGCATGTTGCCTCGCATAGGTAGGACTAAAATGGATGGCAGATACATTTTAGTGACAGGATACGGATAACTGAATAGAAAACATTTGTTATGATACTATAGAAGTACTGTTCTCACTTTTGCATGTCGCTTCGCATAGGTAGGACTTGCAGTCAACGTGGCACGCCTTGCCGCCGGGAGCAGCTGGCTTTGTGTAGGGGCACTCAGACGGACATTGGATTTTCTTGTTGAAGCAGGGGCTCACGGGTTGGGGACAAGAAAACGTCTCGGAGTATGGCTTCGCGTCCACATACGCGGTGGTCGCAGCAAGGAGAAGAAGGGCGCCGAAGACGGCGACAAGGAATGAGGAATCCATTAATCTCAGACGATCTCTTGGTGTACAGATATGCTGTGCTCAGTGCTAAATTTCTTGTTCTGTTGCTCATCGAGGATGCAGCATCGGTATTTATACATCAGCGGATGATTATACGACGTGCATGCTGCATGGCAAAGGAAGCCCACTTTGGTGTACGCAAGGCATATGAAACGCTTCTGAATTTGAAGCATCAATAAAACAAACTTCCTGCTCTTGGAAGTCAAACTCATCTCAAGCAATTCATTTCTGAAGCATCCATTTCTGTATTCTGTTCCCAGTGAAACTCATGCGCTCAGCAATTCATTTGTGGTAGTGCAAAAGAATGGAATCTGCAGATAAATCTGAACACTGTCATAGCACATGCTATGTTGAGATGAGTTCTCCCCCGAAACCACATTTGTCGATTTTATGTGATTAGCTGCAATAGTCAATGCCAAATTGCTTAACATTACTCTTCTGAAAGCAGGCGTATGTTTCCGGAGACGGTCGTTGTTTGCCTTACACTGTTGATAGTAGACCCGCATCCAGATAGGTTAGAATGTGCCTCAAGTTGGTCATAGGATGTGGGAGGGAATCGGAAGAATTATATAATCGTGGATTAACTGCCGTCAATTGCAAGTTGAAGTTCTAGACAATTAACCAAACGATTTGATCCACGATCTGTTGCTTGCGACCTTAAAAGGTATTGAGTGATGCGCTCTGTCGTCCATTACGTTTGGGAAAGTGACATCTCACAAGGCACCTCCTGGAACCCAAGGGGCCAACCATTGTGGCAGACTGGACACTGAGGTAGTCCAAAACAAAGGCCGCGGAGAGGAAGGAGACTGTAAACCCAGATGAATGGCATCTAGCACGTTAGCACTAGCTAATGGAAATGTAGGCACTTCTATGGAAAGAGGAAGCAATTGTGATCAATGCAATCATGGGCATGCATTATACATATGGCATTCACCATCAATATGCATGAAAATGTTAACTGTATCAAAATATCTCACAGCGAAACACTACTAGAAATAGACAGTGTTTGGTATACTATTCTGATTCATTAATTTGTCATGCGTAAATTAACCAGTTTATGTTAATCTTAAGTACGACAATTTTTGTTTGGAACAATGACAAATAATCTTAATGATAAGATGTTTGTTGTTTAATTGTACATATATATATAAGTAACCTGTCGATATTAGACAAAGTTTATTATACACCACATAGATAAATAATGTTGTATGTACTGAGCGGTCGGTTAATTTTTTTATGGAAAATAGATATCCACACAAAAGAGGCATCTCACAAGGCGGCTCCTGGAACCCAAGGGGCCAACTATTATGGTTGACTTGAACACTAAGGTAGTCCAAAAAAATGGCCGTAGAGAGGAAGAAGACTCTGGATTAATGGCATCTAGCACGTTAGCACAAGACAATCGAGATGTAGGAACTTCTATGAAAAGCGATCAATCCAATAATGGGCATGCATTATACATATGGCATTCAACGAAACTTTCCTAGAAATAGACTGCGTTTGGTATACTGAGGTTAATTTGCCATGGGTAACTTAACCAATGTTATATTAACCCTAAAATACGACGACTATTTTTTGGAATAACGACAAATAAACTTAGTGGTAAGATATTTATCCATATATATAAGTAATCTATCGATATTAGATAAAGTCTATTATACCCTATACATAAATAATGATGCATCTATTGAGCAGCCATTAAGAGAAATTTTATGAGAAATAGATATCCTCGGTAGATAAACATGTGTTCCCTGCTGCAAGAGTTTTAAGCAGCACATTGTCAATTTTCTGATTAAGTATCTTATTTTTCTTGTAAACAAACATAGCTTAAAATGTCCGACAAGGTTTGTTTGCTGTACCGGAGGTAGAACGGCACAACAAATGCAGCCATAAGCTCTAACTAGCCATGCAAACCATTCCTTGAATTCTATGGACTAACACTAAATAGAATGATTATAAGATGTTGAATAAATATTAATATGTAAGATAAAATCAAGAAACTAACAAGGATTAGCTAGTGGGTTTCTTAGCCGCTAGAACTTGGAAATGTAACTATACACGGAGGAATGAACAAGTAGGCGAGAAGAGATATTATACAAATATGGAATTATGATGAAACTATGTATCCTCCCGTCAAATCGTTTCAATCTCTAGAATAATAATAGCAAGTAATATAGAGTCCTTCATATCTTGAGGAAAATGGAGTTATTAAAAAACCATGCTTAGAACCCGCCCATTAAATGTATATTGTTCAATGACAATACCTTCATAACTTTATATGTTTCCCTCGATAAAAAAATCTTATTGTGGACTTGAACTTTATTAATATTCCTTAAAAAATATCCCGGAATAATGCATAAGCCATCATAAACACATTTGCTAAGGCCATGTTGCCATGAAAGACACATATTGTCTAGTAAACAGATGTATGAGGGACTAGCAGCTATCCACAATCTAGGAAAATGAAAATTGAGGTTTACTTTTAAGTTTCAAGCCACATATCTCCAAGATATTAGATCTTTATATAATAATAACAATATTGATTATCATGCAATTTTACATGTGGTGCAATCACATTTTGCAAACGGTGAATAGTAGGGACTACATCTGGTCGGGAACAACTTCAATGACATTACATTCATTTCTTCCTTATAAAGGTTATTTACATAGAGGAGGACATGGTCCTTTTTTGTAATTGGTTACAACCTGTTCCTAAAATAAATCTATAATTGTTTATGATACTCAAGAAATATTGTACATCTCGAAGAAGTCACTATGAACAAAACAGTCTAAGTAGTGGATGCAGTCGCGGTGGAAGGAAGAAAACTATATGTGTGCATCCAATCTTAATGTGACATCGGTGGCCATGACATATGACTGATGTCCTTCATAAAAGAAAATCAACATGTAAGTAAAAGATAATAAATGTATCTAAAATGAATAGATAAAATTGATTTTCTCCATCATTCATAACCTTTATATTAGCCCATACCATATTGAATTCAATCCATAAGAAAACATTTTTCTATAAATCTAAAACCTCAACATTGAATGACAACTTGTGAGATGTCTCACCACTGGGAAGGGGGTGCCCAAATTAGTTGTTTGTATTTAATTGATATATACTTACCAAGAACGGAAAGGTAAATTAATAATAAAACATGATGAATTCTTTACATTTGCTACACCTCTCATGATCAAAATGCAGACTACATGCATAAATGCTCTCATATTGAGACCAATGTAGGGTTATAACATGAAAAACTAGAAGCGTTAAAAAAATGCAAACAATTACTAGTACTTCATTGGACCATTGTTCAAGCAAGGTGAATAAAATGCAATGATGTAAATTAGTAAGAAGTGGCTCATACCATTAATATTATCTTGTAAAAAGAGGAGCAATACATTAATACAACACAAGATACCTTAATGAGTCACCATAGCACTATTATCCATAGTTTGCCGAATAAAGAATAATTAAACGTTCAAAAGATAGAGAAACAAAACAAACGTCTTCCGCGTTTCATACGTACGATATACGATTTTTTTACACTATTTCTTCCTAATATTGTTTATACACTTGTAACTAATAGGAAAATAAATGGAAATTAACAAGATGGTTGAAAATGTGTGACTCCATCAATTGTCATAGAAAGGACGCGAGAACCCAATCTAAAACAACATTATGGGTTCAATAAGCTCTACGAAGAAGACGTAATGAGGCTTAAGTATTCTTAAACTAATAAATCAAGTTATTTATCATTTGTAATGAAATACATAACTTCCTTAGTATAATATTGCGTTGAATATACTAACATGTACACCATGAAAAACTTCTTGACTACTTCTCTAAGTCTATATATCTTTCACTATTTATTAGGATACATTTCCTTCCATACTACGAACATATCTGTTGTGAACCTCTACTATGACTTTAAATTGAAAATGTCTTGGGACAAAGTATTGTTAGATAATCCATCCAGTTCACCTAAGAAATATAGTTTTTTCTATATATGGGTATGTATGTATCTGTATATATAGACCCATTGCATATAAAAAGAAGAAAATATTTAACTTCCTCATAACAAAAGTTGTCGCATAATCACTTTTTAGGACTGCCACTACCTTAATTTTGGTGTAAACATTTGGTATGAAAAAAAGTGTATGAACTTCAGATATGTGGTGCCCCACTTATAGAAATGGCATCAAATATATAGGAAAGACTACACAACTAATCTATATCACCAGAAAACATGTTGAGTATGATGGTATTCAGAATCATTACTAAACAATCAATAATCAATCTCAGAATTAAGAGAACACCCACACCATTTATGATAAAATAAGAAATCGATGGATATCAATCTAACCTAGTCATACATGGTCTTGGTTGCCGCATTAGTAATCTTAGGATCTAAAGTGGCTACCATTTTTGTCAACGAGACTTCTTCCAAGACCCACTTCATGAAATATTTTAGAGGTGGAATATAAACGTAATAAGCATGCATGTGCAAACTACTTACTAAGAAATACATAAATGGTTTGAGAACACTTTATATTAAGTGCACATAGTGAGACCGATTTGAATTTTACAACAAGGAACAACTATTTGCAGGATATGAAAATAGTTTTATGAATCCATTGGAGTACCCAACATTCACTGATCCACATGATCCACACCGTCAACTACCTTCTGAATTATCCAACTCTTTCCACATGATTATTGGGCCAATTTTACACCTACACATAGTTTAAGTGGAGGTCATCATCATAAGACGATATGTGTGTATGTATGGATCAAAGTCAACGATTGACTACATGGACTCTCACATCTTGAATTACATATAATATCCATTAGTTTACTATGCAAAAGAGTTGTGGAGTAAAGTGTATAAGGATCATGTCTTATACGGAAAGCATTATCATTAAAAAATGCTAACATAGAGATATAGGAACTAATCTAATAAATCTAATATGTAGATAAGCGTCTTCTATATTATGGAAAATATCACCCTTCGCATGAAAATACTTTTACAAGATTATGTCATGTAATACGTAATATTTACATATGACACAACAACTTTGGTCTCTCCCTCTCTTGAGAGCTCCATTCCATCTCTAGAAGGGGGTGATTTGGTGACACCTATGATGAGCATCGACGGGGCAAGGGAGGGCTCCTCTACTCCAAATTCCACCCACCGTGACCCACCTCTGGTGGATTCTAGACCCCCGACTGGCAACTTCATGGAGGACTAGGTGGACCTTAGGGAGGATGTCATAGTTGGCAACACTTGGGTGGTCACTCTAGCCAAGCCTATAGTGGTGCATCAGAACTTCAAGCATGTGGTCTTGCCTAAAGACCCAAGAGAACTAGCCTTCAGGAGCGACGACAAAAGGTCATGGATGAAATTCTCAGACACTATGGTGGAGGCAATGGAAGAGTTTAATAAATGATCCATCATAGTCAAGATCCTAAATAAATCGGGTAGTCTTCTTTTAGCTCTCTGGTTGGATGCTCAGGTCATGTATAGTAGAGTTACAACTCTCACCTCTCATTGGAGGCCTCTTCCTTACCATATTTGCTTCTGAAGGGGATATGGTTATTTCATTAGAGCAAGGGTCGTGGTTCTTTTACAATCAGCTTGTCTTGATCATGAAGTGGTCACCAAAGTTGACATTCAAAGAGCTTCACTCACCTCAGCACCTATCTAGGTCACATCCTTCATGTTGGGCAGTATGGTACCATAAGCGCAATCATAATCATCATATATGTATTGGGAATTCAAATGTGATCCGGTTCTTAACAAGATAGAAACTCACTAGCACAACCCACATTAGCATCGAGGTCAAAAACGATAAGAAACCACCTGCTATGATTATGGTAGAAATGTCAGATGGAAAGAAACTAGATATTAGGGTGGAGTACGACACCTTCTCTAATAGGTTTTAAGCGTGCAAAATATTTGGCCATTTTCCTAAATAAAATCTAGGAGCCTGGGTTGCACATCCATAGCCATTGATAGAGACCATGTGATCCTAGAATGTGACCATCCTAGAGAAAGAACAAAAGAGGGGGCTAGCTTCCAACTAGGGGTCAACTCTAGAGGTAGCATCTATCTTCTAGCATCCGTAGGGACTACAGGAGGTATAAATTATAGGGTGAGACTGTGACTCATTTTCACATTAGTCATCTAATCAAGATTTACTTAGATGATTGCATGCTTAGCCATATTGATTATTCTTTAAAAATCGATTAATGATGGCATTCTAATCATAATTCTTTATTACAATGAGAAATTTTAAATATGATTTTATTTCAAATAACTAGGGTTTGATAATTGAAAACCATAATTGATTAAAACTATGATTTTGATGGCATATGAAAACATAATTTGATAAGTATAGTGGTGTACTACATGATTGTTAGTATTTTTTATTTAAATGAAATTAGAATATAGTTTGGATAACCAAATTACTAGTATTTTTGAAGAATTTTATGACCAATTTGTCCGCTGAGTTTTCCTAGGACAAACTCAGCCGACCATGTATTCAGATTGAAATAAAGCAGTCTGGTATTTTGATTTTATATTTTTATTGGTAAATGTAATCAATCTAAATTTTTTATTGTAGGTTGAGAACTCCATTTTAGGCATTATTTTAAATTTTCATAATTTTTGGATGATTGCTAATTTTTACAGAGTGTGGTGTCAGTCGGGTTTCCCCATTACAAACTCAGTCGACCATGTATTCTGGTTAAAAAATAACACTCTAGTATTTGATTTTTATTTATTTATTGGTAACTCATATTGATCTAAAAATTTTATTGGAGCTCTAAAATATTGTTTCAGACAATGTTATAAATTTCCATAATCATTGGAGGAGGTTCGACTCATTCAGTAGGTGATTTTTAGTAACATATTTTATGATAGAAAAATATGTTAAAATAAAAGAAAGTTTGAGTTGGATCAATCTGTAATTGACCCAAGAACCTTAATTGATATATATACACAACCTAGAACCCAAGGAGCTATAATATTTCAAGGTCCATTATAGAGGAACAAAATCCTAGAGAAAGAGGAGATCTAGGGGTTTGTGAGGAGAAAGTGGTGGAGATGTGGACCTAGGGTTTCACTATCTGAGATATGATGAAATTGAGTAAGTTTAGCTTCTTTATGTAGCCTTTCATGATGATTTTCTCTCACATATCAAGATTACATACCTCCTGAGATTTGATTTGAAATCACAACAAATCATCCCCTTTTCTCACTCTTTCTCTCCTAATATCCATTTATAGGGTTTCCAAGTTGAGAGGAGGAAGAAATGTATACAGTTGTTATGATTAGATTTCTAGAAATTTAGAATTTGACCTATAGTTTTAAGGTGCTTGTCACCTTAGGTGAGTGATTTTCTCCCTCATAGGATTTGTATTCATTTTGAAAGCCTAATTCTATCCGGATAAAATATTCAAAACCCTTGCATGAATTTGTATGTGATTGGATATTGACTTGGAAAGGTATTAGGGAATCACATTCTTCTAATTTCAATTATTTTTCATTGAATGGAACTTACTAAGTTTGTGATATATTGATTGATGTTCCATGGAAAACTTTATGGATAGATGACTATGCTATTTCATGTGAATATTGCCTAAAAATTAGTCCAATGTGCCATATGCTTGTGAATTGAATTGACATGTCTAGAATCATATTTGAATTGTATTAGAATAAATTATCCAAGTGTTTTGTTGAGTCTTATTGAAATTGAATATGAAATATACAAATAATAATCAATATGAAGTGGTGATATTCCCTGTTTAGGGTTTGTATTGAGGGATAGAATCAAATGATTTAATAAATCAATGTATACTTATGATTGATGGATACTTTATGTGGAAATGGAAAATAGGGTTTCCATGTGTGTGAATATCCCTAATGAATCCTTGTCCTCCATGATGATATTATTCAATATTATGATTTTTACGATGTGTTGGACTGAGGATGATTTCTTGAAAACCATAGAAATTTAGTAATAAGATGAGTATGAGTGATAAAGTTAGAACTTGTATATAATGTTGTAAACATGATGAGATGTTGAATTGTAAGTATTAATACTTCAATTGAAGATGATGAGTCTTACTAATACGATCTCATGCTAATCCATCTATTTTAGTATAATTTATGGAATAGAGTAGCCCTAGGATGAATGTGGGTCCTTTTATACAAGTTGCATAATGATTAATTGTGAATGATGATTACAAATTATGGTGTAAGAAGTAGTAACCCTAATTCGATCTTTTTGCCTAAAGTGAATAATATAATAAGGAGTGATCATTGTTGATTATGAGAATTCCATTAGAAGTCAATCACATGGTACCTTTATCTAAATATAAGAAACAATATAAACAAAAATGTATTGAATGACGATGTCAATTTAAAGATGAAACAAATGAAGTAACCATGATGAAGTCTTTAATCTTTTATTTTAATTACATGTGGATTATCATAAATTGAATGGAACAAACTAAAGTTGGACTTAGATAGATGTTAATGAGAAGAGAAGCATAGTATATCAAGTGAGTTAAGAACGATTGGTCTCAATAATGTAGTGAACATGAAACAAAAGAAGTTGAGACTAATGAAAATAAAATGAAGGAAAAAAATGGGAAATAGTACATGAATCATAGAACCTCACTTTAGCCTTAAAATGATGAGTTAGATATTGTTAATGAAAAACAATCTCAAACTAGGGATTAAGGAATGTAGATAACTATAGTTGAATTCAATTAAATGATGAGGTTCAAGTACTTGAATTAATTTACATGAATGTGTTCTTGGATTGTGATTGTTTGATAGAATACTTATACTCTGAGGATGGACAATTTTTATGGACTTCAAATTATATTCAACATGTATTCATTAGTAACCCTAACAGAAGAACATGCAATAAAAGCAGAAGAAAACTAAGTGTGTTATGCATGAAATTTATTTGCATCTATTGAAATTGGATGGAATATGTATGTGTCGTATGATAAATCTGTTCTAAGTAAGATGAATGATACAAGATATTTATACACTTTTATATTTGCTAGTTCTTATGTCTCTATGAATATTTTTTTGAGAATTAGATACATCATTAACTAATATGAAATATTTTGAGATTGAATTCAACACACACTGATTACATTTGAGAAACCCTAATGAGGGTAAATGTTGCACAATGAGATTATGTATCAGGCTAAAAGCCCAATGATGATGATAAAACCCTGATGGGGTAAGTTTTGAACACTAAGATTATGTATTGGGCTGGAAGCTCACTAATGATGCCAACTATGAGATGATCTGGAAATTTTAAGAATTATATGTGTTGTAAATTACTGATTGTTGTGCTTCTTATTTTGTTCATTATCTTTCTTGATAAGCCTAATATGTTTGATGTTATTCTAGTTATGCTATAATACACACATATGTTATATGTTGTTTTGAATTCCTTTAAGATGAGTAAAAGGGATTAATAACAAGTGAAATTGTGACACATCTAGTTAGATGCCTTGAACACTGTGAGTTTCCCATGAGGGCCACACTAGGGAGAAAAGCGGATCTCCTTATATTAAATGATTAATTATGAAAATATTTACAGAGTGTGGATCGAGACCTTAAAGTTTAGACCACTAGGATTTAGGAGGAGTCATCTGGAGTTGCTCTGTCCTAAATCCTTATTATGAATGTCTATGTCTATGACGAATAGACTCTGATGAAATGAAAAATGTGATTTATGAAAAAATGAGAATTGTTGTGATATGTGATATATTGTTTTGTTCGTTCCTATCTCATGTACCTGAGATGAGGACATGAGAATAGTTAGGCACCCCTGAGGTGGCCAGGGTCTGTTGTTGATATCTTTGGGTGGTCGGCTAAACCCTAAGATAGTGACGGTGAATCGTTGCCATGAGAATCAGGCATGCTGACTTTTACTTGGTGATGAACAAGCCAAGTAGTTTCAGGGAAATGGATAAAAGATGACAAGAAATATAGAACATGATTTGAATGTAAGTTACATTCCTTGTGATGCTAGCAGATGATTTACCATTGTTGATAATGTTCATTATGTAGAAATTAATCATGTTGTTATAAAGATTATTTGTTCCATATTCCTATCTCTCTTGTTGACATGTATTAAATGTTTGGATTTAAATATCCACTATAAATATGATTTGGACTCCTTGCTATTTGATAAGTATTGTTTGGTAGACATGTCTTATGTGTACATCAACTTTAGGATTGTAGGATGTGTTCATGGTCCAGTTAGTAGAGTGTCACGAAGATGATATTATTGTTACATATTGATTCAAAATGCTTATATATTGACTTGTTAGTCATGCAAAAGGATTTTTAATCTGTAAATACGGGATGATGACTGGAGAGGTGAGAGGGGAGGTAAACATGGGAGTGCTGACAATGTTGTCTGATCCCCCAGATCCTGGCATTGTTCACCAGGAAAGAGTGTTTGGCAAGTCGAGGGGAACAATTGGTAATGTCTTGATGGCAAAGGAGGTCAAGGCATAGTCGGATCTATTCATAAAGAAGAAGATTGGGAGCCATGTCAACCTGAAGAAGAATGGTATTGAACTTGTTGATGAGAAACTAGTGTATTGAAAGGACATTCTTGATCAGAATCTGGAACACTGGAGTAGAACTTCTACTGATATGTAGTGGGTCTGAAGCCTCACTGGCCTATAGTGGCCCGACATCTCTCCGAGATTTGGCAAGAGAAGGGCTCTATTGAGGTTAGATTTCAAGGAAGAGATTACTTCATAGTTTTGTTTGCTAATGAGGAAGACCTTGATACTTCTGTTAAGGGAGGTCCCTGGTTCATTGTGGGCAGACCACTAATCATTAAAAGATGGGAGATAGGCAAACCCTTAGAGAATATGAAACTCTCTGAGGTCCTAATTTGGTTGAATGTTTTCAACTTGTTGTTGGAACTATGGGACGTGGAAATGTTCAATAAGATCGGTTCATTTTTGGGGAAGCCGTTGCAACCTGATAGACTTACAGATGAATTCCTCAAGCTTGAGTATGCGTGCTTGTAGGTGTTGATTCTCCTTGATTTTTCTTTTCCTAAAGAATTAGAAATTGTTAGTGATGATGGGAAATGTGACAATATTATGTTCGATTACGAATGGGAACCAAGCAGGTGTTTGAACTATGGATTCTATGGCCATGAGTCTAATCTATGTGGAGCTGAATTAGAGGAGAGGTTACCCATGACTTCCAGAGTTACAAATGAGAAACCTCGAAGGAAGTAGTGGGTTCCTACACCAAGCTAGAACCGAAGATGGTGAAGTTTTTAGGGATGTAATGGAAGCTATTCCTAGTTCTATGGACTTTGTGCTCAATAGTTCTGGAAAATCCTTATTGAACATGAGTGGAGAGGTTATGTCTACTATTTATAGCTCTATTGTGCCAATTTATGCAGATGTATCTATATACAAGGTTGCTATTCCTTCCTCGATTGTTACAATGATTTGAGGTGGTAGTAAGGACAAATCTATATCCCCGCAAGTCACTCCCATGCCTTCTCCAGAATGGGAGTTTCAAGGTAGGAAGTCCAAATCACCTCCTAGAGTTGTATCTAAACCTATCTCATCAATAAGGAACATTCAACTATCTTCTAATAAATTTTCACTTCTTGCAAATTTTAATGAAGGGATTGGTGTTTCGGGTCTAATAGATGAAGTAGGTCCAACCTTCTCCAATAGATAACCCTTTCTCGATTGGTTCTTAGAATGTGAGGGGAGCCCATAATAAAATCCCTCAGATCATAAAGGATATCTATTGACTGAAGGTTGATGTTTATATAATTTGGAGTCTAGAACTAAGAAAGAGGATGTTCCTTCTATTGTGAATTCTATTTGGTCGGGCGCGAGCTTTATTGCCAATTTGGATTTCTGTTCATATACTCATATTATTATGATGTGGTTGGATCCTTCTTTGACTGTTAACAAGATCTCTAATAATGATCAGCTTCTACATTGCATGAATACTATGGGCGATCTGAAGCTTTTGGTATCTATAGTTTATGGTGCCAATGGAGATGTGAATAGGTCCCTTCTGTGAAACTCTTTAAATGATATTAGTACTTCAGTTAATTACCCCAGGTGCATCCTGGGTGACTTCAATGCGAGGAGATTTTTTAATGAAAAGTTTGGTAAGCATCCCCCCTCATCTAGAAGTATGGGGGAGTTCAATGACTCTTTAGTTGTTACTGGCTTAATGGAGGTCGTCAACAAGGGTCACTTTTTTACATGATATAGACAAAGCAAGAAGGGCATTAGTTCCTTTAAAGATTGATATGTGTTTCTATAATTTAGATTTTCTTAACCCCTTCCCATCTGTTTGGGGTGATATTATTCCTAATATGGTTAGTGATCACTCGGTTTAGAACTCACCTCAGTTCTTCCAAAAAATAGTGTCCCCTTTCAGATTCATCAATTCTTGGGTTTCTTAGGTAGGTTTTCTCTCTGTGATCAATGAAGTGTGGAATGGTGTAAATCCTTCTGGGGCTTCCATGATCAATGTTTATAGGAAGTTACATGTTGTCAAGGATGTGCCTCTTAAATGGAATAAGAAGTCTATTGGGAATTTCTCTACTAAGGCCAATGAACTTGAGCTTAAGGCTATTACTCTATAGAGAAAAGTTGATGCACAACCTTATGATATAGATTTACAATTAAATCTTGTTGAAGCCAGGAAATTGGCTAAGAAATCTATTAATGAAGAGGAATGTTTCATTAGGAAAAAATCTAGAGCTCTCTCGCTTCAAGTTGGGGATAGAAATACCACTTTCTTCTATGCCACTCTCAAAACTAGAAGGATCTACAACAACAGCCATACCTTGGACACAAGTTCCTCTACTATTAACGATCATGTTGATATCAACCATCATGTGGTCTTTTACTATTTTATGGCTTTTAACACCACCTCTTCTAATTTGGTTCTCTGGAATCATGCCTGGATTCTCCCATGTATTTATGTGGATTAGTTTGATATGCTAATAGTTTGGTGATTAGGGAGGAAGTGGAAAATGTTGTCAAGCATTTCAATGTAGACAAGGCTCCTAACCCTGATAGCTTTAACACCATTTTTAACTCCTACTAATCAATCATCGGAGATGATGTCACAAAGGCTATTATTTACTTCTTTGAATCAGGCAGGCTATATAGACAATGTAACAAATCCTTTATTACACTGATCCCTAAGATTTCTGGAGCTACGACTCTGAAGGATTTCCAGACTATTTCTCTTTGTAACGTGATGTTTAAAATTATTACTAAAGTTATGGACAATCATTTGAGTGGTGTTCTACCTAGTTTGATTGAAAAATTCAAGTTGCTTTTATTAAAGGAAGATCCATTATAGATGCCATTCTTCTAGCAAATTAGTTGCTTAGTTCTTTTCCTAATATTAATGGTCAATGCAAGATATGTGTCAAGGCTGACCTCTCTAAGGCTTATGACACGGTGTGATGGGACCACATTATGTTTCTTCTTGAGAAGATGGGGTTTCCCCATTGCTGGATCTCATGGATTCATGTGTGCTTTACTTTTGCTTCCTTTCAGGTGCTAATCAATGGATCACCTTCTAGTGCTTTTGAATCCTCTAATGGGGTGAGGAAGGGGGATCCCCGACCCACCTACTTATTTTTTTTGGCCATGCAAGGTTTGACTGCCATTAGGAAAAAACATTTGATTCCTCTTCAAGATTCTGAGAACTATAGTGTTTCCCATATTACCTTTGTTGATGACCTTCTTTTCTTTGCTAAGGTAGATAAACAAAATGCTAATACTATTGCAAGTATTCTACAGACCTTTGGGAGAGTTTCTTTTCTTAATCTCAATAATGATAAAACTCAGTTGTTAGTAGTAGAAGTGTGCGTAATGTTGAGGTTTTATCCTCTATTCTGAACATTGGTCATTGTTCCTTTCCTGTGAAATATCTTGGTTTACCCTTGCTCACTGGTTGGCTTACAAAAGCTATTTATTCCCCTATTATGGACAAAATGAACAAGAAAATGGATTCTTGGAAGTGTAAGATTTTTTCTTTTGTAGGTAGAGTTGAATTGGTCATTTCTACTCTTTCCTCATACCACATCTTATAGTCCTCTTCCTTCCCTCTTCCTAAAGTCATTATTCTTGATATTTAAAAGATCATGAGGGACTTCTTATGGAATGATAGTGATAATCATAGGAATATTCATACTATCTCGTGGAAGTCAATCTGTAAGCCAAAAGTTGAAGGTGGACTTGGGATTCCTTCTGTTGAAGACTTATCTAAGGCTGATCTTTGAAAGAACTTATGAGATGTTGGTACTAGTAAAGAGTCCATGTGGGTGAAATGGTTTCATGAGATACATTAGGGAGGAGTTTATATGCTTAGTTGAGACTAAATCTAATTCATCCTGGATGTGGAAGAAGCTTCTAAAATATAGAAATTTGCTTAAGTCCTATGTTGATTTCTTTGTGGGTGATGGAAATTGTTTTTTATTCTAGAAAGATCCTTGGCTTCCTAATAGGAAAACTATGTTGGAGACCTGTGACAGTCAACTTGTTTATCAATTTATCTTTGGTTTCAATTGATAGGTCAAGTGTTGCCTGGTGAATGGAAATTGAAGGGACCCTGAGGTGAGAGGATGTAAGGCAGTGGAGAAAGTTCTGTGTAAATTGCCTATTTTCAATACTCGTAGTGATAATATTCTGTTCAGGGGTAGGAAGCAATATAATTTGAAGGATGGATGGGATATTATTAGGAAAAGGAACCCAAGTGTCCTGTGTTCTAAATGGATTTGTGATAAATCTGTACCTAGAAGGTGCTCCATCTTTCTCTAGAAGTGTTTCCTACATAAGCTTCCTACTATGGATTATTGGAAAAAGATTGGTTTCTACTTTCCTTTGAGATATATTCTTTTCAAAGTTGATGAAGAGGATGTTGATCACCTTTTGTTCTCTTGTTCCTTCAACTAACTAGTTTGTTCTATGTTCTAATCAGAGTATGGTATTAGGTCATTTAATCTTTAGGACCTTTTCAAGATGGAGGGAGAGATGAAGATTGCTGCTATATTTATAGTCTTTGAGATCTGGTCTAAAATAAATCTCAAAATTTTTGGCTCTTCTGGGAAATCGGTTGAAGTCATTTGGCATAAATGTTGCACAGATACTAAGAGTTTGTATAGATAGATTAGTTTTTTTTTCTACTATCTTTTTCCTTTTGTTTTGTTTCATGTCTTTGGGAAATTTCTTTTTACCCTATACGCATTGTACATACCCCCTCCCCCCTTTTAGAGTAAAGAGGCATCCCACACTGAGTTTATAAAAAAAAGATGTTGTAAGTGATGTTTTAAAGTTATAATTTGTTTAAGTGACTACCTTATCTATTTGATTAGATTACCATTGTGAACTAGATTTGACTTATTCTAGAAGTATCTTCTAGACTTTTCAATATCTACAAGATTCTTTTGAGTTTATTATAGATAACCTAATGTTGATGTATGTACCTAGCTTGAGTGGTAGGCATCTACTAATTGGGGCTCTCATGAGGTTGTTTCAAATGTTTTTAGTTATAATGCTATCCAACAGAGCGGTCATAACAAAGAAGATATAAATAGAATAATGTAGATAAATTAGATTGTCCATGTACACTCTCTTTCCCTAGATGGGTAATATACAAAGTTTGTTTATTCATGTACATATATGTATTGTAAATTGAACTGCGCATGAGCCATAAAATTTGATTCTAGTTTATGTGGAGTTGAATAACATTTGTGATATCTGAATGTGATGTGTATGATGTGACATTCTTTTAGAATTTTGTATGAGAAAGAAAAATGAAAAATTTCTCTGTGATTTTCATATATTGTTTTAATTGCCTTTGTTGAGAATTAATTGTTTTATTTCATAATCAAAGATTATGTTTAGGGTTTTTCCCTAATGGTCGGCATTTGTACTAAGCAAAAGTGAGGGTACCAAAAAATACCATGATCAATGTTGTACCTACTACCCATACCCCCCACTCTATGTCAGTTGAGTGGTACTACACATGAGCTTGGCAGTTCTTTAGTGGTTACCATTACCACTTACCCTACCCAAGAGGTGGTTGTCATAGGTAAATATATTTCAATATTTCATCCCTTCCAAAAAATTAAGAGGGCATTATTTTTACAATTTAGGTAACCATAAGAATAATATAGAAGCTATGGATATTCTTTCTCATAAACCATGCTAAAGAAATAGTTCACAAAAAGTCTGTATTTGGGCAAATTAGGCATGATTGGGGATATGTAATGGGTATTTCAATGCATAAGTGAGCCACTTCTAGATATACATACTATGTTCAAAGATATTTAATAAGCATATCATTTATAAATATGTGGTATTTACACTATATATGGTCATACAAACACCATCAAAGAACACACAATTTGTTACCCACCAATATTGTATCCAAAGAGCCATAAAAGAGGAATCTTCAGGGCAAAAACACAAGTATTTTAGACTTTTAGATTTATGAACACAAGAGGCATGTATTTCGCACTATTGATCATCATTATGGGTTATCTAATTCCAAGAAAAATAGTAATAAGTTCATAATATCACAAAATAGTTCAAAAAGATCCCACTTTAGGCAGATAGAGCAAGTTCTAGGCCATTAAGATAAGATCATCTCTTATTTAACCAAGTATAAATTATTAAAGAAAATAGAAGTATGACATTTTTCTTTAATATATGTATAAAGGGTCATCTACATCAAGACTCGGGTATCAAACTTCATCATCCCTCTAAAATCTCAATAAAGATAGATCTACCCAGAACTACGATAAAAAGAGAGAAAATGTGTGATTTTTAGCTACAGGAAGGTAAAGCCACCATGTATGATCATGGAGATTGGTTAAGAAATATGAAAAGAGGAAGGAAATAAATAAGATTTAGAGATGTAGAAGGGGTATTAACCTGTTTTAGGTCACAAACTAGGCTACCTATATTTGGAACCACCAAGGGAGTCACATAACATGCATGGGCATGTAAGCACCTGGAATCTCTAAACCACCACCAAAGAAAAGATATCGAGATCCAAGATTTGTTATTGAGACTAACAATATCCCATGACATTATAAAACTCTATGGTGACATGGGATGCAAGGGGGTAGATGGGTGTGGGTTATAACTAAGCATGAGTGATAAAAGTCCAAAATAACCAAACTTAAGTGAGGCTATCAGAGGGAAAAGAAGGAAATAATATCGAGGGTCTATGGATTCTATATATCAAAGGGGACATGTAGAGTATCCAATATATTTATGATCAAACCCAGAGGGCTATCGAGACTCATCACATGTGAAGTCAGATCTCAATCCTTTCCATCTATTGATGTACAATAATCAACCTAGCTATCGGTCTATCTCTTAAACCTATCATGATGTCATAAAAACTAGTTTATTAGATCATAATTAGACACCTAGATGTTGAGGGAACCCCTATAGACAACCTCCACCTAGAAGGCTCGAACAAGTAAATCATATGCATAAGGCTAGTGTTAGGATTAGAACCTAAGATCAAAATCCTAATCAACCAAGGTTCACACAATACCAAAGTCATCAAACTAAGAATACTTAAGAGGGAATACATGTTTTCATATATTATGTACTCATGTTTATGTTAGATTCCCAATTATGGTGAATCTGAAATGATGTCCACAATTAGTGAGAAAACATGAAATTAGGGAAAACAAAGTGCAACCAGGATCAAATTAGGATTGTTACTTAATA
The DNA here is from genome assembly GCA_963693085.1 of Alisma plantago-aquatica. Classification (NCBI taxonomy): domain Eukaryota; kingdom Viridiplantae; phylum Streptophyta; class Magnoliopsida; order Alismatales; family Alismataceae; genus Alisma; species Alisma plantago-aquatica. The sequence goes on along the minus strand of OY856412.1, from coordinate 1,283,967,333 downwards.
ACTTGATTTTGTACACAATTAAGAATTAAATTATTATAATCAATAAAGATTAAAGTGGAATTGTAATTGGTTTAGAGTCTTATGGCAATAAACCCTTCAATAGAATTTCACCCTTGAAATCCAAAGGTTAGGGCAGACACAACAACCAACAACAACACACACAACTTTGATAGAGATATGGGACAACTTATGTTACCTTATTCCCAACATAAATGAATATTTTTCATGAATTCTATTCTGGTTTCACATGTTATGTTCCTAGTAGTTCATTTCAAGTTTAATCTTCTTATGTATCATTCATTCTTTTATCAAGGTTCCTTGTCATCCTCTTAAGAATTACTGATATTATCATACTACATAGTCCTTTCCAGTAATATCTTGAACTTTATTATGTGTCTTTCTTATTATGATGATTTACATTTACCTATTAAGGATAGATCCTTGAAATGTTATGTTCATTTTCATGTATTTACTCTTCCTATTAGGTATTGATGTTTCAATTTTCCTTTCATTAAGGAGATTAGTTCATGTGTTTTCCCAACACACATCAACATTATGGACACTATATAGAACTTAAATGTATGTATCCCTTTTCCCCAAGAACCATTTTAGGATTGTTTAGAATCTTACTTATAACATAAGCTTTATTTACTCAGTTACTCCTCCTTCGTCACATCATTCTCTAGATTCTCATCTTTGAAAATTGGCCTTGTATTTGTATTTGGTAACCTTTTGAGCTTGAGGAACACCTTTTTACATGGTTTATATTTAGATCACACTAGTACATATACTACCTTAAATGTTGGTTAAAAATGGACATTTTATGTCGGCTTCCATGTGACACCCAAGTGGGTGACACTAAAGGTAGAGGCCTATGGCGTCAGTTCCGAAGTAGATGACACAGAGCCAGAACTGATTGCAACCAAAAAAGAACTAAAACGGGATGGAGCCATAGTAATCGGTTATCGAATAAAAACTGACGATTCTCTTCATAACCGAACAAAAAATCGATACGGGTTACAGTCATAGTCGTCAGTTATTTAACTAAAAACTTACGAATAACTCCCTTTCCAAACAAAAAGTGATCTCATGTTTGGTTCATAGTCGTCAGTTCAAAGTAAAACTGACAATAAAGCTACAAATTTTTGTCAGTTATGGTTTCAAAAACTGATCCCTATTTGCATACCCAAACAAAAATATTGGCTCAGGTTAGGACATAGTTGTATGTTTGCTATAAATAACTAACAACATAGACCTATATTGATGGTTATTTTAAATAATCGACAACTAAGGGTCATTTTTTTTAAAGTATCAACTTGCTGGCCTGCTATTCGGTTGGTCAATAGGATGCAGAACCTACAGTACAGTTCTAAACTATGGATTTACAACATCCTATGATTTCAACCTAATAATAGGCCACAAACTTGCAATAACAAGATGATCAAGACTATCTATATATCAGGACTATATATACATCATGTGATTCACACACATGTAGAAACACAATTCATTCATTCACATGATTAACACACATGTAGAAACCTGCATTTCCATTCATTCATTCATTCATTTTCACATTCACACTCATGTAGAGACTTACAGTTCCATTGATTCATTCATTTTCACATTCACACACAAGTAGAAGCACAATTCATTCATTCATCTTCACATTCACACACATGTATATTGATCAAATTTCAATAAGACAATTAAAAAAAATCATTCACTCATTATATATAAGCACCACATATATACAAAAATAATGACATCAAAGTTTAGAAATGTCATTCTTTATCATCAGTACCCCAATCATAATAAAAATTGTCTCCCTTTCAAAATCTTTTGCCCATTGTTCTCTTGCATCATCTAATTGTTCTATCGTATAAGGCATATGTACATCTAATAGCTTTTCCCCTATATTGAAGTCTTTACTTTTAAACACCTACAAATAGAATGACGTATATATGTACATATATATACATACATATATATATAATTAATAAGTTTGATATTTTCATATTATCTAATGAGACTATACTTATGATGATCAAGTCTATATATTACTTGTTGTATATTTTTGATGTCTTGTGCAACATATCTGACAATTATGTCCATATACCGCATCACGTGGTATCCACATGCCCAACCGTTATTTTGTACAACACACTATAAATTTCAACATATGAAATGTTAATAAATAAAAATAAGCATAGTTCTCATAAATAAAATGTACATTGGAGTTAGGAAACTACATCCACATTCTTCCAAACTATCACTTTCTTTTTCTTGTCCACGTTTCCTTCAGTATTTTTGAAATCTTTTAAATCCCTATACGTTAATTTAACACATTGAATTGCATTAGTAAATAGTCATGTAATAATAGATGTTAATGAATATAAAAATATATTTTTTTCACGTGTATAATGTCCTTCTCAAATCGTGTCCAGAACATTCTAATTTGTTCCCCTTGGGATGCAGATAATAAAAAGTCAATGTCTCGGGGACAACAACAAGTAACTCCTAATGCTTACCTCTAGTGATAAAAAAGTAAAAAATATATAACTCAAAATCCACAATGAAATGTAATTTTCTTATGTCAAAATTATAAGAAAAGTTGACTTACCCATCATTATATGGAGCTCTAATCATGCTCTTTTTCACTTCACCAAACTATTTAAAAGAAATATAGTAGTATAAAGTAACTGATATTGGGTCTTCATTTACAAGACTGATTAAGGATGGAACTAGAAATCCCACATGGGTCATTGAAAAATCTTTACATACTCTATGTAAGTGGCTATAAAACATATATTACATATGCATTAATATATAAGAAAATAGACCACCTTATATAAAATGAGGTATATAGATATATAAAAAAGATCTCACCATATCCATGTTTCTATCATAGATGAATTCAGCCAAGCATAATGAAATAACTCCAAAATATCTTGCAGAAATATATTATTATTGTATGATTGGCATGTATCATCCTCCACCATAGAAATAATAATAGGTGAAGTTTTATAATGTTCACATATCCATATTGCCATACCCCTGCATTGAGGACCTATTGAGTCGAATAGGTCCTTTGCAAGCCAACTATCTATTTGAGGAAGAGGTGGAGTTAGAGGAGGACAAGTTGTAGTGGGTTGCTTCCCTTTATCCTGCATATATAATTTCATATCAATTGTCATGTATATACATATACAAATCAACATAATGTAAATTTACCATACATGATGTGTATAGATGACTCCCACTTTGGGCCATAAGACCACTCCGTCTTTTGCTTCACCAAGCATGTCAGCATCTGGGTGGACATATGGAAATGTATGCTGCCTCAAAGCGGGGAAGACAAGCCTCGGGATCACACGAATGACACCATCGAGTACTAGAGTTCCATTAATTGTTTGGCATGGAAGGCGTTGGTAAGCCTCACCCTCTGCAATGACATATTCTTTCAATTTTAGATGGCATGACCTCAACCCCTACAAATTTACATAGAGTATGTAATATATATACCTAAACATATCATCTTAAAAAACTAGCTACTATGTCATAAAAATACTTACAATGAATGTGCTAGGTGGTGGGTCAACAGGATTACTCCCAACCACCTCTATAGGATTACTCCCAACCACCTTTATCGTAGGGGAAGAGAGGCATGACATAGGCACTGTCTGAGTGGTAGCCTAAGACTCCTGCCACTTGCTCATTACTTCCTGCACATTCTTATCAATTAACTCATCTACCTATACATTGCAAAAAGAAATGCTTTTTGATTCCTGAATTCCCTTTACAATAACATTCTAAAAAAAGAATAGGTTACCTCATCTTTTGAAAATTGCTCTTTTTGTACATGTTTATGCTGTGATGGCCAAAGAATGCTCTTAGGTACACACCAATTCCAGCAACCCTAACACATCTAGGATGCTCTGGGTTACCGAGAGAAACTATCAATTCATCCCTTGTGCCCTCAGGGATGAACGAGCCTTGTTTCCTCTACTTGTGAAGGTCCTGCTAATCATCATCAATAGAAATTGGTAAGTAAACATAACAATCATTAATGTTTTTAGTTTTTTGAGAGTTTAATTTTACTATTTTTGCATCTGCCTTAGCAGTTGTGGGGTTCGTTATATCTCATTTTTTGTTTTTCCTCCTAGCTATCCACACATCATGGCGATGCAGAGGTGCGAGAGTAGTAGAGGACTCAACAGTAGGAGTAGTAGGCTGCTGAATGGTAGACTCATGTAGTTTTTAGAAAAGGGTTGCATGGCCACCTTAACCCATTGTGTGGTAATGCACATTTAGTGCATGCCTCTCTCTTTGAGCATCACTAATAGCCTTGTTAGTAAACACATTGAATTGGTTAGTAACAATCAAGGTCAATCATAAAACAATGAATTCATAAGAATGTATACTAATTAAATTGGGAGTGATGCTTATTACCTTGAATTCATCTGTATTTCTCTTGGCAACAAACACTTGGAACTGCGTCGGGTCCAAGGAGTTCCATTGCTCAATGGCTGACTTCTTCCTTTTATCATCCTCTCATATATATTGTTGGTTGACGAGTTGTCCTATAGATCCTTAGCACCCTCCAACACCATTGCATCACCTTTTTACGATGTAGGCTTTCATCTAGTTGAAATATACTCTACAACTGAGAATATCTCACACATAGTTATTTCCATACGAAGTCTTTCTTGATTTTAGGAACTGTATGCCAAGATTCTGTATTTACACTATAATGGTCACAAGTAAGAACCCCGAGATATGAAACAAACGAGCTATAATTCTTTCCAATTGGATTTCTTGCTTTATCAAAATACACAACCAATTTTGGTCCATTACCCCTTGTTATAGTAGATTGTTCATCATACTGATGCCCCTGATTTTGTTATTTTTTTATGCTGCTCATCAAGTGGCACAAGGTCTTCAGGGGGTACATCCTCAACCTAAAAATTGTCAAAAAAAACACATATAGGAAATAACTTATAAATGGATATATAGTTGGATATATTGTAAAACATACATCATGATGTGGCACCACACCCTCATGGTGATCATCATACTCATGATCAGCCATCTAAAAAAGTGTCATATAAAAAACAATCAAACATTTAACATTTAATGAAATTAATATAACACTATAAAGTTCACATCGATCTAACATTAAAAAAATTAAACCTTTAAAAAGTTAAAAACATGTGTTTAATATTAAGATATTTTATCAATTTACATTCCTTCCGTGCGATCTCCACGCACATATAAGTCATTATTAGCTTCAAGATTTGGTGTTGGCAAGCCTACTGAGAATGGACTGGAGTCACCACACTTATCATAGTACTCTTCTTCATCTATAGGATCTTCAAAGAACTTTCTTATATCATGAAGAACAACCGACCATTTATCATTTGTAGGATCATTGATATAAAATACTTGTTTCGCATGTGATGCCAGTATGAATGGTTTACCCTTCTTGCCAATCTTTTCAAAGTTTACTAATGTGAAGCCCAATTCATCGACTATAACTCCTTTGTTGTTATCAACCCAATTACAGTTAAAGAGTGGAATTCTAAAATCTACATAGTCAAACTCCCATATGTCTTCAATGACACTGTAATATGACATTTTAGCTTCATGTGGACTCTTATCTTTTGCACTAGAAAAAAACAATGGAGACGCTTGAAGGGTGACCCCACTGTTTTGGATGACACTCTTATCAGATGCTTTGTGTAATATGAGAACCCATTTATGTCAAAACCTTCATAAGACATAGCATTTATTTTTGGATTAAGGAGAGGCTTTTGATATTTTCAGTAATATTATTTGGTGTTTGAGATAGTTGATGTAAGACTTTATCTTCAAACCACTTAACAAATGTCCTGTTATGCCCTCTAGCAAGCCTCATTAAATTGGCTCCAAGATGTTGTTTCTTGATGAAATTGGTATGTTCCGTGATATAAACACTCACTTCATCGATGTTGTATAAGGTATACAAGTAAGTTTGTTCCCACAGCTCACAACTGATTACTTTCATTCATTCTCCTAAAGTCCCTTTCCTAGAATAGTCCTCAATATTCTTGCCATTTATAGGAGCTTCATTACCACTCACAAATTCATTGCAAAAATACATAACCTCCCTCATGACATAACCCTCAATAATACTCCATTTAGGATACACACAATGTAGGAAAATTGGTCCCAACATTTTCACTTCCCTAGTAAAATGGATAGCAAGATGTACCATGATATCTAAGAATGAAGGAGGAAAATACTGTTGATATGTATGCCCTGAGAGCCAATCATGGGATGATTGGTGGGATACATTAAGATTTATTTGATAAGCATCAAAGGCAAGCTTCCAATTCTTTCTGGTTCATTCATATGAGATAATGATAGAAAAAATTGAATGTCTAGAGAATGACAATACTCAATGACGTATGCTTTCAGGTTAAGGACCTAAACGATGAGATCATACAGATGCTAAGAGTATGTACATTCATATTATGTCCCTAGTCGGATGTCATTGTGGAAGGTAGATAAACAACAATAACACACAAGACTAGATTGTGGTGTTGGTTGATGATAGAATCATGTTAGTCATGATATGGAGATATCAAACCAAACACATAGGTACTTGTTAGAGAACAAGTGTACCAGACAGACCCACCGTGAGTTTGACACATGGAACCATGACATGGTAGTCACAGTCAGTTCTCACAGTGATGGTGATGAGTGTGATTCTTTTACTTGAAATCACTACACTCAACACATGTCGTTGGGTACACTTTGACATCACCAAACCCAGTCTTGAAACATGGGTTGTTATAAAGGTGATGATTGGGTGGCTTTGACACATGGGGCTTTTGAGGGGTGAGTGATAGATATGGGATTTGTCCCTCCTGAGGGAGTTTGATATCCATGGCCACTTGATGAGTAGGATTGAGATAGGCGTGCACACGCATGTGTGAATTAGTATGTGATATTGATGTCATACATATCTCTTCCAATCTACTATGTTATCAAGAAAGTGAATGAACGTTGAAAGGATGATTGTTCCATGCCTTGAGTTCATTCGGGACATCAATGACAAAGGAATTATACATTCATTGTAACACCATTCACGGATTTTGGATTAAAAGTTGTTCTCCAACTTTCTATTTCACTTGGGTAGCACTGATGTGTGACTAGGCACCGCTCTTTGCTTGTGAAGTCATAAGTGTTATGGACTTTCACTGCCAAATGTGAAATGGGCATGCAGGGTCACACACATAGGATTTAACTTGGAAGAGGAGTTTATCCACAAATGATGTTTAGATTGATTACTAAAGGAGTTTAGTAGTTCAATTAAACACTCAATCAAATGATAGCTCAAAATCATAGTGTTCAAGGTGTTGGATCAGATGATTAAGAGTATCTGATTGATTAGAACTGCAATTGACTAATTTGCACACTCTACTGTCCCAACCGATCAGCTCACAGGGTTGAACCGATCGGCTCAAGTAGTGAGTCGATCGGCTCATGTGTCAATGAAACGATCGGCTCGATTGTTGAATCGGTCGATTTGTGTGACCAACTAAGATCGTTTGGAAAGTCAGAATACTCCTTTTTTTTCTTTTTTTTGGGACAAACCTACCATGCATTAACTCAAAGTCGGGTACAAACTATTTATCAACTCCTCCTCTCCTCCTGGACAGACCCAAGGGGGGGCATGAGGATGACAGTCACTAAGATACATAGTTGCTAACTCCTATAAACAAGCAGCTAATCTAATGTTGGGGGCTAGTTTCCTGAGGAACCACTTTGCCTGGGCATCAGCAAGGCGGTTGAACTCCCTAGCATAGTGGACTATCCTGCAGCCTTGGATAGCTCTCATTTTTCATACTCCTACCTCTTTCAAGATGGATAAGTATGCTGGTGTCTCTGCGTCATTCTGGAGGAACTTGACGGAAAGTTGAGAATCAGAGAGGATACAAGTCGAGCTGCACCCCCGTTCGAGCAAAGCATCGAGCCCCATCAGGATGGTCTGCATCTCCCCCTCCAAGGGGTCACTGCCTTTGATTTTCCTAGTGCCACCTTCAATCCACATGCCATGGTAGTTCCGCAGAACCCAACTAGTATAGATAAGACCTTTCCCTTTGTCCACCGCAACGTCGACATTGAGGTACCCGTCAGATTTGGGGCATAATAGCCTGGGCTACAGGATGGGTTGCTGCATGACTTCCTGCTGTCTGCGCTTATCATATGCCTCTGAGCAGAACTGAACCTCACTCCGAATTCTTGATACTAACATGTCGACCAGTGTAATGCAATCTTCAAAGACGAACCCATTCCGGTTCTTCCACAGCATCCAGTAGGTGGTGAGGAAGGTACTTTGCCAAGTCTCAGCCTCTCGAATGGGCCTGAAATTCAGTACAACCCACTCTGAGGTGGTCAAGAGAGCAAAAAACTCAGTATGCAAATGGCGGGCGATCGACATCCATGTCCGACTTCTTTCTCGACAGTCCTGAACAACGTGTAGAGAGGTTTCCTCCAATCTGCATTTCTTGCAGGCGGCGGAGGTGGTCATTTTCCGGTGATGTCTTAGCTGGTTGGTGAGGAGCCGATCATGGCCCATAAGCCATCCAAAAACATGTATGCGTTGGGAAACCTTGGCCTTGGCGATGGCCTGCCACCTTCCATCTGTGCTCTGAGCTCGGGTTAGGATGAGCCTTGAGTAGGCTTTTGCCGTGGAGAAGCTTCCATGGGTGACGTGTGGCCAGAACCACCAGTCAGGTCCTCCATCCGAGTGTGGGTATCCCGTCAGAAAAATATCCTCCGCCGACTCCTAACTGAACCATGCTTCAATGAAGATTGTGTACCAGCCCCCATCGTCAGTGCTCATGCTACTCACCGTGAGATCCTGCAAGATATGGGGTATCTTCAACCCAGGCTTGAGAGTCGGTGGCCGACCACTCCTGGTCCAGGCTTCGGACCAGACGTTAATGGTCTGGCCATCATCGATCGTTCGACGTACATCCTGTTTAGCTTCGACAATGAGTGGTCTAATTTCTCTCCAAGTAGAAGAACCATTCAGAGCGAGGTAGTCTCCCCGACTATACTTGTTGTTCATCATCTGTACCCAGAGTGCAGGTCTGTGACAAATAAATTCCCAGGCAAGCTTCATCAGAGAGGCAGTGTTCTGCTCCCTTACACTGCGTATTCCCATACCTCCCCGGTCTATGGGGGAAATGAATTTTTTCCAGGCCACCAAGGCGATGCCCTTTGATTCCGCTTTTCCGAACCACACAAATCTTTTGATTAATTGGTCGATCCTGTCACAGACTGTAAGGGGAATGGTCGAGGTTTGCATCAAGTATGAGGATGAGTGGGTAAGAACTGATTTCGCCAACGTAATCTTGCCTGCAAGGGAGAGGCACTTATTGGCCCAACCCGCAATCTTACTGTCAATCGAATTCGTAACGGAGAGGTATTGTTCCTTTTTCTTCCTGTGGTGGATGATTGGAACACCCAGGTGTTTCCCAATCTCACTAGTCTCAAGCATGCCGAGTCTTCTACATATGTGTTTCCGTATAGATGGAGGTGTGCCTTTGCTAAAGAAGACACGAGACTTCTCTTTGGCAAGATGCTGTCCGGAGGCTCTTTCGAACTTCCTGATGCAGCCGCTGATGACATGGGCTTGCTCCACTGAAGCCTCTCCAAACAACATAATATCATCCGCAAAGTAGACATGCGAGATATTGGTCTTGCCTGTGTTGAAGGTAGTTGGCTTCCACCTGCCCCTAGACACAACGTCCTCAATGGCTTGAATCAAACGATCCAGGCACAAAATGAAGATATATGGAGATAAAGGGTCCCCCTGTCAGATTCCTCTAGAAGGGTAGAACGCTTACGTCTCATTGCCTTGCCACAGAATGGTTGTCGAGCCAGATGAGATCACGTCCATAATGATCGTCACTAAATTACTGGGGATGGAAGTGTGTTGGAGGGTGTCCCGGATGAAATCCCAGCTCATCCTATCATAGGCTTTGGCTAGATCCAGCTGAATCGCCATCATTTGATGTTTGGACCTCTTTTTCTCCATTGAATGAATGATCTCCTGGATGAGTATGGTGTTATCGCTAATCCTCCTTCCTGGGACGAAGCTTGATTGGGATGGATTGATCCAGGTGTTGAGATAAGGTTGGATGCGGGCCACGATAATCTTCATCACCACCTTCATGCATACATTGTTCAGAGATATGGGCCTGAGATGCGCACAAAATTCCAGTTTGTTCTTCTTGGGAATAAGGACCATCAACGCATTTGTAGCGTTTCTGTCCCAGTGATTACCTGCGAAGATGTTATAGATAAAAGACGTTAGGGAAAGCTTGATGATATTCCAGTTACACTGTAGGAAGTTGGCATCCACACCATTCGGGCTGGGAGCTTTGAGCTTCGCCATGGAGAAAAGTACTTTACACACTTCATTCTCATCAGGTAACCTGCCCAACGTAGCACTTTGTTCGACCGCTAGCGTTGGGAAGACTCCACGGTATGCAACACACCTTTGGGCTTGGCCTCCTGGCTTGTCTTCCATATAGATGTTTCTGAAAAATCTCACAATCATGGTTTGGATTTCATTCTCGGTGTCACACCAGGTACCATCCTCATCTTTCAATCTAGTGATCATGTTCCTCCATCTTCTCTCCTTCACAAAAGCATGGTAAAATTTTGTGTTTTTATCCCCCAGCACGGAGCCATTCACAGTGCACGTGTTGTTGCCAGTCTAATTCCTCCTGTTTAATTAATTTGTTCAGCTTGAATTGGATGTCCAGAATCATGTTTTCCGTTTTTGGGTCATAAGCACGAGCGAGCTGCTCGTGGGCCAGCAACAGACGCGTTTGAAGTGCATGCTTGGTGCAAACCTTCTTTTTCTGTTCAGTATTGTTCCATGCCACTGCCTTGGTAAGGAAGGACTTGGCAGCAGCCGTGAAGTTGAGGTTGGGTAACCATTCAGTGCTGAGCAGTTGTTGGAACCCCTCGATGTTCTGCCAACTAGCTTGGGTTGTTGTGCGACGCCCTATAGGCTGACGACCTCCGTGTGTCTCCACCCTTAGCAGGAGTGGTGTGTGATCCGAATTGAGTCTCTCGACCACATCCACCCGGCACATATGCTTCATAGCCAGCCAAGCTGTATTGCCCAAGGCCCTGTCGAGCTTCTCCTGAAGTAGTCCCCGTTTAAAGGTCATGCGTGGTCCACAGGCTTCTAGCTCGATCAGGCCCGCCCCATCGAGGGCATCGCTGAACTCAATACAGCTACGACAGTCATGGACCTTGCCACCAACCTTTTCCTCTGCATGGATGTATGCATTGAAATCACCCATCACTACCGAAGGTAGAGTGGTTGTTTGTGCAATAGTATGGAGTCTATTCCACAACAGTCTTCGCCCCTCCCTCATTGTGCTTCCGTAGACGAAGTTCAACATGTACTTACTCTCTACGCAGCAGTGTATGAACTGTCGGTGACTGAGGACGATCTCCATGTCCGATATTGGGTGCTTCCACATAAGCCAGATGCCCCCCGAGTAGCCGATGGCTTCCACCCTGTGAGAGTAGGGAAAGTTCAGCCCCTTGATTATGGCCTCCGCCTGAGTGCCGCTCGTGCATGGCTCGATCACAACCAGAATTGAAATATGATATTTTTTGACCAACTCCTTAACTACTCCTTGGGTATCTTTTCAGTAGATACCTTTCACGTTCCAGCAGAGTACGTTCATTTAAAAGGCTTGGGGTTGGATCCACCCTCACCTTCTTCCATTGATTCAGTAGCTTCCTTCATGCCTTTGCACCCCCTCTTCTTTGAGCCAAGCTCCAGGGGCTCTGTCAAGGACAGAATCTTCCTATTACGCAGGTGTATCCCTGCTCTTCCTCTTCTAGGGAAGGGGAAGGTTTGTGCTCGTGGTGGACTGGTAGCTCTGATGACAAACGGGCGAACTGGGATGTTGCTGATGTCCGCTGCGGTGGAGTTAGCGTGACTTGTGGTGATTTCGTCACCCTTCAGCACCACCACAGAGTGGGCATTCTCCTTACCTCTCCCTTTATTACTTTAGGTTGTGTGGCTGTGGTCTTGTAGAGGAAAGATACCGCCGTTGGATTCTCACAGTGGGGGTCGTTGGTTGCTATTGTTGTTCTTCTTTTCCTTCCTGGTGTTCTTCTTCCTTACGCTCCAGTCAATCCTCGTGATACGCTGAGCTACTTCTTCAACCGCCGATGCTTCCTCATTGTCAGACTCCATGATTTCTTCGACCTTCGGCATGTCCAGATTCACGAACCTGTTTTGGTTTCTTAGTGGCTTAGGTGCCAGCTCCTGCTATTTCCGCCTTGGCTTCCGCACCACAGGTTGTGCATGAATCGTCTCTACGAAGGCTTCCATGCTCTCCATGTCTTCCACACCACTTGCTTCTCCAGAACCTCCCCCTTCCTCCGCCGGCTGTGGTTGGGGCCAATTCACACACTCCCCCTCCAAGTGTCCAGCATGCCCACACCGGAGACATATGTGTGGGATATTTTCATACTGGACGATGAGGCGCCTCCCTTCCACATACACCGCAGGTACAAGCGGCTTCCCGATCTACAACTCAACCGCAATCCTCGCAAACTTCCCTCTTTTCTGATTTGTAGTATTTGTATCACCCTTGATCGTTTTGCCAATCTTGTTCCCAATAGCTTCAAGCAACGTATCCTGATATAGGTGGATGGGTAGATTAGGAATACGGACCCACGCGATAAAGGACTCAGGGTGTGTTTTCTCTGGTGAGAAATTAGGGTTCCACCGCTGCACAGTCAAGTAAGACCCAAATAAAGGCCACAGACCTCCGGTTAGAGCTTTCAAATAGTCGTTTAACTTCTGGAGTTGCACGAGGTAGTAATCGTTATCCAGGTCAATCAGGTTGAAGCCGCTGTCGGGCGCCCACAGGAGACGGATCTTGTCTCGCAGAGTCATATAGCCGATATCGCGTGCAATAAGCTTGACGACCACAGCTTACTGCCAAGGCTTCAGGAGGCTTGAGCGTGCTTCGTCCTTGAGGCTGAATGCAGGAAACCCTTCTACTTCCGATTCAATGATATCGTCCTTCTGCAGCTTGATTCCAGTTTTGTCCATGTCGATCTGTATGTAGCCGTGAGAGCGATCTTAATTTCCGGTGACCGCCGCTTTATAGTACAGCGGGCGAACTGGCGGACCGACCCCCTCCCCCTCGTCGTTCCTCTATTCGATGTGGAGGCTTCCCTGACCCGGATGACCTAGCGGCGGGAACGCCACATCTTGTCCTTCAACTTCCATCTTTGACCCGTTCTCTTGTTGTTTATGACTCCCCGCTTGTGTGGTATCACCATGGCTCTGCTGGTTCAAGTAAAGGAACTGTAATCCTGTGTTCCTGAGGGGAATCGTACCTCCCGTTGTTCCTCCCGGATCTCCATCGTCTCCCTGGGAGCTAGATCGCCTAGGTAACCCTAGGGCGCCACCGCTGCTCATCATTTAGGGTTTTCAGAATACTGCATTTGTAAATACATATTTGTTTCACTTGTACAAATTTGATTTAGACAAGGACTAATATTTGATTAGTTGGAAACAAACTTGGAAAGTCAATTCGAGTTGGACCAGGACCACGAACCGATCGACTCATGCTTGAACCGATTAGCTCAGGTGTTCTAATCGATCAGTTCAGGTGTGAATCGATCAGCTCAGGTCCCCAACCGATCGATTCATGCTCGAAATGATCCGTTCAGCTGGCACAGTTGGTTGTTTTTGTGGACAATCTTGAACCCTTCTACTCCTGCTTTAATCCCACATTGCCCGGGGTAGAGAACCCTATCTCATGACCCTCCTATATATAGGGGTATTGGGGGTTTCTCAAAGTACAACTCAGAACACCAGTAGCTCTGCAAAGTTGTTGTTCTCTCTAGTTGTCGTAACCGAGAGAGCCCGAGCAAGTGCTACCCGATAAGGGAGGCACAGCAAGGGAAAGACAACTACAGAAAGGAAAATGGTTGCAGGAGAGTGTGTCGGTGACTAGTATGCCGACAAGAGGTTGCGACTCCTTCTGGTGCCTTGTGCGACAAGGCGATCGGAGTTCCAGGTGGTCCGTGTAGACTATTTTAGAGGTGGGAGACTTCTGTCGCTCGAAGAACAGTTGTCAGTCACGACAGTCCCGGTGAGTCCAGGAGATGCACAGACATCGTCCAAGACCGAAGGTGAAGACCATGCAATCCACGAGGTAACATTGCCGAGAAAGCCTCGGGACAAGGTAGGTCTCTACAAACCATCCGTCCTATTGTATAGACGTTGACGTGATTCCTTTATTCTAGGTTTGGGAGAAGAAAATTTTTGTTTCTGCTTCCTTCTCTGTCTCAACTAAAACCCAACAGTGCTATCAGAGCCAGGTCAACTTCTCTATACTTTAGGATTATCAATGTGATCGATTTTGGTTTGTCGCCTTTATTTATTGCATACGATGTGAATAAAATTGGCTTTCTGCATGTCCAATCCTAATTCCACAAATCCCAATATGCATATATGATATGTAATATAAATGCACTCGATACACGTCTCCCTTAAATGAGTTTTGTGGTGGATGTATAGCGTGGTTATGGCCAATAACCCTATGTATGTGTGTTTGGTTAAATGTGGTTGCTAGCATCTCGGTCTGCGCACCGATTCCCTATCTCTTATTCCTGATGTAACTCAAGATAACTCGAGATTTCTTTCCTACCTTTGCTCCCCCCGAATGTAACTCGGGGTTTCCCAATTCAAATGTAAATAGGATAGAACTTTTATTTCTTATTATGTCAAAGAAAGACGGACAACCTGACGACAACTGAGACGTTCGGTTCAACGCGTGAACCGATCGGTTGGCGTTCCAGACGGTCGGTTCCAGGAATGAGATGAGCGGGTGGTGTCCCTGAGGAGATGTACGATGACCACTGAACTGATCGGCTGGAGGCGCCAGTCAATCGGCTGGTGGCACCCAACCGACCAGCCTGATGGCGAGCTGATCAATCATAGAGATGAGTTGATCAAACCCAGAATGGCAAAGCACAAAGTTTATCTTGTATAAGTTGCATGTGATGTTGACCTAGATGACCGTGATTCCTCTTGGCTCGAGGAATCACATTAGGATGGCCATAATCATCACTTTTATCATTTCACATGTTTTCTGTGGGATATAGCATGTATATGATACGTACTATGTATTGTGGTGATTGGATATGTATATGTACCTATAAAACCAAATACCTCATCTAAATATTAAGTCTTTTACGCCTTCCATTAGTGGCACACATGAAAAACTTGATCGACCAAGCGTAGGTTATGCCAAAGCATGGTGCGCTGTCTATCTCGTGGAAGTGTGAAGGGTAAACATGTAGGATCTGCCAAAGTAGGATGCATGTTTACCGTGTCGGCTTTTGGGTTAGACTTAACTGGTGATTCGTAGAGCGTCTAAGACCAGAGGCACGAAATGTTCATGGCAAGGTGTTACGCATGTTCATTCATCAAGAGTTGCATATGATGCAATTGGCATGATGGTCTACCTAAATAATCAAGATTGTGGGCGATCAGCCAAAGCTGACTCATGACTTGATGAAATACGGATCTTGACCCACTAGAAGATTGTACGCTACAATCCTCTGAATTGATGGTGAGGGATATCAATTTGAACAAAATAGTGGGAGCGATAACTAATTAAATTCCTAATTATATCGTCAAACTTTCAAATCAATCAAATAAGTAAATATTGAGTTTTGGACTAAATTGCATGTATTTCCTTTTGTAGTACAAATGACAACAAACAACAATCACTTTTCATTGTGATCGGTCCTTGAAAAGGACAAGCTGAATGGGACTAACTTGCACGATTGGTTTTGGACATTGAGAATTGTTCTCACTCAAGAGCGAAAGCTCTATGTCCTGGATATTCCAGCTATAGAGGAACCTGCTCCTAGCGCACCAAAGGCAGAAAGGGATGCTTATAAGAAGCATTCTGAAGATGCCATTGATGCAAAGTGCTTGATGTTGTGCTCCATGAACCATTAGTTGCAAAGACAACTTGAGAACATGTGTGTCATTGATATGATTCAACATATCAAGAACATGTATGAAGATCAAGCACGGCAAGAGAGATATGATGTCTCCATGGCACTATTCAAGTGTGTCATGATAGAAGGAGATCCAGTTGGTCTACACACGCTCAAAATGATTGGGTATGTGGAGAACCTAATAAGCCTGGGATTTCCCCTGAGCCAAGAGTTGGCTTCTGACGTGATACTACAATCGTTTCCTGAATCCTACAGTCAGTTTGTGATGAACTACAACATGAACAACTTTGACAAGCTGTTGACAGAGATGTTGGGCATGTTGATGACAGCCAAGGCACAGATGAAGAAGGACAAGCCTATGTTTGTGATAATGATCAACAAAATGAAAGGCAAGTCCAAGCACAAGGGCAAAGGCAAGGCTAAGAAAGGTTCTGATGCTAGCCAGCAGCCCAAGTTGTCTTCAACTCTCAAAGCCAAGGGAGGCGTGACCAAGAGAGGCAATTGTCACCATTGTCAAAAGATAGGACATTGGAAAAGGAATTGTCCTCTCTATCTAGAAGAACTAAAGAAGAAGGAGGCGACAGACGTCTCCATCTGAAGGTGTCATGAAATAAACTTGTAACATTTTTGAGGTATATGATACCAAGATATAAAATGCAAAGCACCCAATAAATACGACAAGTGTTTCCTCCATAGATAGGAGTACTTTAGTTTATTTTCAGCCTTAAAGGCATGTAATAGATTTATGAACTTCTATTTCATATTTGCCAATGGATAGAAACACCTTAATTTTTGCATATTGTATGACAATGATGGAAATTAATAAAGTTGATGTTTCTATCTTTGTGGCAATGCTTTGCTTATCTTGTGGTACTTGGTATGCATAAGATAAAATGATACCTAAAAGTTATTGATAACTCAACCAATCAAATTACCATAAATCATGAGAAATTCATTTCTAGATTCCATATGATGGATAAGTCTAGACTCTTTTTGGTTAGAGAACCAATAAGAGACATGAATCTCTTGGACATGATCAATTTTCACTAGTCATAGTGGGATATTGATTATCCTATTAGGTATAATGCATTTGATGTATTTACATACCTATTAGAGTTAATGCTAATACTTCAAGCGGTGTTTAGAGAAATACCAATATGAATATCTTGAAGTGTTCAAGAATATCATACATGAAGTATGAATTTGGTAAAGTGTTAATTCTTGATGATATCAATCAATGAAATACTTGAACCAAATGTTTGATATCCTTATGAGTGATTATGATAGTGTATCATAGTAAGATCATGATTAAGGCATGGTGATGTCTAAATAAAAATGAGTCATATTCTAAGGAGTTAGAGGATGCTTATCAAATAACTATTTTCTTCTTAACTAAAGAATACCCTACACTAATAAAGGACATTAAGAATCACAAAGTGTTGTGAGTTCTTATATCGTTGACAGATACACCTCGATTATCTATGTGATGAGTTGGTCATGTGATAAGTCAACTATCTAGATGAATATGAGGAACCAGATTTTGAGTTATGGTTTGTGACTATTACATCCTAAATGACTTCTATATGAACCATAAGGTACGACCTTGATGGTAGCACCCATTGGGATGAAATCCATAAGTGTGAATGAGTCTTAAGCATTAAGACACATGGATGAAATTTTGAGAAGGATGATGCTTGTTGATTGCAACTTAATGACTAAGAGATTTGGTATACGAATACTAAAACTACATTCCTATGAGGAATAAAACAAGGATGTGTACGTGAAACAACCTATAAGGTTTATGAATCCATTAATGCAAATAAAGTATGTAAGTTACAATGGACTAATCAATGTGATTGATTGAGTATAAGCAATTCAGAGATGGATCTTTACTTTGATAATATAGTCAAAGGGTTTGACTGATATGACAAAGATAAAGAAGGGATCTGTGATTTAGTGGGAGCGTATTTGTATTCCATATGTCGATGAGAAATGAGATGTTCTAGAATGGAATCCTTTGTGGAAATTATCTTTAGGGGAGATAGAGATGTTTCCTATGTGATAGGAATAGAGATCTATAGAGATAGTTCTCAAAAACCTCTTGACCTGAAAAGAGAGAGCATACATTGGCAATCTATACTGAAGGGTTCAGTGTGCACAGATTCATTGGGAGAAAACCTGTCCATGTTACATGGAGTTAGTATCCCAAGGCCAAGTTTCCAATTCTTATGAAGAATGGGAACACTAAGAATAGATATGAATCTATCATGTATGTAATCATCCCATTATCTTACATGTATAGGACATGGCAAGAACAAAACACATTTATCATCTTGTATGTAGGACACGACAATATGATATGCTCATCCTGATAACTTGTATGTGGGACATGATGAGTGGATGTCTGTCTAGTTCCAGTAAGGGTTACTGGAAAAACATAAAAACTTGATAAGTACTAGTTTTATGGAAATAAGGAAGGGTTCATTGTAAAGAGTTACACTGATGCGAACTTCCAAAAAAGGACAGAAAATTAATCGCAAAATATATATGTGATATAAAAAAGTGAATGTTTGTTGATAAATGGAAATGTTCCAATAAAGTTGTTTAAAAGAAAAAGTTGAATATACGTGTGTTAGAGAACATTAGTGGATACTATATGGATCTGGAAGTTCATGAGATGAACTTATAGATATTCTAGCCATTGATGACAAGTTAGGAGTACTTGGTCATGCAATGTGGGTAAAGGTTAGAAAAGGAATATTAGATCGCATATTACATCAACTCCATCTCATACGTGTGATGTACAATGAAGAGATGAGAGACATGGAGTTAAGAGACTTTGGCAAGGCGTTTCCATAACTCACTGTGTAAGCACTAGAGCATAGTAACATGTGTGACATGTTTGAAGATCACTAAGAATATGATTCAAGGATTATTGGCTCGTAGTGCAAGTGGGAGTCAGTTCGTATGTATGCCCTGAGAGCCAATCATGGGATGATTGGTGGGATACATTAAGATTGATTTGATAAGCATCAAAGGGAAGCTTCCAATTCTTTCTGGTTTAGTCATATATGATAATGATAGAACATATTGAATGTCTAGAGAATGATAGTACTCAATGACGTATGCTTTCAGGTGAAGGACCTGAACGATGAGATCATACGGATGCTAAGAGTATGTACATTCTTATTATGTCCCTAGTCGGATGGCATTGTCGAAGGTAGATAGACAGCAATGACACACAATACTAGATTGTGGTGTTGGTTGATGACAGAATCTTGTTAGTCATGATATGGAGATATCAAACCAAACACAAAGGTACTTGTTAGAGAACAAGTGTATCGGACAGACCCACTGTGAGTTTGAAACATGGAACCATGACATGGTAGTCACAATCAGTTCTCACAGTGATGGTGGTGAGTGTGATTATTTGTCCTAAAATCACTACACTCAACACATGTCATTGGGTACACTTTGACATCATCAAACGCAATCCTGAAACATGGGTTGTTATAGAGGTGATGATTGGGTGGCTTTGACACATGGGCCTTTTGAGGGGTGAGTGATAGATATGGGATTTGTCCCTCCTGAGGGAGTTTGATATCCATGGTCACTTGATGAGTAGGATTGAGATAGGCATGCACACGCATGTGTGAATCAGTATGTGATATTGATGTCATACATATCTCTTCCAATCTACTCTGAGATCAAGAAAGTGAATGAATGTTGAAAGGATGAATGTTCCATGCCTTGAGTTCATTTGGGTCATCAGTGATAAAGGAATTATACATTCGCTGTAACACCATTCACAGATTGTGGGATTGAAAGTTGTTCTCCAAATTTCTATTTCACTTGGGTAGCACGGATGTGCGACTAGGCACCGCTCTTTGCTTGTGAAGTCGTAAGTGTTATGGACTTTCACTGCCAAACATGAAATGGGCCTGTAGGGTCACACACATAGGATTTAACCTGGAAGAGGAGTTTATCCACAAATGATGTTTAGATTTATTACTAAAGGAGTTTAGTAGTTCAATTAAACACTCAATCAATTGATAGCTCAAAATCATAATGTTCAAGGTGTTGGATCATATGATTAAGAGTATCAAATTGATTGGAACTACAATTGACTGATTTGCACAGTCTACTATCCCAACCGATCGGCTCACAGGGTTGAACCGATCGGCTCAGGTTGATGAACCGATTGGATCAAGTGGTGAGTCGATCGGCTCATGTGTCAATGAAACGATCGGCTCAATTGTTGAACCGGTCAATTCTTGTGACCAACCGAGATCGTTTGGAAAGTCAGAAGACTCCTTTTGCAAATACATATTTGTTTCACTTGTACAAATTTGATTTGGACAAGGACTAATATTTGATTAGTTGGAAACAAACTTGGAAAGTCAATTCGAGTTGGACCAAGACCACGAACCGATCAACTCATGCTTGAACCGACCATCTCAGGTGTCCCAACCGATCGGTTCAGGTGCGAACCGATCGGCTCAGGTCACCAACCGATCGGTTCATGCTTGAAATGATCGGTTCAGTTGGCGTAGTTGGTTGTTTTTGTGGAAAATCTCGAACCCTTCTACTCCTGCTTTAATCCTGCATTGCCCGGTGTAGAGAACCCTGCCTCATGACCCTCCTATATATATGGGTATTGTGGGCTTCTCAAAGTAAAACTCAGAACATCAGTTGCTTTAAAAAGTTGTCGTTCTCTTTGGTTGTGGTAACTGAGAGAGCCCGAGCAAGTGCTACCCGATAAGGGAGGCACATTAATGGAAAGACAACTGTAGAAAGGCAACTGGTTGCAGGAGCATGTGTCGGTGACTAGTACGCTGATAGGAGGGTGCGACTCCTTCTGGTGCCTTGTGTGACAAGGAGATCAGAGTTCCAGGTGGTCCGTGTGGACTACTTCAGAGGCGGGAGACTTCTGCCGCTTGAAGGACAACTGTCAATTCCAATAGTCCCGGTGAGACCAGGAGCTGCACAAACACCGTCTAAGACCAGAGGTGAAGACCGTGCAAGCCGCGAGGTAATGTCACCGAGCAAGCCTCGGGACAAGGTATGTCTCTACAAACCATCCTTCCTATTGTATAGACGTTGACGTGATTCCTTTATTCTGGGTTTTAGAGAAGAAAATTTTTGTTTCCGCTACCTTCTCTGTCTCCCCTAAAACCTAATAAATACATCTCAAGCTGACATAGGGTAACAACCACTTCTATTTGCAACTTATTGATATTCTCAGGATCAATAACTTTGTTGCATAGATTGTTGAAGAAGAAACAAACTCTAGTGATTGCAATCCTTACATGCTTTGATAGTATAAAACAAATTGCCACGGGTAATATTTATTGCATTAGAGTGACAATCATGAGATTTAACACCTATCATCTTCAGATCTTTCATTTATACCAATCTACGGATATTGGAAGAGTAACCATGTGGTACCTTAAAATTAAGAGAGCACTTGTAAAAAGATTTCTTCTCCTTTCTAGACAACGTGTAACAAGTAGGAAGTAAATATGTTCTCTGATCACTACTAACTACTTCTATCAATTCTTTCCTTATTCCCAGTTCATGCATGTCCATTCTAGATTTGATGCCATCTTTAGTCTTACTTGGTATATTCAACAGAGAACCAATGATGCAATAACAAACATTTTTCTCAACATGCATGACATCGATACAATGCCTAAATGCCAAGTGACTCCAATCAGGAAGATCCTAGAATATTGACTTCTTCATGAATAAAGATTTGTCATTTTGTGTGGGAATGGTACATTGTGATCTCTTACCAAAAAAATTTATTGTACATCTCTTACCATATTCATTGACAAAGTTTTTACTCTTTCATAAACAACCTACCCTAGTATAGGTTTAGGGGCACTCCATTCCTCATTCGATCCATTGAACGCATTGTGAAACCTTGGATACAGATGGAATTTTAGAAGAAACCTTCATTGACTAAGATATACAGTCTTGCCATAATGTTTTATTCATATTGAATCAATGTTATCTTCACATATAGGGCATGCTTTGGATCCTTTTACACTATATCCAGGTGTTGGAAAGGCATTAATAGTGCAAAACCACATAGCATTCCAACAAAATGTCGCTCTATGTGAAGAATAATAGGCCATCACACCTACACCCCAGAGTTTCTTTAAGTCATCAATCAAAGGTTCAAGATAAATGTTAATATCATTTATAGGTTTTTTAGGTCCCGATATCAACAATGACAACATAACGTACTTGTTTTTAATACACAACTAGGGTGGAAGATTGTATATAACAAGCATAACATGCCAAGTGCTATGTTGGTTGCTCAATGTTTTGTATGGATTCATCCCATCGGTATAAAGACCAAGTATTAGATTCCTGGCTTCTTCACCAAATCCATGGTACAATAAAACAATCTTCTTCCAATGTGGGGAATCAAAAACATGTCGTAGGATCCCATCATTATTTTTCTTAATCTCTGCATGACACCTTAAATTCTCCATATCTATCAGATTGGCAAACAAGCATTGAAATTGTGGTATTATAGGTAGATACCACATCACCTTGGCAGGAGATCTAGTTTTGGACTTCCTCAAAGTCATCATTTTATACCTTGACGCCTCACATTTTAGACAATCTTTTAGATTAAAACAGTCCTTTTGAAATAATACACAATCATTCAGACATGGATGTATCTTCTTAGCCTTCATTCCCATTGGGCATAACATTTTCTTTAACTCATATGTTGAGATTGGAAGCTCGTTTCCTTCAGGAGGAATTTCTTTCAACAAAGACAACAATGATGTGAAGCTTTTGTCACTCCATCTATTGTTAACCTTTAGATTATACAATCTCAACAAAGTTCTCAACTTTGTAAACTTAGTAGAACCTGTGTATAATGGTATCTCAGCATCATGCACAATGATCCTAAACAAGGAAGGTGGATCAGTGCTCTCTACCCCACAACTATCCAACATCATGTGTAGATGTTCTTCTGATGATAATACATTAAAAGAATGAATTTGATGAAGTATTATGGATTCTCCAAGCTTGGGCACCAAAAGGTAGCTTGTGAAGCAATCCTTGTGCTTTAAACTCTAGTTTTCGTGTAAAGTGCAATTTACCCAAAACATGGGATGCAACATGTAAAATATACCTTCTAGAATATCTTTTATGACTCTTGGCATTAATTTGAGTAAAAATGATAAAGGGGGTGCTTCATTTGAATAAACAAATAAGAAGGATAACCCTTGTAACTAAATAACCAAGTTGTAAGCATAATGACCCTTTTATATGTGTGCAACTTAGTAGGATGTTTGTCTTCCTTTTCACTAGACTTTGGTTAAGAAAGGAGTTTTGCTTAAGAATAGGAAGGAGGGGCGTGGCCAAGAAGGAGAGAAGGACCCATATGAGAAATAGAAGAAAAGATTGTCCTTATCTTGAAAACATGCCCAAAGTATATATACACCTTTCTTTTACAACCAAGGGATCGTTTCCCTTTTTCTCTTCACTTATCTCTTGCTGTGGCTGACTAAGGAAGGAGCTCAGGAGCAGGGGAGAACGGCCAAGTAGGTTTGGGTAAGCTTTGGTTATCTTCTGGCTCGGATTCATGGAGGAAATCATGATATAAGGTTGGTTTGCTAGTTTTACTTACTAAGTTCTTCTTGCTAGCCATCCTTTCCAACCAATTCTTGAAGAAGAAACCTTGGATGACCTGTGGAGCTCAAGCCACCATTAAAGCTTCGAAGTTTGGAGCTCTAGAGATGGTTCTAAGGCAGGTTTTATAACTCTAAACCCTTAAACTTTGTTATGCATCTTTCTTTCTTGCAAAAGTAGTTTGTTCTTCTTTCCCCCATCCTTACTTGCTTTCTTGCAACTAAAACCATGAAGAACAGACCTGGATCTGGAGGTAGAAGAAGGGGGCGTGAATACCAATGTTACTTTAGGAAACGGTCTTGCACCCTTGGCCAAACGGTTTGCAAAACCGTTTGGGGGTTTGCAAAACCGTTTGAGGGGCAAACGGTTTCACAAGGTCGGTTGGTGAAAACGGTCTCCAAGACCGTTTGGTTGAGTTGACCAAGGGTTGACCGTTTGGGATTCCTCTTCATAATTATGTTGGTTGATAAACCTCCAAATTTGAGGGATTAACTCCAAAGGAATCGTGAGTTGAAGGCAAATCAATTAGGTAAAGCTAATTGGATTAAGTGCTGATTTTCAACCTGATTAACTTGATCTTTTTTGGCAAACAGTTTCAAAACCATTTGAGTGCATTGAACAAGCGTTAACCATTTGAGATTATTGTTCCTAATGCTGTTGGTTAATGACTCACCAAAATTTATGGGTTAACTCCCAAGGAATCGAGAGTTGAAGGCTAATTAAATAGATAAACCTAATTGGATTAAGTGCTGATTTTCAACCTGATTAACTTGACCTTTTTGGGCAAACGGTTTCACAACCGTTGAGTGCGTTGACTAAGCGTTGAACGTTTGATATTACTGTTCATAATTATGTTGGTTAATAACTCACCAAATTTGCGAGGTTAATTCTCAAGGAATCATGAGTTGAAGGCTAATCAATTGGGCAAACCCTAATCGAAATTAGTGTTGAAATTCCAATGAGTTAATTTGAGAGAGTTTCAAAACCATTTGGGGATCACCCAAACGGTCTCAAGACCTTTTGGGGGTCACCCAAGACTGTTTGGAGGTCTAGGGTGAAGTATGTATATGTGTTTGAAGATCCAAAGAAGTGGTATGAACCCTAATCGGCTAAATGCTGATTTTGCAAGTGAATGAGATGATGTTTTGGGTTGATTGGCCCAAACGGTTTCAAAACCATTTGGGGATCACCCAAACGGTTTCAAGAACGTTTGGGGATCACCCAAGACCGTTTGGAGGTATGGGGTTAAGTATAGTTGACCAATTGAAGGTTCAAAGGTACCAAATCATATTACAATTAAGTGTTGATTTGTTGATCAACTCGATAGACCAATCCTTGATAGAATTTCACTAGAATCCAAGGGTTGGATGAGACAAACAGTCTCAAGAACGTTTAGAGCTCATACAAACGATCTCAAGACCGTTTGGAGGTCGCCCAAGACCGTTTGGTGGTCTAGGGGTGAGTACGGTTAAGCAATTGATGATCCAATGTTACTAAGTTAAAGTGTAATCAATTGCTGATATGGTGATCAATCCAATAATCCAAACCTTAATTAGTTGACTTGGATTTTGGTGATATGATGGGAAAACGGTCTCAAGACCGTTTGGAGGTCATCCAAACGACCTCAAGACCGTTTGGGGTCAGGTCATACCGAATTTGGATGATGGTTCTATGGTTTCAAAGTAACTAGTCATACATTGATTAGTATTGAAGGATCATCAATTCCAAACCCTAATTCATTAGAATCAAACAATAATTGATGAATAATTGAGGGTCAATTGAGGGTCAAATCAGTTTAAGTTTGAACTATTTAACTCAATTGAAGTATGAGGATAGGTCCAATTGATGATTGGTTCCATGAATTCAATGATTGAAGGAATCAATATTGAGAACCCTAAACTGATTGGTGTAATTGAGACCATCCTTGGTCCATGCGGTTTTGAGGAGGTTTGGACCAAACGGTCTCAAGACCGTTTGAGTCCAAACGGTCACAAGACCGTTTGGGACCAAACGGTTTCTAAACCGTTTGGATTCAGGCAGTTTCAAAACCGTTTGGAGGTTGAAAGTGTAAAACCGTTTGGAATCTTTTAAGGTCAAGAATGCTTAATGCTTTAAAGACTTAGATGGTTCAATGGTTGTTTAACCTAAACCCTGGAGACACCTAAAGTCATTAAGGGGTTAAATAATTAGTAAACTAATGTATGTTAGGGTCAATGGTGAAGATTACAAAAGTACCCTTAGTGGGTTAGTGTGACTAGTACCCTCGATCAGGTAAACCCTAATGACCTTAATGGTGATGACTTGACTTATGTCAGTCAAAGTTGAGTTGACTTAACCTAATCAAGAGTGATGTAAACATCATCTATTAGTAATAGGAGAGAGAAGACTCCTAATATCAATGACAATCAAATAAGATACCTTTAAAATGTATCAATACATGCCAATAGGGTATGATCCTTCATAAGGAGATCATGGAAACCCTAATTCAGGAGTTTATGAATCTTAACTTAATTTGAAGGTGTTAATGAAAGTAATCTTCATAAATAATGATGGTAAGACCTCAATTTACTGTGATGTGAATAGTAAACCTTAATTTTAGGGTAAATCATGTAATGTGAATAGTAAACCCTAATTCTAGGGGAATAACATGATGTGAAATAGTAGTCCCTAATGGAGGGATATTAATCATAAACCTAATCTAGGGGAGATGTGATATGAATAGAAACCCTAATTAGTGAAAGGTAGGGTACTTTAACCCTAGGTTTGGGTTATTCTTTTAAGTATGAAACCCTTTTGAATGAATTATAATATGAGGAATCCGTATGCCTTATAAGTCAAAGGGGTTTAATAACCCTAATTGAGTTGAATAAACCCTAACCCTAAAAATCAACCATGGTGATGTAACATGGTCATGGTATGATGTTGATAGCATGACCGTGCAAGGGAGCACGACCGTGGTAGCTTTACTTTGCACGACCGTGGAAGGTGGCACGGTCGTGGTGTTCTATGAATAAATTGAAAAGAATTGGTATTGTGCTGACGTTGTTATATATGAATGTCTTCAATTATGCTAATCATGCAGGTTGCTACCCAAAGGTAATCATATCCAGGCAAGGGTTATGATGTTTTATTCATTAAAAGCATTTTATAAGATTTATGAATAATGATATACTATGTTGCCTGGTTTAAGAGATAACATATGAGAATGATGGGATGTAAGAGCCTTGAGTAATATTTACATTGTTACAATTAAGGTCATGCTATTAGATGACTTATGATGATTTAAGGGTTTGAACATCCCTGTTCTTGAACCATAATGATGAGATGGTTATGAAATGATAATTGATGTGAAATAAACTTGATACATTTAGTATTCTTCTTCTATAGCAGATGTTTTAATTGTTTATGTTTGAAAACATGCTTGATGCTAAAAGAATGCTAAAATGTACTTAAATAATCAAGTATGATCATATCATGTAGGGCCCTGACCATAGATCCATCATTGTCAGATACCAAATGATGGTGAAACACGTTTTCCTAAGGGAACTCCTGGATCATATACTTTTGAGTATATGGGGGTTTATGGACGTGAATATCCTTAAGTCCTAATGTAGGAATTGATGTAGGATGTACTATTAACCTATCAATCCTTCATTATATGTTTATATCGGGATGATGTATCACCAATCTCACAAAGAAATCACCAATACCGCATCAATGAGAGGTAAAAAAGAGATCTTTCGATGACGAAGAGAGTACAGAATACCACTGTAACTCTATAGCGAAGTTTCCAGAATACCCTGGATAGCTATCATAGAAAAGACACAAGATGTCCTGCAAGTAAATCCTCTTACTGACTGAGGAAGATGAGGTCATAAGAATCCGGCTCTTTTGATGACCTATGTATGGTACTGACACGATTTTGTAATGGTCGGTTGGAGAATGTGCGGTATACCTCATCTCCGCAGGGCATAATAATGTTTGAAAAATATAATCAGTCATGTAGCATAATTGCTTAGGTTGAACTATGAGAAACAAATGTTTGATGTTACATAGTTTATATATGTTCTTCATATTCTTTAATGAGATATGCTTTGATATCCAATTAGATTATAATTGAAATGTTGTTTTACTGACATTAAACCTGATGTTAAATGTTAATAATCATACTGCTTAATGTTATTCCTTATTGCAATAACAAAGCTTCTGGCGGAGAGTTATAACTCTCGCTGGGACAATTGTTCAATTGTCTCACCCCCGTGGGATCCTTCTTTTTAGGTAGACGCCAATGACAAAGGAATCCATTTAAGAATGAGCAACAACAACAACAACAATATCAGGGGCAGCAGTGAATCTCAGGTGGAGATACTGACTATCAAGTCTTGTAGATAGTATGTCTTATGTCGTCTCTGTACTCTCAGGTCCTAGGAGTCAGTAGGTCTGAGGTTTTTAGCTTTAAGCCTCGAGACTTTGTTGTATCTTGCCTTGTACAGTTAGCAGGGCAATGGATGTATGTAATCACTCGAGAGGTGATTCCACAGAGATGTAATGTTAAAACATGATGTAAACTGTTTATCCTGTTTCTTATAAAGAAGTTTTATGGATTAAAGATCTTTTCTTAAAAAGTTTTAATTTCTAGTGATTTTTCATTATTCTGTTTCCAGTTAAACAATCGCTTCCATAGAGTTTACCGCTTCCACATTAGTTAATCATGTTTTCACGAGACGGTTGCCACAATTTAGTGGTATCAAAGCTCTAGGTTCGCAGAGTCTACAGAGACATAGGACTAAGGTAGTAGAGTCTGTTCTAGTGTCATCAAGTGTATCTGATGGTATCTTCTGCTCACATAGGAGGAGAAGAACTTGAAGATGACTGGATCGGACGAGGAGTTTGCTACAGAGAGCAACAATGTTACACCAAGAAGAGGTGCAGAGGAGCAAGCAAGAGAGGGACAATTACCTGAGATTCCCCTAGCTAATCCAACCATGATAAGGAATCCTTCCTTAGGAATCACTGTTGGGGAATTTAGGATGACTATGATGTATCTAGTGGATCAAGCACTAGCAATGCAACCTAGATTACCAGCTCCTAATGATGATGTTTTGGATATCAACAGAATATGTGAACGACAACAACAGGTTGAAGCAATGGTAAATGATGAAGCTTTGAACCTAGAGCAAGTCAGTGCTGAAACTCAGTCTGATGAATCAGTATACAGTAATATAGGGGTTAGAATACAACCAGAGACCAGGACCTGCTATAGGTGTAGGAAGCTTGGACATATCAGAAATAATTGTCTAGAAGAGAAATATAAAGGAAGAATTGAGAAAAGGCCTATCCAAACCCAGGAGCAGAGACCTGGTAGTTATAAAAGGAAGAAGTTTTTGGTGTCACCAACACAACCAGGACCTAGTGAACCAAGGAAATGGTTATCCAGAAAGGGTAAGGAACCCTTTAGACCACACCGGGAACTCAGAACTTGCTATCAATGTGGACAGGTAGGGCATCTGGTAAGAGATTGCCCAGCCATAAATGTTATGAAAAATCAACCTCTGAGGCAGAATCAGCCCGAGACAATGAATAATCCTTGAGTCATGATAGGTTAGACGAAATAAATGTTATTCTTATATGTCTTTTTATGATCTCTTGGACAAAACTGAGAAAGTAATTGATTGAACTTTTCTTGATTAGTCCTATAAGGACTTATAATGTTGTATAAAATAGATGTTTCATGTATGCTTACCTCCAATAGAAAGATGACGTATTAAATAATTGGTCTGGATAGAAATTCAGTAAGATTAATACTTATCCTTATAATGATAAGAAAAGATAAGGAATATGGTATATACAAGTGCATATTACCTTATCCCAGTATTTATATACCCTGGCCAGGTATACAATTGTTGATGATAAAGTAAATATAGAAACTCTTAGATTGTTATCTTTTTGATTGCTCTGATCAAGTAGTCATTGTGAGATAATCTAATGAGTATCATGAAATAAGAAATATGGAAATAAGGGAGGTTAACCCTGTCCAGTAAAGTTGTAAGAATAATAATAAAGATTCTCCCCATGATGTGAAAATGTGATGAGACCATAAGACCTTCATGAATATGTTAGATAATAAGAAGGAAAGGAACATGTCATGTAATCATCCTTATAAAAATTCCTATGCTAGAACAAGGAACTGAGGATGAGATGAGAGGTAAATGTTTCATGAATGGTTGAAAAATACATGAAATAATATGATTCCTTATTCTCTTTCCTACTAGGAACATGGCAATCAAGTGGGTTTTAGGACACTTGATGTGCATAATATAAAGATGTTTATGTAATGAGTACTTATAAAAGTGTCAGTTTATCTTGGACTTTGGTTCCAAGGTGAGAAAATATGTAATAAGTAATGTTCCAAGATGAAAGGAAGATAAGATGTAATGTGTTGATAACACATGTAATAGGTAACAAGATAAGAATGTAATAATATATATGATGAATTATGTTGATTACCTGGAATAGTAAACAATGGAATCAAAGTAAACATGTAAAATATTATGAACATCACTTGTTAGGGGTTTATGTTTTTCATAAACATATCTTTCTCCAAGATATCTATCAAATAAGTCCTTGATTGATAAGTAAATTTTCCCTATGATAAGAGAATGTACAACTAATGAGAGAATTAGTGCAAATAATAAGGAAAGTTAATATGGTGTAATCAGATATGATAAGACAATCAAGGTATGAAAGGACTTATATAGTCTCAAATAAATGACAGAGTATAATTGTGATCTTAAGAAATTTTGATCTAACTAAGGAACATGAGAGTATATGTTCCATATGAATATTTCCATGAAAAGTTTGTGTGGAGTAACTATGTATTGAACAAAACTCTATGATGTTCCATAATAATGAAATGTCACTTGAAGACATAATGGTATAATTCTTAAATAATATCTGTTTTCCCTTTTCTTTCTGGAATTTCAGGGGTGAAATCCTTGTTAGGGGTTTATAATTTGTAACATCCCTGACTTGGGTTATGAACTAACCCCAGGTGTTTTTCTTAATCATGTGATTAAATGCTTATGGTTATCTGTTGATAATGTAATTAAAGCTCCTGAGGAACATATATTTCCCTTTATGTCCTTTTAAACAATATTGTAATATTGTTTTGTTGAAAGTGTACTTATGTGCAAATTACCCAACTAAAGGGGTTAACTTGCAAATTGCACATGTTTAGATGTTCCTCTGATGATAATACATTAAAATAATGAATTTGATGAAGTATTATGGATTCTCCAAGCTTGGGCACCAAAAGGTAGCTTGTGGAGCAATCCTTGTGCTTTAAACTCTAGTTTTGGTGTAAAGTGCAATTTACCCAAAACATGGGATGCAACATGTAAAATATACCTTCTAGAATATCTTTTATGACTCTTGGCATTAATTGGAGTAAAAATGATAAAGGGGGCGCTTCATTTGAATAAACAAATAAGAAGGATAACCCTTGTAACTAAATAACCAAGTTGTAAGCATAATGACCCTTTTATATGTGTGCAACTTAGTAGGATGTTTGGCTTCCTTTTCACTAGACTTTGGTTAATAAAGGAGTTTTGCTTAAGAATAGGAAGGAGGGGAGTGGACAAGAAGGATAGAAGTACCCATATGAGAAATAGAAGAAAAGATTGTCCTTATCTTGAAAACATGCCCAAAGTATATATACACCTTTCTTTTACAACCAAGGGATCGTTTCCCTTTCTCTCTTCACTTATCTCTTTCTGTGGCCAACTAAGGAAGGAGCTCAGGGGCAGGGGAGAACGGCCAAGTAGGTTTGGGTAAGCTTTGGTTATCTTCTGGCTCAGATTCATGGAGGAAATCATGATATAAGGTTGGTTTGCTAGTTTTTCTTACTAAGTTCTTCTTTCTAGCCATCCTTTCCAACCAATTCTTGAAGAAGAAACCTTGGACGACCTGTGGAGCTCAAGCCACCATTAAAGCTTCGAAGTTTGGAGCTCTGGATTTGGTTCTAAGGTGGGTTTTATAACTCTAAACCCTTAAACTTTGTTATGCATCTTTCTTTCTTGCAAAAGTAGTTTGTTCTTCTTTCCCCCATCCTTCCTTGCTTTCTTGCAACTAAAACCATGAATAATAGACCTGGATCTGTAGGTAGAAGAAGGGGGCGTGAATACCAATGTTACTTTAGCAAACGGTCTTGCACCCTTGGCCAAACGGTTTGCAAAACCGTTTGGGGGTTTGCAAAACCGTTTGAGGGGCAAACAGTTTCACAAGGTCGGTTGGAGAAAACGGTCTCCAAGACCGTTTTGTTGAGTTGACAAAGGGTTTACCATTTGGGATTCCTGTTCATAATTATGTTTTTTGATAACCCTCCAAATTGGAGGGATTAACTCCAAAGGAATCGTGAGTTGAAGGCAAATCCATTAGGTAAATCTAATTGGATTAAGTGCTGATTTTCAACCTGATTAACTTGACCTTTTTGGGCAAACGGTTTCAAAACCGTTTGAGTGCATTGAACAAGCATTGAACGTTTGCGATTATTGTTCCTAATGATGTTGGTTAATGACTCACCAAATTTTATGGGTTAACTCCCAAGGAATCGAGAGTTGAAGGCTAATCAATTAGATAAACCTAATTGGATTAAGTGCTGATTTTCAACCTGATTAACTTGACCTTTTTGGGAAAACGGTTTCAAAACCATTTGCGTGCGTTGACCAAGAGTTGACCGTTTGATATTACTGTTCCTAATTATGTTTTTTAATAACTCACCAAATTTGTGGGGTTAATTCTCAAGGAATAATGAGTTGAAGGCTAATCAATTGGGCAAACCCTAATCGAAATTAGTGTTGAAATTCCAATGAGTTAATTTGAGATTTTGGGTTGATTAGCCCAAATGGTTTCAAAACGATTTTGGGATCACCCAAACGGTCTCCAGACCGTTTGGGGATCACCCAAGACCGTTTGAAGGTCTAGGGTGAAGTATGTATATGTGTTTGAAGATCCACAGAAGTGGTATGAAACCTAATCGGCTAAATGCTTATTTTGCAAGTGAATGAGATGATGTTTTGGGTTGATTGGCCCAAACGGTTTCAAACCCGTTTGGGGATCACACAAGACTGTTTGGAGGTCTGGGGTTAAGTATAGTTGACCAATTGAATGTCCAAAGGTACCAAATCATATTACAATTAAGTGCTGATTTGTTGATCAACTCCATAGACCAATCCTTGATAGAATTTCACTAGAATCCAAGGGTTGGATGAGCCAAATGGTCTCAAGACCGTTTAGAGCTCATCCAAACGGTCTCAAGACCGTTTGGAGGTCACCCAATACCGTTTGGAGGTCTAGGGGTCAGTATGGTTAAGCAATTGATGATCCAATGTTACTAAGTTAAAGTGTAATCAATTGCTGATTTGGTGATCAATCCAATGATCCACACCTTAATTGGTTGACTTGGATTTTGGTGATATGATGGGAAAACGGTCTCAAGACCATTTGGAGGTCATCCAAACGACCTCAAGATCGTTTGGGGTCAGGTCATACCCAATTTGGATGATGGTTCTATGGTTTCAAAGTAACTAGTCGTACATTGATTAGTATTGAAGGATCATCGATTCCAAACCCTAATTCATTAGAATCAAACCATAATTGATGAATAATTGAGGGTCAATTGAGGGTCAAATCAGTGTAAGGTTGAACTATTTAACTCAATTGAAGTACGAGGATAGGTCCAATTGATGATTGGTTGCATGAATTCAATGATTGAAGGAATCAATATTGAGAACCCTAAACTGATTGGTGTAGTTGAGACCATCCTTGGTCCATGCGGTTTTGAGGAGGTTTGGACCAAACGGTCTCAAGACCATTTGAGTCCAAGCGGTCTCAAGACCGTTTGGGACCAAATGGTCTCAAGACCGGTTGGGACCAAATGGTTTCAAAACCATTTGGATTCATGCGGTTTCAAAACCGTTTGGAGGTTGAAAGTGTAAAACCGTTTGGAATCTTTTAAGGTCAAGAATGCTTAATGCTTTAAAGACTTAGATGGTTCAATGGTTGTTTAACCTAAACCCTGGAGACACCTAAAGTCATTAAGGGGTTAAATAATTAGTAAACTAATGTATGTTAGGGTCAATGGTGAAGATTACAAAAGTACCCTTAGTGGGTTAGTGTGACTAGTACCCTCGATCAGGTAAACCCTAATGACCTTAATGGTGATGACTTGACTTATGTCAGTCAAAGTTGAGTTGACTTAACCTAATCAAGAGTGATGTAAAAATCATCTATTAGTAAGAGGAGAGAGAAGACTCTTAATATCAATGACAATCAAATAAGATACCTTTAAAATGTATCAATACACACCAATAGGGTATGATCCTTCATAAGGAGATCATGGAAACCCTAATTATGGAGTTTATAAATCTTAACTTAATTTGAAGGTGTTAGTGAAAGTAATATTCATAAATAATGATGGTAAGACCTCAATTTACTGTGATGTGAATAGTAAACCCTAATTTTAGGGTAAATCATGTAATGTGAATAGTAAACCCTAATTCTAGGGGAATAACATGATGTGAAATAGTAGTCCCTAATGGAGGGATATTAATCATAAACCTAATCTAGGGGATATGTGATATGAATAGAAACCCTAATTAATGAAAGGTAGGGTACTTTAACCCTAGGTTTGGGTTATGCTTTTAAGTATGAAACCCTTTTGAATGAATTATAATATGAGGAATCCTTATGCCTTATAAGTCAAAGGGGTTTAATAACCCTAATTGAGTTGAATAAACCCTAACCCTATAAATCAACCATGGTGATGTAACATGGTCATGGTATGATGTTGATAGCAGGACCGTGCAAGGGAGCACGGCCGTGGTAGCTTTACTTTGCACGACCGTGCAAGGTGGCACGGCTGTGGTGTTCTATGAATAAATTGAAAATAATTGGTATTGTGTTGATGTTGTTATATATGCATGTCTTCAATTATGCTAATCATGCAGGTTGCTAGCAAAAGGTAATCATAGCCAGACAAGGGTTATGATGTTTTATTCATGAAAAGCATTTTATAAGCTTTATGAATAATGATATACTATGTTTCCTGGTTTAAGAGATAACATATGAGAATGATGGGTTGTAAGAGCCTTGAGTAATATTTACATTGTTACAATTAAGGTCATGCTATTAGATGACTTATGATGATTTAAGGGTTTGAACACCCCTGTTCTTGAACCATAATGAAGAGATGGTTATGAAATGATAATTGATGTGAAATAAACTTGATACATTTAGTATTCTTCTTATATAGCAGATGTTTAAATTGTTTATGTTTGAAAACATGCTTGATGCTAAAAGAATGCTAAAATGTACTTAAATAATCAAGTATGATCATATCATGTAGGGCCCTGACCATAGATCCATCATTGTCAGAGACCAAATGATGGTGAAACACGTTTTCCTAAGGGAACTCTTGGATCATATACTTTTGAGTATATGGGGGTTTATGGATGCGAATATCCTTACGTCCTAATGTAGGAATTGATGTAGGATGTACTATTAACCTATCAATCCTTCATTATATGTTTACACTGGGATGATGTATCACCAATCTCCTGAAGAAATCACCAATACCGCATCGATGAGAGATAACCAAGAGATCTTTCGATGAGGAAGAGAGTACAGAATACCACTGTAACTCTATAGCGAAGTTTCCAGAATACCCTGGATAGCTATCATAGTAGAGACATAAGATGTCCTGCAAGTAAATCCTCTTACTGACTGAGGAAGATGAGGTCATAAGAATCCGACTCTTTTGATGACCTATGTATGGTACTGACGCAATTTCGTAATGGTTGGTTGGAGAATGAGCGGTATACCTCATCTCCGCAGGGCATAATAATGTTTGAAAAATATAATCAGTCGTGTAGCATAATTGCTTAGGTTTAACTACGAGAAACAAATGTTTGATGTTACATAGTTTATATATGTTCTTCATATTCTTTAATGAGATATGCTTTGATATCCAATTAGATTATAATTGAAATGTTGTTTTACTGACATTAAACCTACTATTAAATGTTAATAATCATACTGCTTAATGTTATTC
This sequence comes from Alisma plantago-aquatica, assembly GCA_963693085.1. Classification (NCBI taxonomy): domain Eukaryota; kingdom Viridiplantae; phylum Streptophyta; class Magnoliopsida; order Alismatales; family Alismataceae; genus Alisma; species Alisma plantago-aquatica. The sequence continues at coordinate 1,283,931,482 of OY856412.1, read as the reverse complement.
CTTATTGCAATAACAAAGCTTCTGGCGGAGAGTTATAACTCTCGCTGGGACAATTGTTCAATTGTCTCACCCCCATGGGATCCTTCTTTTTAGGTAGACGCCGAGGACAAAGGAATCCATTTAAGAATGAGCAACAACAGCAACAACAGTATCAGGGGCAGCAGTGAATCTCAGGTGGAGATACTGACTGTCAAGTCTTGTAGATAGTATGTCTTATGTCGTCTCTGTACTCTCAGGTCCTAGGAGTCAGTAGGTCTGAGGTTTTTGGCTTTAAGCCTCGAGACTTTTTTGTATCTTGCCTTGTACAGTTAGAAGGGCAATGGATGTATGTAATCACTCGAGAGGTGATTCCACAGAGATGTAATGTTAAAATATGATGTAAACTATTTATCCTGTTTCTTATAAAGAAGTTTTATGGATTAAAGATCTTTTCTTACAAAGTTTTAATTTCTAGTGATTTTTCATTATTCTGTTGCCAGTTAAACAATCACTTCCATAGAGTTTACCGCTTCCACATTAGTTAATCCTATTTTCACGAGACGGTCGCCACAACATGACTTTTGATTTCATCACCAGTGCTGACTTTCAAGTTGTTACTGCAATGCCTATATGGACAATAGAACCTATCTCCAGGTTCTTTCCTATGTTCCTCCACAAATCTAATAAACTTATCCAGGCCAACAATTAACTCTCAGGTGTAGTGATTTTGAATGGATATCTATGATCCATCAATTCTATGATCTAAGAGAAAACAAGTATTAGGGATTAGGATTTACATATTAAGTTAAGGATTTACAGATAGATTAGGGTTTATTATTTTAGATTTAGGGATAAGGGTTTAAATATTAGGGTTTAGATTTAAAATGTCTGTACCACCTATCCCATTCTTGAACACCTAATCTCACTAGTAAGTGTATAATGTGTGTATTTGGATTTCAAGAAAATTTTAGCAACATTTCCCCATAGTTATCCAAGTACAAACATTTTTACTTATAGAACAATTGGGGAAGTGATGAAATAATATCTTGAAAAGTGAATATACATTATACACTTACGTCCTAAGTGAGATTAAGTGTTCAAGAACAGTCCCAAACTGAATACTATCTAAGATTTACTCCTAATGAGTAAATCTCAGACGAGTTTCTAGGCCAATGTTAGAAATGTATATATGTTTTCATTCACATACCTATGATCATAGTTTATTCACTCATATCCTAGGTTTTATGGAATATCATTTAATTCAATTGATTCTTCCATTTGGATTATTTAATCAAGAGAGAAAGCAAACACTAATATTAATTAAAAGAACTAGATTAGGCACCTTATATTGAGATTCTTGACTATATCTTTGAAAAGTGCCCCTCAATAAGGTCCTAAGATTACATACACTATATGAGTTGATTTACAATAGTAACATCTTGTAATCTTAATCATACCCTAGTCTAGGTACCACATTCTATAACATTAATTTCAACATCTCCAATGTACATGCATGTTCATCATCAAGATAATCATTACACAAACTATTCATGACCAACGGTGAAACATTCTCTCAAGATCAGGGATTTTCAACAATGATATAAAGAGATAAATCATAAGATTTGAGAAATATTAATGACTTAGGCATCAACATTGTCATATTAAGTCATTTTCAACCCTTTTTCATATAGGATAGTCATTAATAGGGTACAATAGTCATTAGTAGGGTACAATGAGATCAAGAAATAAAAACCTAGTCAGCTCTCTTACCTAGCAGTAGGGGAAGCAGAGGCAGAGAAGCTCCAATGGAGGCCCAAGATCTGGCGGCAGTGACTAGCTCCATGATGGCGGGGCCTCCAGTGATGTCCAGCAGCAAAAGTAGTAGCGACAATGGTGGAAATCACATTGATGATAGTGATAACGAGCTCTAAAAGATCCAGAAGTGGCAGTGGTGGCGTGGTGAGATTTAGTAGTGGAAACGGTGGCATGGCGGCTCCAACAGTGGCGGCGATGGCGTGGATAACAGTGGAAGAACTAGAATTGCCAGAGAGGTAGGTCGAGCAAAGAAGGAAACAAAGAATGGGGGAAGGGGAAGAAAATTTTCAGGTCCTAAGTGGGACATAGTGGTCGGCTATAAAAAAATTGACAAATAAGGATTTAGTCGTTGGTTTTAGAGACCAAACGGGAGACTAACTCATAAACAAAAAGAAGACACTGGCGAAGAGAAATAGTGATAATTACACAAAACTGATGACTAGGTACAAATATAAATGAAAAAGTTTGCTCTTGGGTTAGCATTATAGTGGTTGGTTATTTGAGGAGAACCGACAAATAACTCCTAAACCAAACAAAAATAGGCACCAAATTAGGGCCATAATCGTCAGTTTAAGACGACAACAATGATATAATTGTGAGATACTCTTTGGTTACCACCGGAAAAACTGACGTCTATATACATATCCAAATAAAAAATTTCATCTAATGTTAGGACCATAGTCGTCAGTTATCCAATAAAAACAATGACAACAGAGAAAATTGGGGGGAAGTATTTTTACAGAGACAAGGCGCATAAATACATAGTCGTCAGTTTCTTCTGCAAAATTAACACTAAAAAAAAATTGTCTGGTCAAGGGGGATTAGTCGTCGGTTATTTGCTAGAGCTGAAGACTAATGAGGAGATAAATTTTTTTGTGGGAACTTAGCACAAAACATGTGTCGTCAGTTATTATAAAAATCAACGTCAGACTGAAAATTTTGGAGGCAAAGTTTTTTCTCTGAAAAATAATATTTCACGAGTAATTTTAGACGTCAGTTTCTATGAAAAGAAACCAACGTTAAAGTAAAAGCAGTACATATGCCTTTTCTAAATCTCCAGAACTTCACATATGGTGACAGTTTGTTTAGTTAACCGATGTCGTTGACCTTTGGTTTTGGTTTTTTTGGGTAACCGATGCCACGAAAAGTGACATTATATGTCATTTCTATACTGGTGTCAAGACTTGTTTTACCATAATATTTCCTTTGATTGTCATTTTGTAAGTTCTTATGACTTAAAAAATTTCCAAATTATTTTCAAATGATTATATTAATGCACTGCATCCCTTAATTAGACATGTTTATACTTAGTTCTTGTTCAAAAACATGGAGTTGGTCCCTATTTTGCATCTCTTATAATCTTCTATTTCATTGTATTCATCAAGATTTCACATAATAATATATGCTTTAGTTGCTTTCGAACGACTACTTTGTCAAAGTACTCGAAGGAGAATAACCAAATACTTCTACATTGACTTTCCCTCAATACTTGGATACTTGACCTATGCATCCAAATGCTGATTTCAAGTACCATGCATCATGCTTCTTTAAGGTTCATTACTTAATTATCAATTTAATCCAAATTCAAGATAGCTGAGCACCCGTCTCCCGCACCCTCTCACTCTAGCGATTAGGGCTGCGAGTGTGGACGTCCACCCCCCTAGCCTAGGGTTTCTCTCTTGCAGGTTCAAGTGGAAGGTGTGCTTTGGGTCTCATCTCTATGGTGGAGGAGCTTGCGGATCGGTATGCAGGATTGCATCTCTCGGATGAGGAAGAGGAACCAATTGCCGACAGCTGGGCGGACAACGGGGAGGAGGAATAAGACCAAGCCGAGTTGGCACTGGTGGGGAGACTCTTGACGGATCGATCATACAACCTAAAAGTGATGGAAAGGACCTTCACGCAGGCATGGAGCCTCCGGGAGCCGGTATTTTTCAAGAAACTGGAGGGCGACGTCTTTGTTTTGCAGTTCACGCATTGGCGCGACAAGCAGCGCGTCAAGGATGGAGCGTCGTGGAATTTCGACGGGCGCCTGCTGTTATTCAAAGAAGTGGACAAGGAGGATCAACTGGGGTAGATACAGATCAATCACTCGCCGTTTTGGGTGCGCCTCTATGGTGTGCCTATGGGATATCAAGGGGAGGAGATGGTGCGGATGTTGGCGGGGCGCCTTGGGGAGGTGGTGACGACGGACAGAGATGTTACTAGATGGGACTCTTCAGTCAGTGTCCGAGTTGTTTTAGATGTGTCCAGGCCACTGAAGAGAATCCTTAAGCTTAGGGTTAAAAGTGGTCGCATCGTCAACGTCGAGGTGAAATACGAGAGGCTCGCAACTTTTTGCTTCAGTTGCGGATTGATCGGACATGTTGACAAAGATTGTAGCGCCAACCAGGAAGGGACTGATCATCAGCAACGCTGGGGCCGATGGCTTAGGGCGTCGCCATGGAAGCAACAATGGGCGGAGAGCAATTGGGAGGAAAGCAAGGGAGCCAGCAGGAGGAAACGTATTTTTAAGGAGGACGGAACGGCAGGGAAGGGACGCCATGGAGGGGGGAAAACGGATGGAGGCAGCGAGGGAGGCGTGCGGGGGGGCGAGGGCATCGTCCAGGGGGTGAAAGGTGACCAGTGGTGGGATCAGGGCTGGGCGGACGGGAGTGAGGGGGACGGCGAGCAGTGGTTGGGATGCAAAGGCCAACCGCAGGGGTGTCGGGATGTTGGGGCATTGACGGGGAGGGAACGACGGGAGGCAGAAGTTCGGATGACGGAGCGGCATCATGGGGGTCGATGGGAGCGGGGCTCCGGGCACAGGCAGGGGACAGGGATGGAGAAGGAAGGAGGATATGTTCCTTCGGGGGAAGAGGGTGCATCGGCAAAGAAGACTGGAGGGGCGGGGATAGCGCAGCAAGTGGCTGTCGAGAACACAACGGGGAGGCAGTCGGCAACGGCACCAAACAAGTCGACTACGGTATCTAAAAGTACTCTAAGGAGGAACTGCTGGGACTGAAGGGCAGGCAGTGCATTGATGAGGAAGCGCCTGGGTCCGACCTAGATGAATCAGAGACGACAGAGAGGGATGATGGCAATGGCGGTACACTTGATCATCAGTAGGGCATGATTATGGAAGACGAGAACCATGTACGTCAAAGGCAGATAGATGGAAATGTGGAGGCGGTGCATGGGGGCAATGCAGAGGCGACAGACATCACGACAGGTACAGTGGACTTGCAGGAAATCGGGGGCACCAAGGAGCAGGTTCTATCTTTCAACAAGGGTATCAATTAAGATCGACTAACAGCAGGAAAAAGAATGGTCACGTGAGCACAAAGGAAAAAGGAAGTAGGGGCGCGAATGAGGAAGGGGCATAAACAGGCAAAAGAGAAGAAGAAGCGTCAACCTTGGGTGTATAAGATGAGTAGGGGGGCAAGGCTGGGAATACCGGAGGAAGAGGTTGTATGGGAACAAGCAACAGGGAAGAGGGGGAGGATTGGAGAGGCATGTGACATGGAACTGGATGAGCTACCTACATACGAGTCGGGGGAAAAAGACATAGATGCGTTGAAGGGGGGAGACAAACAACTTTGGGGTCTCTATGACTCAAGTAGCAGAGATTGGCAGTGTCCAATCCCGTGAAGGACAATGAAAATCCTTAGCTGGAATTGTCAGGGGATGGGCGACCCTGACACAATCAAGGCTCTTCGAGCGTGGGCTTGGAGAGAGCACCCAAACATAGTGTTCCTAATGGAAACTATGATTCCAGAAAGGAAGCTAGATGATGTGAAGAGAAGCTGCGGATTTACAGATGGTTTGTGCATTTCCAGTGAGGGGAGGGCAGGAGGGATGGGATTCTGGTGGAAGGATATTGAGGTAGAGGTGGTAAATTATTCTCGAAGACATGTGACAGCTATGGTTAAAGATATGAATAATGGCGTGAGGTGGAGAGCTGTGGGCATTTGCGGTTGGTCTGATCAAGCAAGCAAGTACAAGACGTGGGAGCTGATGAGGAAGTTAAAGGGCGAGGCAGATGATCTGGTCATTTTCTTTGGTGATTTCAACGAGATCGTCTCCAACACTGAAAAGAGAGGTGGGCCATCTAAAGAGGAAAGATACATGTAGAATTTTAGAGATGTGATTGATGATTATGAACTGGTGGACGTTGGTTATGATGGAAACCCCTTCACATGGAAAAGGGGTCTCACAGAGAGAACTCTGGTCCAGGAAAGACTTGATAGATTTTTGCCCGAGCTCGAGTGGAAGAACATCTTCACCTACTAGAAAGTTTTCCATATGCCAATCCATGAATCAGACCATGCACCCATTATTCTAAAGGCGGATAGGAGAGGCAATGGGAGAAGGAGGAGAGGGCAATTCATGTTTGAACCAATGTGGGTGGGGGAGGACAGCTGTAGGGAGGTCATCAAGGAGGCTTGGGGAGAAGAAGATGGAAGTGAACTGGCCACAAAACTGATGAGGTGTAAGCTATTTTTAAAATCTTGGGCATCCACAAAATTTGAAGAAAGAAGAAGGAAGGTGAAAGAGATTGAAAATGAGATTAGGGGGCTGCAAGCTCTTCCTCCAGATCAAATAAATCTTGATAGGGTGGAGGAAAAATCAAAAGAGTTGCAATATTGGCTGCAAAAGAATGAGTAATATTGGGCAGCTAGAGCCCGGGTGAAGGAACTAAAAGAGGGGGACCGCAACACTGCATATTTCCACCAGAAAGCTTCTAATAGAAGGCAGAGAAATAGAATTGACGGCCTAGAAGACGAGCACGGGGAGCTGAAAACACAAGAGAAGGACATTAAAGCAGTCATCATCAAATATTTTCAGCAGTTGTTTCTTTCTAGCAACCCTACGGGTTTGGAGGAGGCTCTAAGGGGGCTGCGGGAAATGGTAGGAGAGGCACAAAAGGTGGCCCTAGAGAGGGATATAGAGGATGAGGAAATATGGACAGCTCTAAAACAAATGCACCCAAATAAGGCACCCGGGCCTGATGGCATGAAGGCCATGTTCTACCAAAATTATTGGGGGATTGTTGGGAAGGATGTGGCGAGCTATATCAAAGGGTGGTGGAAAGGGGAAAAGGAAATAGGGGAGGTAAATGACACTCTGGTTGTGCTTATTCCTAAGACGGAAACGCCGAAGACAATAGGGGAGTTCCGACCGATTAGCCTTTGCAATGTGGTATACAAGATCACTTCCAAAGTTATGGCAAACAGGTTGAAGCCCATTATGGACAGCATTGTGTCGGAGAATCAAAGTGCATTTGTACAAGGAAGATTGATCACGGACAATGCTCTCATCGCCTATGAAGTGTTTCATTCTATGAAAAGAGATAAGGGAAGGAAAAAGGGCAGCCTTGCGTTGAAACTGGATATGTCTAAGGCGTATGATAGAGTTGAGTGGCGTTTCCTAGATGCCACCTTGGAGAGATTGGGGTTTGGGCTGAAATGGAGGAGTAAGATTCAAGAGTGCATAACATCCGTCAAGCATGCATTCGCCATCAATGGAGATAAGACCCAAAGCACAGTGCCTACACGCGGACTTCGCCAGGGAGACCCTCTTTCCCCCTACCTTTTTATTTTATGTGCGGAAGCATTTTCTGCTTTGATTTCTCTAGCTACACGTGAAAACCTCCTACATGGCATCAAGCCAAGTAGGGGGGCGCCATCTATCTCACACCTTTTCTTCGCAGATGATAGCTTACTCTTTGCTAGAGACAATACCGTTGAATGTCTGAAGATAGATGAAATTATCAGCCAGTATGAACAGGCATCGGGTCAGAAGATAAATTTTTCTAAGACGGAGGTTGTCTTCAGCAAGGGGATTGCGGCAGATAGGCAGGAGGAATTGAGACAGATCCTTGGTGTGCGAGTTGTAGACATGCACGCGAGTTACTTGGGCCTCCCGACTGCGTTGGGTCGATCAAAGAAGTAGGTGTTCAGCTATATCAAAGACAGAGTTTGGAGGAAGCTCCAAGGGTGGTCGGAAAAGCTTCTGTCGAAGGCAGGGAAGGAAGTCCTCATCAAGGCGGTAGCCCAAGCAATTCCCACGTATGTTATGAGCATTTTCCAGTTACCAGCGGGTACCATAGACGAGATCCAGCGGATGATCACGAGATTCTGGTGGGGAGCAAAGGACAAGGAAAGGAAAATATCATGGATGAGCTGGGCGAACATGTGTAGGCCAAAGCGACAAGGTGGGCTGGGTTTTAGGGATCTCTATACCTTTAACCAAGCTCTCCTGGAAAGACAACTGTGGCGGCTAGAAAATTACCCGGACTCTCTTGTGGCTCATGTTCTCAAAGCAAGATATTTTCCACGGATGATTGTTTGGGAAGCAGGACGGGGACACAATCCTAGCTTTTCATGGAGGAGTTTGTGGGGAACAAAGGCACTACTAAAATAAGGAACACAATGGCGGGTGGGAGATGGAACGCAGGTGATTATATGGGATGATAGATGGCTGCCAAATGAAGGGGATACGCTTGCACATTTCAAAAGGGAGGGTGGACCAGATGTTACAACTGTAAGGGATCTTATGACAGAGGATGGCACCCAATGGGATGAAGGGAAAATCAGCGAGTGTTTTCCAGAGAGCTATGTTAAAAGAATTCTCACCATACATCGCAGCATGAGGAATCCAGTGGATACTTTGATGTGGTGGCCTTCAAAGGACGGGGAGTTCACTGTTCGATCTGCATACTGGATGGGGCTGTTAGGGAAGGATGAGGCAAGAAGGTTTGTGCACCAGCTGGCGGACACGCTATGGAAACACATTTGGCATGATGGATGGAGCCCGAAGATAGCGCATTTTATTTGGCGGGTGAGCACGGGGAGTCTTGCGACAAGGGGACGTCTCTTTGACAGATTCTGTGTGGAGGATGGTATGTGCATGTTGTGTGGGGCGGAGAAGGAGACGATCCCTCACATGCTCTTTCGATGCCCAAGTGCGGGGGAGGTATGGGAGCAGACGCCGAGGCAGGTTCTCATGTGGGCGCAGGACGTGAGGGATGAGGACATTACCTCGGTCTTGACAGCAGCCCTGGTGGGTAGGCCATCAAAGGAAGCCGAACAAATAGTAGTCGGAATGTGGTCGGCATGGAAGATACGATGCACAAGGGTATTCCAAGGAAATGAAGTGGGCTGCGGCTATATTCTGCGGGCGGCGTTGTCGATGGTGAGGCAGGGGGCAGGGGGAGTAAGAGGGAGAGAAAAGGTGGCAGACATCGAGGGTTGTTGCATGGTAGTTGACGTGATGAGGGGGGTGGGCAGCAAGGTAATGAGGGGGGACGGAGGCCAGCAGCTGGAGCTCTCACTGGATGGGCGGGGGTCGAGCAGTAAGCATGGCTCAGATGTGCAACAGAGAGGGGGGAGCTATGAGGGAGGTCAGGCGGGTAGCGAGGAGAGCAATATGTAGATGTCAGATGTGAGCGGTGGATGGAGGAAACCGATGCATGGGTCAATTAAAATTAATGTGGACAGTTCGGTAGGTGAAGATGAAGGCGTGGGAACATGACTGGATGCTAGGGATGAGACAGGACACTTGGTGGGTATCGCTGGGAAGAAAGTCACTCATGGAACGGGGGTAGCCATCACTAAAATGCTAGCAGTGAGAGAAGCACTCGTATGGGCAAAGGAAGTAGGATACGACGCCATAGAGGTCGCGACAGACTCAATGGAAGCAGTTCACGTGTGCAAAACTAAGAAGCAACAACAGGACTACCTAGGAGCAATCGCCGAAGATTTCAAAATGCTGCGAGATCAGTTTTCTTTTTGTAGTTTTGCTTATGTCAGTCGTAGGTGTAATAGGGTTGCCCATGAGGTAGCCAACCTAGCACGTAGAGGTCTAGTAGCTAATTTTTCCTTTACGCATTCTTTCCCTTCAAATCTATTAGATCTTGTAAACCTTGATTTATCTAATTAAATAGCTTTGTGTCAGGGAACCCACCTTAGGTTTCCCGTCCCACCCTAAAAAAAAAAAAATTTAATCCAAATTCATATTGTCCCTATAGACGCAGCTAACCTATCTCAAATGCCAAATTTGTGGGGATTCTCGTGCTGATCAAACCCAAACTAATTATCAGGATAAATTCCTTAACAAAAGTCACTTAAAACTAGAAACCATACCAAAACATTCAATAATTTACAAATAAAGTTTATTCTAAAAATATCTTATTACACACAAAAATCATTAAATTCCACATGATATCAAATAAAAACTTATGATGTATTAATAGATGTATTACAAGATAAGTCATAATAAAGAAAGAAAGTGAATTCTCTTCATCAAATCGGGTTACAAAATATCTATTACCAAAATGGAAAAATAGAAAATGGCTACTAAACATGTTCACAAGTTACATATGTAAAAAAACATTTACGGGAACAACTTGTCACATACATCAACAATTACCCACCCATCACTATGTAAACTAAGAGTACGTCAACAATATAGACAAAGATATGTTTATTTCTTGTTACTTCTTGATCATCACGTCCTTCATGTCGATCTAGCATACTTTAACCATCTCAAATGTACCACATGAAACTTTGAAAGAGTCCCAGCAAGAGGATCACTCCTTCCATTATTTAATAATATATGGGATAAAGAGAGGATCCCCCTCTCCCATTCCTGTGACGGAGGCCAAACGTCTGACAGGGTGGTAAACCAAGGTAGAAGTTGAGATTCAAACTCGGGTCCCTTTGTTAGGGGAAATCGTGCATGAGCACTTGAGTCACTCCTTGTCGGCTATAAGCATATATATAAAATGTTAAAGTGAACTATTGAAAACTTATAATTGGTCAATTTATTTTTCAATTTTCCATATTAATTCATAATTCAAATCATGAGAACAAGGGTCTCATAATTTAATTATCTCATGTAAAACAAATAAATCATTACGTATAATTCTTTACATTATCATTTAAATACCCTACAAAAAGTATGTTCAACATGATCATTTACAACCTACACAATTGTATCCTTGGTGGTTTATGATATAGGAACTTATAACATGATCTAGTAACTATGAAGTCCCTTTAAGACTCATTGTATAAGATTTAAAGATTAACCATAGGATTTAAATGAAATATACATCATGCATCACAACACTATATTCAGAATGCCATTGGATTACACCTGGTTCATCAAAACACTATATCAGTTTTTGAACAATAACATATTGGACTCATCACACTAACTCAAGATTCCAATGAATCATGTGTTGGTCATTGTAACACAATATCACAATTCTACCGATCACAAGTTGGTGATCACAACATTATATCAAGATGTTGACTAACAACACATGTCTATAATCACAACACTATATCATGATGCTACCAAATCACATGTTGTTCATCATAAAACAAATCAGGATGATGTCATATCATACATTAATCATTACATCATAAAATTAGGATGTCACCAAATCATACTTTGGTTATCACAATACTATATCAAATTTCCAACGAATCACACAATGTCATTACAACATTTGATCTGGATATTGATGAATCACACAATGGTCATCACAACACCATTTTAGGATGATGACAAATCACATGTTGGTCACTACAATAGTAACAAACCCCTCCCCCTATTATCCCCAATAAATGAGGAATGAGAGGGCAAGGCCATTATCATATTTACATAATTTAAGTTTAACAATTGACCAAATTTCATTATAAATTTCAATTAATAGAAAAGAGATTGATACAATATGAAAGATAAAATCTCCACAAAGGAGTTACCTAATATGGGAATATATTGTTTGCAACTTGAAATAAAACTATCTAACTAAATCCTCTATGGTAACTTTAACCATCTTTCCTTTTTGTTCCTTCTTCTCAAGGTGTCCATTTCATAGAATAACAATAGTTTAACCCAAAATGTCATGAAACAAAGCAACTACCGAGATAGAAAGTTACACTAGTATGTGGAGGAAACAAAATATCCACATGTAGGTGCAACAACATAATCACCCATAGCAACAATTATGATTACAAATTTGAAAAAACATTTTCTTAGTTTAACCTTGCCACCCTTATCCTCTTTTCTCAATGGTTTACCCTTTCAATAGGGTACCCTCTTTATGGGGAACCTCATTTTAGGGATTTTCCCAATGGTGTACATTTCATAACCTACTCTCACCCAGGCTTGGTTTCATACATAGACCTCCCTTTCGGGGCTTGGCCTGAGGTGATCTTCCTTTTTGGGTTTGATCATCAGTCATCCCCATGATGACATTATTCACCTCAATCTCTTTAATACACCAGAGATGATACAACGTTTGAGCAGGTTACTTTTGTGTAAGATGATATTGATAGAGACTTAATCATTTGCAAGAAGTAAATAAACATGTATGTATTTACTTGCAATCTAATTGGGAAAACTTCAAGAAACCATGGATGTTGCTTGAGGTGATTAGTAATAGGCATATCCACATACCTTTATTAGAAGAGATTAAAATATTATACAAATAAGTGTAGTTGAGATTAAGTAAGAAAGCACCCTAAAATTATTGCATAATACCTAAGTATTGCTATTTTATTCAAAATCTATCATTAAGACTGACATGGGTTCCAAGTTAGGGTTTTGAGGTCAATTTAGGATTTTGTCTTTCCAAACCCTAATTATCACATTTAATGTCCTTTTAACTAACAAACTCTAATTTTGATGTTATATGCATTATTAATCTCAAATTAATTCAAAGATATCCTTTTTATCCAAAAAGAGTCAAATTTATATGTTAAATTCATTTAAGCAAGTTATATTCATTAAACATTTTTATTCTTTAAATATATTAAAGTTAACAACTTTAGGCATTTTTGGAATTAGGTGTAGATATAGGTCTTGAAACTATTTTTATTAGAATCCTTACTTTTTGATCAATTTTGTTATATTATTTGTCACTATTGGATAATCTTATAATTTCTTATGATTTTAGCAAGGTTTATAATTTATGGCCAATAGGGGTTCACCACCTAGGCGATGAACGCAGATCCTATCCTTGCCAATTAGGTTGGGCCGAGACAATGGGCTCATGGAAAATAGGCTTGCCACACTTTCTTGGAAACTCACTGGTCAGAGCAATGAAAGAGAGAAAAGGAAAGAAAGGTCCTTACCCAAAATCAAGAGGAGTCAAGGGTAGACTAGTCTTTTCGTTGATCGTTGTCTTCCTTCTTTGTTGCTTATTTAGCACCTTGGGCAGTGAACAACAATGGTTAACTCCAAGCTCCTGACTCCTTGAGCGACTAGCAAGGGTATCAGAACCTTTGTCTATCCTTGTCGAACTCACTGAGGGACTCAATTATCCTAGAAATAGTCAGATTTGAGAGGATTGTAAGGGGGTATCTCTGACAAGGTTACATAGTAGTTGGGATATGAAGGAATGTTCTAATAGGGAAATTTAAGGTGGGGACAACTACACTAGGTATCATAGAGTGTCATTCTGGAGTTTGTATTCTCACAAAGGGGCACTATCCCCTTTTGTATCCCATTTCTATGGTGGATAGGTCGACGATGGAGCAACAATTTAAGTAATTTCTTAATTTCTTTGCAAAGATACCAAAAACCTAAGATGAATAAATTGTGGATCATTTCCTTATCTTAACAAGATAACTTTTAGGAACTCATAAGTGTTGATGAGAGAGAGAGATGTGGATGGGTGACTGGGATCACTGTAGTTGGTTTCCAAATCCAACAGAAGTAGATGATGATATATGTGCCATTAGATCTCGATCCTAGGGACAGAAATATATGTAACATGACAACATAGATGGTATAGATTCCCATTCTGATTAATATTCATGACATTTAATGTGTTTTACTTTTCCCTTTACACTTTAGGAAATCTAGTACATTTCATATTTCTCTCTCCTTTTAATCCCAATTTTTTAAAGAAAATTCAGTAATTCATATAAATGTGGGCGAGATTGGAGGCTAAATACAAAAGTTAAAGACGTTTTTCTTCGTCTCCAAGTATTGTTTGTTAATTCATTTATTTCAGGCATCAAATTAATCCTTTTTCTTCCCAACTTAGCCTTATTTCTTATTTTGAATACTTTTCTCATTAAAAATAATAGGGAAACAAAATCACTACATTAGGGGCCTTCAACACTACTTTTCTAGAAAATTCAACACAATTATATATATAAATTATTAATCACCCATTACTTTTAGTAATTCATTAAAGTCTGTTTTTTCTATTTTTCTTTTCCTCATATCTATTATTGGGCTATTGATAAATCATAGTAAAGAAAAATTCGAAATTTAAATCCATACTTTTAAAACAAGCAACATAAAGTTTCTAATATATCCTTGTTATTTAAATGTTTGCATTTCAAATATGTAAATACATATGAAAACCATGTTATAACATCCTTTACCTCTTATAGGAATTTTATTCTCAAAATTCAACTAATCTTACAAACAGTCTAGGATGAGACTTTGTCATGTCTGTCTTTAGCTCCCATGTGCTTTATCCTCACCATGATGCTTCCAAAGAACCTTTACCATGTGTATCTTTATACTACTAATCTCTTTCACCTTGGAGTCTATTATCCTCTTAGGTGACTCAGGATATGACAATATCCCTTGGTGTCCAATCGATTCAATGTTCAATACATGGATAGGATCCTTCACATAATACTTTAGATTGGACACATGAATCACATCCTACATCATACTATATTGTGGCGATAAAGCTAAATGATAAGTGGTCTCACCAATCTATTATAGAAACTCAAATGGACCCACATACCAGGGACTCAATTTTCCTCAGTTCTTGGCTATAACTCGAAGGGGTCAGATTTTTAGGAACACATGATCACCTATAGTCAAGTGCAAATTTTTCCGCTTTGCATCGGTATATGACTTCTATCGATCTTGGACTCTCTTTATCCATTTCTTGATCAAAGTGACCCTGTCAATATACAACTATAGTTACTCGATCTAAGCAAGGTCCTCTCACTGACATTATCCAAATGAAGTGGTGACCGACATGGTCTCCCATAAAGAGCTTCATATGGAGGCATCTCGATACTGTCTTGGTAACTGTTGTTATATGCAAACTCAACTAAGGGAAGGCATTGCTCCCATGATCCACCCCAATTGATAAAACATGCTCTCAATAGATCTTCTAAGGTCTGGATCGTTCTCCCTGACTGTCCATCAGTATGGGGATGAAAAACTATGCTGACTTTCAACCTCGTATTGAGTTCTTCTTGGAATTGTTTCCATAAATTTGAAGAAAACATAGGGTCACAATCAGATATAATTGAACTCGGAACACTGTGTAGACAAACTATCTCTTTAATGTAAAGCTCAGCTAAGTCTTACACCTTGGTAGTAACTTTCTAGGTAAGGAAATGCACTGACTTGGTTAGGTGGTCTGCCATAACCCATATTGCATCATGACCTTTTCTTGATTTGGGAAGACCCACCAAAAAACCCATGGTAATATGAGATCATTTTGAATTAGGAATATCAATCAATTGCAGTAACCTACTTGGTCACTAGTGCTCGGCCTTCACCATCTGGCACA
Source organism: Alisma plantago-aquatica (assembly GCA_963693085.1). NCBI lineage: Eukaryota > Viridiplantae > Streptophyta > Magnoliopsida > Alismatales > Alismataceae > Alisma > Alisma plantago-aquatica. Next base: position 1,283,916,142 of record OY856412.1, on the reverse strand, counting down.
TGAGACAACTAGCAACATATGAAGATATGTCCCTCTTCATCCCTGACCACCAAAAGTATCATTGTAGGTCCTTAAACATCTTACTGGTGTTGGATTGTACAATGTATTTTAATCCATGAGTCTCTTGCAATATACGAGTCTTTAAGGGTGAGTCCTCAAGAACCCAAATATGTCTCTCATATCTGATTCCACCATTCACACCCACCGAGAGGTGTGTTTGAGGCTTTTTCATCAAACCTTTCATCTTTTCTAACTCTAAGTTGGTTAATTGGGATGCTACAAGCTTTGTCAATACGTCATGCTTGATCTGGATATTAGAAAGATGAATCATGTCTGCTAAAAGTTGTGGAGCTCATCAAGAAAAGTCTTCTAGTTTCTTCCACTAGTTAGCCAGATCATCTGCACAACTGAGACGTTTTCTACTCAGGGCATCGAAAACCACATCGGCCTTACTAGGATGGTAGGCTATGGTGAAGTCAAAATCCTTCAGGTATTGAATCCAACACCTTTGTCACAGGTTCAAGTCCTTCTGAGTCAACATGTACTTTAGGAACTTATGGTTAGTGAGGATGTCAAAGGTAGCCCCATATAGATAGTGTCTCAAAATTTTCAAGGCATAAAAAATAGTTGCAAGTTCCAGATTATGGGTCAGATAACTAGATTCATTTGGCTTGACTTGTTTAGAAACAAAGGTGACCACATGCTTGGTTTTCTAATACGCATCCCAATCCAATCTTTGATGTGTTGGTGAAGATGATAAAGCCTTCACTACTTGAATGCATGGTCAAGAAATGGGTGGAGGTAAGCTTTTCCTTCAATTCCAAGAAATGTGCCTCACACAGATTAGAGAAAATAAACTTCTTATCCTTTCGAGTGAACTTGTCAAGGGAAAATCAATCTTTGAGAAGTCCTTGATGGATTGCTTGTAGTATCTAATCAATCTCTATAACATGTGAATCTCAGATGCATTCTTAGGGGACATCCATTCATGAAAGGTTTCTACCTTGGAAGGGTCCATTATAATGGTTCCTTCAAATATAATGTACCCTAGGAACATAACTCGGTCTATATAAAACTTGCACTTCGAGAATTTCTTGTAAAACTTTTGCTTTCTCCAAAGATTAAGGATATTAGATAGGTGTTCATGGTGTTGTTCTAGGTCATTAGAGCAAACCAAGATGTCATCTATGAACACAATGACAAAGGCATCAAGGAAATGTTGGTACACACTATTCATGAGGTTCATGAACACACTTGCACCATTGGACAATCTAAAAGGCATGACTAAAAACTCATAGTTTCCATGCTGGTTCAAAAAATAGTTTTTGTTATATCCTCACTATTAACTCACAATTGGTGGTAACTGGATCTTAGGTCAGTCTTCAAGAAGATTTGAGCAATTTTGAGATGGTCAAATAGGTCATCTATATGGGGTTGAGGATACTTGTTCTTAATGGTAGTATGGTTTATCATTCTATAGTCTATGAACATATAGAAAGATCCAAACACTCTCACCGCTGGCGGTTGTCTCTCTCACCCTAGTGTTACTATGGTTTCTTCCTCCAGAGATGGCTGGCTAGGGGGAGGCGGATTTGACCACCGTAAAGCAGTGTCCCGCTCCCCCTCAGCCTCTTCTCGCCCATCTTCAGCAGAGTCTCTTCTTCAAGAGGTGCATGGGCGTGTTGTCTTTGGAGGCAGCGGTCTTCTTCCTCCCTGTCGTGGAGCCCGGATGCGATGAGTTTCCTATCTCCTTTCTCTTTTACTTTCTTTCTATTTAGACTAGGTTGGTCTCTTATTTTGTCTCTCTCGCTGTTAATCAGTGCTTCTGTCTCTTCTCGTAGTAGATTTCTCTTTCTCGGTCAATTTTGTTGTGGTGTTGTATGGCAGCAAGTGTGGGGACAATATCCTTTTGGAACACCGATCTAGCGCAGATACTCTACCACATATACATACTTAGGTTGAAGGTATTCCTCATAGAAAGTTGTGTTAGCCAGCGAAGGAGAAGAGGGATCTATAAATCATTGTTCTTATCAAATTCCGATATGAGTTTTTGTGGTGGTTTGTATGTGTTCTTGATCTTTGTGTGGTCCTTTAGTTTATTTTTATCCTCATGTAGATGTCATACGGCTCCTCCATAATGAAATTTGTCTGTTTAACTTAAAAAAACATATAGAAAGATCCATCTTTCTTCTTTACAAAGAGGACCAATGCTCCTCATGGGGATGTGTTGGGTTGGATGAACCCTTGTCTAGTAATTATTGTAGTTGCTTCTTCAACTCAAGAAACTTGGAGGATGCCATTTTGTAAGGTTCCCTAGAAATTAGGTTTGTCCTAGTACCTAGCTCTATTGAGAAGTCCACTTCTCTCTCTGAAGGTATGTTTGGAAAATCATTTAGGAACACAACAACATACTTCCTGACTGCCTCGATCTCCTCTAAGGGTTGCACCTTTTGCTCTGACTCAGTCACTATAGCTAGGAATGATAGACAACCTTTAGCTACCATCTGTTCTGCTTTCACAGTTGACACATACAAGCTACTGATAGCATCTTTCCTACCTTTAATGGTAAAGGGTTCATGATCTGGTATTTCTATTATTATTTTCTTTTCCCTATAGTCTATTTTTTCATTATATTTATAAAGACAATCATTCATATAATAACATTGAAATCATTCATATCAAGAAGGATAAAATTAGTAGGGAGTTCATTGTTCATATATTTAATAAGTATTAATGATGTCTTAAGGAGCGATGAAAAGATCCAACCACTAGGGGTAGTGACTTTTAAGACATATCCTAAGTCCTTGATGTCCAAACAAAGCATAGTTGTGAGATTTCTCAAGATGAAACTATTAGTAGAACCATAATCAAATAAAGATTTAACATTATGGCCCTTAATATCAAGCATGCTTACATTATATTTATAGCAGTCAAACTATGCACTTCATGGTAAAGGATAGGAAATGGAATGTAGGGACAGTTACCATCTATAAGTCAGTTTCCATTAGCCTAAGACTCTTCATTGTTAATGGAAAAGACGCAGGCATATATACGCTCTCCTACAAGAGGGGTTTCTCCATGGGGTGTTGTAGCCACTGGTTGAGCCACCACTGGGCCTGGATCTCGAGGGTCTAGAAGAGGGCAGTTGGACATGATATGTACCTCTTATTGGCAACGACAGAAACCTTCTTCTCATGGTAACACCGACCATGGTGCTTCTTCACATGTGCGACAGTCAAGGTGACGATTCTTGTAAAGAGGTTTTCCCTTTAATCCATTCCTCTCTTTGCCATTGTTACACCCCTCGCCCCTTTTTGTTGTCATTCCTTGGGGAAGAAGTGCTTTCAATGAACCATAGGTATCCCTTAGGCGGGTTATGTGGAGGCATCAGAATCTTCTCCATGTCTAGGGTGAACTTGAGGGCCTTGGTGAAGTTTGGGGGTTTTCTCGCTATCACATCGGGCTTGATCAGGGGGTGCATGCACTCCACAAAATGCTACACTCATCGTTCTTCAGTCAAGATATATCCAAACTGCTCCAGGTGGTGGAACTTTTGAGCATAGTCTCCGACTGTCATGTTACCACGGTAAAGGAGCATGAACTATTTTGCCTTATCTTTCTTGGAAGTGTTGGAAAAGAATCTTACGAAGAATATTGTATGAAATTCCATCCATGCCATCTGTTCCTCATTCAGGTATCAACATTCGACCCATGATATAATTTTCCACCATATCTTTGTTTCTCCTTCAAGAATGTGAGCAGAGAAGGGAACCTTTTTGTTCGGTTCCACCTCTAGAATGCAGAAACCATTTCCACTACTAGGAGCCATGATTATGCCTTATCAATTACACTATTTTGTCTTCACCCTAGAACTTCTCTATATTCAGTTTGATGAATTCAAGGATGGTGGATCCAAGATTAGGGCAAATAGGTAGAGGTTCACCATTCTCATCTTAGGAAACATTTGTTAGTGAAAGGGCACTAATGGCCTCAGTGAGCTTTTTCTGTTGCTTTAGGCAGAGTGCATCAGGGGTATGCATAGCTACTTCGACGACTATAAATGTGGATCCAGAAGCCAAAGGGGACAAGCCAAAGGGGACAACATCATTCTCAAAACCTCTCTCCACAGAAGCCCCATCTTCCCTCTTACGCTTCCTGGAGGACTCACCCTCCATGGAACACCTTTTCTTATCTGAGGACAATCTATTCTTTAGTGAGGGTCTCCCCTCTAGATATTCCCTAGGTGTGTTGTCGGTGATGGTAGTGGTTTTGGTACAATCCATGCTCTTTCACATAAATATACTATAAATCTCAATTTCATATTTAGGTCATTTATAGAATGACAAAACTATGTCCATGACAACTTGTTTGTATACATTTTATTATTTGATAGAGTATGTCTTAATCCCTAATATATATAATCCTAGTACTCAAAAGGGTAGAGGAAGCAGTTACACTTCCTTTGGGTTTTTGTGAGTGAATCAAGGGGATAGAAAAGGGATGAGTTTAGATTAGAAGAAAACCTAGAGGTGTTTGATTTTTAGTTAAATCCTTTGATTTTAGCCAGACAGGATGCATGGGATAGGGAGACCTCGTAAGCCAACTACATATGTGGAGGAAATTTTTGCAAGCCCCTAGGTCATGGTCCCTTCTAGACACCATTGTCTTTAGAAAATACTCTAAAAATTCCCTTGCGCAATAAACAACTCTTAAAATTTATTAATTATCAAAGTTTAAATAGTAAAAAAGGCTCTGATACCAAATTTAATGATTCCCTCCCTCTTTTGTTTACAATTAACATGGATCGAGAGGGTAAGGGTCATTTTCATGTTTACCGGATCGAGGTTTAACAATTAACCAAAATTAATTATAAATTTCATTGAATTGAAATGTGAAAACCCACCACACCAACTGAGATTAATGAAAACAAAATGTTTTATCAATAGCTAATCAAACTATGCACCTTAAAATATGGTAAATCAAAACTCATGTATACATTACTATCATTTCCATAAAACATTATATAAAGGCCCATCAACATGTTTCATGTCACATATAATACCAGATACTTGAATGCATGTAAAGTGGCAACAACCACAACCTATATACAAAATAGAGATATAAAACCACTGCATATTGCCAAAACCACGTATCGATATACATGTCACCTACAAAACATCCCCTTCCTGGACTTGCCAGTACAAGGATGACTATAGGACTCTCCAAGCTACTAATATCCAACCTTCTGCCTCTAATGCTCTCCAAGCTACTCCTCCTTAGTACCACGATCATAACCATGCCGCTGATGACCACCTAAAAAGATGTGATGACCCACGAGATGAGACCCATGTATAATTGAGAGATATATCTCTCAACTAATGGGAATTCATTATAGCAAGCATCATTATCAAATACGATGAGAATATTCATCTAAATAAGCAAGTTAAGCAAATTAAGTAAAAAAATAATTTAAATAGGTTACACAGGTTCAGTAATATACCATAGGTAAAACATGTCTAGCACAGTAATTAGGGAAACAAGTAAAGCTATCAGTTTCTATAAAGTTTATTTCTCTTGCTACATTATATAACCACTAATCACTATAAGATCAAGGCAAGGTTTTGAATCCATTTTGAAGTGTGTTTGACCCTAAGAAGATATACTACATGACTAGATTTCATTTTTATAAATCAATGAGGAGATAAGGTATACCGCTCAACTCCAACTGACCACTACTAAGTCAAAATCAATGCCATACAAGATCTGTAGGAGAGATGGAAACCTTAACTAGAAATATTTCTTCTACTTCAAGTTCTTCACTCTCCTATCTAAGATCAACACATGGCCCTCAACATACGACACATCCTCCTCCAACTCAACCTCTACAAGATGCAACACCTTCTCTGTATATGGGTGACACTTCCTCAACATTAGACACATGGAAGACATCATGCAACATGTGCAAATATGGTAGTAACTCCAACTTGTAAGCCACCTTCCAAACATGTTTCAAGATTGGGTAAGGTCCCACATACCTCGAAGCCAACTAACCCTTCTTACTAAACCTCAACATAACTTTCCATAGATAAGCCTTAAGATACACTTGGTCTCCAACTTGGAACTCAAGAAGCCTACAACAATTATCACCATATGACTTATGTATGTCCTAATATGCTTTTAACTACTTTTGTATAACTTTGATCATTTCTATAGTTTGTTGTACTAGATCAAGACCCAAAAGCTGATACTCACATGAATCATGCCAACAAAGTAGTGACATGCATCATGTCCCATACAAAGATTCATACGGTGCCATGTTTATAATCGTCTGATAGTTGTTGTTGTAGGCAAACTCTATCAAACTCAGGTGCACAATTCAACTATTGAGAAACTACAAGGCACATGCTCTAAATAGATCTTCCAAATTCTGAATGGTCCTCAGACTAACCATCTGTCTATAAGTGAAAAGTTGTACTGAACATCAGCTATGTCCCCATATCCACATGCAAACATTCCCAAAATTGAATCCTGAACTGTGGACCTCTGTAAGATACTATTGTAACTGGGATACCATGCAAACGGACTATCTCATCAACATATATCTCTGCCAAGTTGTCCACTATATATGTCATCTTGACTAGCAAGTAGTGATCTAAATTTATCAACCTGTCAACTATCACCCAAATGCTATCATCACCTTTGGTTGTCCTAGGAAGACCAACCAAAAAGTCCATAGTAATATGATCCCATTTCCATTGTTGTATCAGAAAAGGTTACAAAGATCATGTAGGATTTTTATGTTCTATCTTGACCTGTTGACAGACTACACACTTAGCAACAAACTCTGCCACATCACACTTTATACCAGGACACTAATATAGATCCTTCAGATTATGATACATCTTGGTACTACCAGGGTGCATCATGTACATTGAGGAATGAGCTTCCTCAAAAACCACCTTCCTCAAGCCATCATCATATGGAACCACTGTCTTGTTGTGAAAACAAACTATCACATCATCTCACTCATGGAAACCATCATACTTCTTATTTCCAAACTCTTCTTAGTTGTTCTATATAACGGTATCATTCTTTTGTGTATCTCCAATCTGTTGCGTCGACCTCTTCTTCACTTGAAATTGTGCTAACAAGCATGCCAATAGAGAAACCTCGAACTATACATTCATTTTGCAAAGTGGTACCAGCATGTCTCGCTTGTGACACACCATAGAGCACAACTCTACCTTTTCTGTCGATGCTGAAAAAATATGACTTATTTCTTAACACATCAGCCACCACATTTTCCTTCCCTAGATGGTAGTCTATTGTATAGTGATAGTCCTTAATCAGCTCCATCCATCTCCTCTGCCTCATGTTCAACTCCTATTTCAAGAAGATATGTTGAAGGTTCTTGTAGTTGTTGAAGATCTGACACTTCTCTCCATATAGGTAGTGTTTCTAGATCTTCAAAGCATGAACCAACACTACAAGCTCTAGATAATGTGTTGAGTAGTTCTCCTTATGTTTATTAACATGTAGCAAAGAAAAATGAATCACATTCTTGTCTTCCATCAACATGCATCCCAAACCAATTTTTGATGCATCATAGAAGATGATGTAACCTTTTCCTTGTTGTAGAAAGACTAAGACTAGATCATTAGTCAACTTCTCCTTTAACAACTGGAACGAACGCTAGCACTTGTCATCCTAGATGAAAGTAACACCTTTCTTGGTTAACTTGGTTAGGGGTAATTCTACAACATTGAAGTTCTTGATGGATCTCCTGTAGTAACATGCCAAGCCTAGAAAAACCTCAAACTTCCACTAGTGTATTTGGTTGTCCCGACTCCATCATCGATTTTTCTTTCTTAGGGTCCACACAATTACCTATAGTAGATATGATGTGACCCAAAAAAGATACATATGTCAACCAGAACTCACACTTCCTGAACTTGGCACAAAACTTATTTTTCCTCAACATAGTCAACATCTGGTGAAGGTTCTACTCATCCTGTGAACTATCTCTAGAGTATATCAAGATATCATCTATGAACACTACCATGAACTCATCCATATACAGTCTAAACACCGTGCTCATTAGGTCCATGAAAGTTGTATACGTGTTGGTTAGCCAAAACAGTAAAACCATGAACTCATAATGACCATACCTTATCCTAAAATTGTCTTAGGTATGTCATTTGCCTTGATCCTTAGCTAGTGATATATTTAACTCATATCTATCTTGGAGAATATTATGGTACCTCTTAACTGGTCAAACAGATCATCAATCCTCGACAATGGGTACTTGTTCTTTATAGTGACCTTGTTCAGCTAACGGTAGTTTATATACAGCCTAATAGATTTGTCCTTCTTCTTAACAAACAACATGGGGGAACCCCAAGGGGAAGTCCTCAATCTGATGAAACCCTTTGCCAGCAAATCTTGCAACTGTTTCTTCAACTCTAACATCTCTGTTGGTGCCAACCTATAGGTTAACTGCTATATGGGTTGTGTTCCAAGAAAAAAATAGATTTTAAAAACAATATCTCTAGGAGGGGGAATAATAGGAAACTATTTGGGAAAGATATCCTCAAACTCACACTCTATAGGTACCTCCTGGATACTAGGACTCCTCACCTTAGTATCAACAACATGCACTAAGAAATCCTCACACCCTTATCTCATCTACCTCTCCACTGACATGGCTGACACCAAGCACATAGGAAGAATCTTCCTATTGACCTGCCCAAATCACAGATCCTAAATGGAGCGGATCTAGAGTAGTCGAACTCTTATATTTATAATCTGACACTTAGGCCCTCACTACTAGTACTCGAGGTGTGATGTAGTAGGATGGTGTTGAACAAAAGGGATAAGGTTGGTAAGTGCTCAGAATGTAGAGCCATAGACTCAAATACACCAGACAAAGGGGTGGATTAAGATGTTATTCCTTATGGAATGTTGTTAGTTCAAACAAAGAAATAAAAGTAAAAGTAAGAAAACAAAACAAGGAAATAAGATTAAACAAGAAAGATGTAACTAAATTATGGATGGGAACTTGGATTGGGTTTCACGTGCTAAGATCTCTCACAAACATGCAATACTCACACCCATTTGTATACCCTTAGAAAGGTTACAAGCAATCATGATATATGCCTATTCCCTCCACTCTTGAGATTAGGATAGATCTAGATTATAAGGTTGTCTCTCTCTCTCGAGATAGCAAACAAACAATCACAAAGCAAACCATATGATCATTAGCTTTCGCACTCAAACATTTTCATGTATTTGTGAAACTCCATAACGCTTAGATAAGATTAATACAACTCTTTTGAGGCATTAACAATCATATATCACTAGATGGAAGATAATTATACAAGTCAAGCATTTAAGAACTAGAGTATGGATATAACCATTTACAATAATGAATATATATATATATGGTGTGATATATATATATAGATCACACCATATATATATATATATATATATATATATATATATATAGAGAGAGAGAGAGAGAGAGAGAGTCAGGCTAGAATACACTCATGTGTATAGGTCACACCGTACACCCCAATGGTGTTTGTCTATCTAGACCATATATTTGTAAAATCAAATCCACTGATATTCATTGTTACAATAATAATAGACCACATACAAACCTTGAGCCCATTTGGATGAGTGTAAGTCACTCTTCCAAGGGCAACAAAATCGACGCACATAACTAATTTGAAATACATTATTTTGTATCTTTTAGATGCATGACCTATAAGTGTCCAAATGAGCTCAAATTTATTAGATAGTATGTTCTTAAGATATCTAAGAAGATCAAAGGTTTAGATTTCTAAAATAATTACTACATGATGGAAAACGAGTGAGGTGTATGGCATCTCTGGTACACTCCAGTGTATTCTAGCTTCACTATATATATATATATATATACATATATATATGTATATATATGCATATATGTATATATATATGTATATATATGTATATATATATATATTTATATATATATTAAAAAGGGTATAAGTATATAAATGTTGGGAGAGCCTTAGTGACTACTCCCAACCCAAGCAAAGTGTTTTTCCAATGATGTTAACGGCCAGCATAATGGGGCTACAAAAGTGTATATACATCAAGTTAAATGAAGAGGGTGAATGTACATCATGAGAGAGATGATAGATCTAAAGAATAAAGGAGGCGATGTACCAAAAATACTTCTTGAGATCAAGATCTAGTGTAGGCATGGAAGATGACAACTGCTTCTCTCTTGAAGATGATGGTAGATGTTCTCTCTCCTCCAACTTTCATCTTTGGAAATTTAAGACCAATGGATGTGAATGAGGATGGCTCTGGAGTTGTGCAACACTTCATCGTCCTTGATGATCCCCCCTTTGTGTGAAGTTGGGTCCTATTTATAGGAACTACCAATGACTTAATTTTATGTAGATGTCGACACCAATGTCTCACCCTGGAGCTCTTACGATCCCATTTGCCATTGGGGACAACGTCGAGCGAAAAGGTCTAGCCGACTTAGGGGCAAGCATCAGCCTCATGCCCCTGAGCTTCGCACAAAGATTGGGTTTGACCGACATGGTCCGAACTAATATGAGTATTCAACTAGCGGACCATATCTTTAAAAGACCAGTCGGCGTTGTTGACGATGTGCCGATCAGGGTCGGTAATTTCTTCATCCCTTGCAACATAGTCGTCATTGACACAGTGGAAGACCCTCGTTGCCCGATCATCTTTGGACGTCCTTTCCTAGCGACAGGAAGGGCGTTGATCGATGTCTCTGAGGGAGTTATCACATTGAGGGTCGGAAACGACCACCTGGACTTCAAGTTGAAGGAGGCGATGAAAGGTCCTTCCCTGTCAAAATCCGCATGCTTTGCGGACAGCTACGATAAATTCTGTGAGGAGGTAGAAGAGGACATCTAGATAATGGACCCCCTTGTGAGGGCTATAAGCTGTCAGGATTCTGACTTCGAAGATCCATAAGTTGTAAAGTATCTCGACCTTTTTGACCTGTCTGACGAAGATCTGCACGAAGAGGATGAGGTGGTGGAATCTGTGAAGTATGCCTCTCTCGAGAAGGGGCCTCAAAAGAAGGCATCCAGAGCAAAGCCTGAGTTGAAACCGTTGCCTGAAGGTCTGAAATATGAATTCTTAGATGAAGAAGAGAGAAACTCAGTCATCGTAAATGCCAATCTTTCAAGAAACCAACTGGACCGACTTCTTGAGGAGTTGAGGCTCCGCAGGGGGGCTATAGGATATTCAGTAGAGGACATCAAGGGCCTTAGCCCCGCCTTATGCATGCATCGCATCAACTTGGGAGAATCTGTCAAGCCTCTGGCACAACCCCAGAGGAAGTTGAATCAGATGCTCAAGGAAGTCGTCAAGAAAGAGGTAATCAAGTTAAGGGATGCGGGGGTCATTTACCCAATCAGCGATAGCAACTGGGTAAGTCTGATCCATGTAGTACCCAAAAAGGGTGGGATGACAGTGGTGAAGGGAGAAAAGGGCGACGAGGTGGCGGTTAGGACCGTCACCGGATGGCGGATGTGCATAGATTATAGAAAGCTAAACCAGGCTACAAAAAAGGATCATTTTCCGCTACCTTTTATTGACCAAGTTCTTGAGAGATTAGCACATCATGACTTTTTTTGTTTCCTTGATGGCTTTTCAGGATTTTACCAGGTACTCATCCTACCCGACGACCAGGAGAAAACGACATTCACCTGCCTCTACGGCACTTATGCTTTCAGAAGGATGCCCTTCGGATTATGCAACGCTCTCGCCACATTCCAAAGATGCATGATATCAATGTTTTCAGATTTTCCAGAAGATATCGTAGAAGTTTTCATGGACGATTTTTCAGTCTATGGAAAGGACTTTGATACCTGCCTAAAGAATCTGTCCTTGGTTCTACAAAGGTGCGAGGAGAACAGCCTGGTTTTAAACTGGGAAAAGTGCCATTTCATGGTACGAGAGGACATTGTTCTGGGGCATAAGATCTCAAGGCGTGGAATTGAGGTGGACACCAGCAAGGTCGAAGCCATATCCAAGCTTCCTCCCCCGAAGTCCGTGACAGGAGTGAGGAGCTTCCTCGGTCATGCCGGCTATTACCGCAGATTCATAAAGGACTTCTCAAAGATTTCAAATCCTTTGTCTAATCTGCTGGTAAGGGATGCTGAATTTGTTTTCTCTGATGACTGTCTCAATGCTTTTCAGGCTTTGAAAAACGCTTTGGTATCCCCACCCATCCTCCAAGCGCTAGATTGGGATTTACCATTTGAGCTGATGTGCGACCCTAGCGACTATGCAGTAGGAGCAGTCCTGGGGCAGAAGAAAGATAAAAAGTACCATGTGATCTGCTATGCTAGTTGCACGTTGGACGAAGCTCAGGTAAATTACACAACCACCGAAAAGGAGATTCTCGCAATCGTCTTCGCATTCGATAAGTTTAGGTCGTACCTCGTTGGAGTAAAGGTCAAGGTATATACAGATCATGGGGCAATAAAATACCTAATGCAAAAGAAAGACACAAAGCCCCGTCTGTTGAGGTGGGCCTTATTGCTGCAAGAGTTCGACCATGAAATTATCGACAAGAAGGGCGCAGAAAATGTGGTCGCCGACCACCTATCAAGGATCGTAGCTAACAGACAAGGGGGACCACCGATCAACGACGACTATGCCGATGAGGCTCTTATGTTGGCTGATGCTAAAGAAGAAGACTTACCTTGGTATGTAGATATCTGCAACTATCTTGCTTGCGGAGAGCTGCCTCCTGACATTACTTACAATCAGAAAAAGAAGCTGTTCGCAGATGCTAAAAACTACTATTGGGATGATCCCCTCCTCTTCAGAAGATGCGATGACAATTTATACAGGAGGTGCATCCCCGAGGAAGAAATCGTGAACATTCTAAAAAAGTGTCACGCCTCCCCCTACGGTGGGCACCTGCGTAGCGAAAGAACGGATGCAAAAGTGCTACAATCAGGTTTTTACTGGACCTCACTTTTCAAAGATGTTGCACAATTTGTAAAAGTCTACAAAGAGTGCCAGTCTACGGGGAATATAGGGGGGAGGAATGAAATGCTGATGGCGAATTGGATTGAAGTAGAGATTTTCGACGTATGGGGGATTGATTACATGGGTCATTTCCTCCATCCAGGTTGTATCAATACATACTAGTGGCAGTAGACTACGTATCGAAGTGGGTAGAGGCTGCAGCAACCCAAACATGTGACGCCAAGTTTGTAATCAAGCTAATCAAGGACAAGCGCTATTTTCGGGATGCAGGGGTGCCTGAGAAGCTGCTGGACAGCGACCTAGAAGAAGACACTTCGCAATCCAACAGCTCCCTGGAGAAAGAGGGGGAGATGGTGACTGACACCCACGGGGCAGGCAAGCAGTTAGAGATCCTACGTAAAGTGCACGGGATGGAAGACACTGCTTCGCCTGAAACTACAGAAGGGCTGATCAAAAATTTCGACTGCTTCTCGTGCGCTACTCTCACGCAGGAGCAGGTCAATGATATCCTTCTGAAGTTGGCTGATTCCACCCCAACGGATGTCGCATATGAGGCAGGCAATGTCATAGTCCCAGTCGATGACTTAAGGGACATGGTAAAAGAAGGAGGATGTCTGGATGTAACTGTGGCGGCCACTTACATTCAAACAATACAGCCAAGGCTCGAACACACATACATAGCTCATCCTATGTTGTTCAACGACATTTGCCTCGCCGATGAAACAGGAGCGAAACGAGCATTTCTGGAAGAATTGGAGAGCGAGGTTCCACACACGATCTTCCTGCCCGTCCTCCACTATAGCCATTAGACACTCCTGATAATGTACACTCAGCAACGAGCGGGAATCTTCTACAACAACTCGGACAGCAACAAAAAGCATCCAGTGTCGTGTACATCAGAACCGTTGTCATCCGTCGAACGTCTAGTTCGAAAATACTACGATGAGGTGTCAAAGATGATTCAACCATTCCTGGACACGCAAGCAAGCAAATGGCACGAACTCTAGTTCTGCCACCGCAGTCTGCAGCAGATTCCCCTATCCAATGACTGTGGCATCTTTGTCCTAGAATGGATAGCAAATGAAGCAATGCCTGACCAGCTCCACCACATCGATTATCATAGCAAAAGAGGAGAATATGTGCGGGAGCTTCTATCTGACACAGGCGCGCTCACCAACTAACCTCACTGGAGTAACACTACCTCACCTTATCTACCTCACAACTCTGGGAAAGAGTGTGGAGTAAGTTTGGGGGGGTACCATGTACCAGTGAGGGAGGTATAAAATTTTCAAAAATTTTCTGATTTTTCTGCCTCAAATTCTTCATTCTTTTGTCTCATATTCTTTATTCTTTTTATTCTTTCCTATATCATGTGTACATATATATGTTCATACCAAAGTGTTGAAAAATCTCGCTTATTTAGTTTCCATACATATGTACATAGTCACTAAATTAGTAAAACCTGATACAACTTCTTACCAGTTTGTTTCTATGCACTTAACGAGATGCAAATTTTGTTATATCTTTCTGATAACGCTGCCTCAAACAAATAAAAGATTACATTTTTCCGTGCCAAACAATTTCGAAAAAAATAATAATCTCACAACAGCTAAGAGACGAGTATGGAGAAGGAAAAAGCTGCCCAAACAGCAACAATCCCTCCTGTTTCCCCTTACCCAACAAAAATCCCAAAAAGAGAAAGCAGCCTTATGAGGGTGAATAAAAGCATGAGAGTTGTGCCCAATAAAAGAAAAGAAAAAAAATTATATACACACTTGTCTTCTAAAAGTACCCATCTTTAGGCATGGTAGATCTGGGGCAGTGGTACGTAGGATGTGAAATCACTGCTCTAAATCCAACTGGCTTAGACTGCAAGGACTACTTGCCCGTTAACGGACTCTTACCTAGATGGACTGATGGGAAACAAGAAAAACCCCAAAAAGCCTCGACCTAACCAACACACAACTTTCTGCCCCAAAAATAAGATGTTTGGTGTGAAAGCTAACTTCGGAATCATGCACCAAAGTCTCGTCGAAGCTATAGAGAAAAATTTTACTGAAATAATAAAGCAGGAAACACGAGGTCTTTTGTTCGTTGTGGGACAACATTATCTCTAAAGGCATCACGATTCTTGTTTTACCTCTTGAGCTGAAAAGTAAACCGACCAAGAAGAAACATCACAAAATAAAGTTTAAATATTGATTGAGGACAATCAAAATGCGAAGTTTGGGGGAGTTGATAACACCAAATTTTGTGATGTTTTAGACTATTATTATGTTATCAAAATTGACTTTTTAATTGTTTTCCTCTCTGTTTATATGTACTTTAACAATAATTGGCCAAACGACGCTCTTAATTCAATATTTTCGTATTTTGCAGTGTTTTCCTCCTATTGTGACCCATTTATCGTCAATAAGGGCGTCCCGACTCACAAGCAAGTTCCACCTGCATCGGCCTTCCAGATGGCCGATAAGATCACTACCCGACAGGGCAAGCACAACGCACTGACGCGCGACATGAGGATGATGTGCGAGAAGGAACTAGCGGGCGATACGTCTTTTACCCGATAGGGAGTTGAGTTTGCCACGACAACAAAGCTTGTCGCGCGACAAAGCCACCCACCGGCGGGCGCCGCTCGTCACGTGATCGATAGCCGACATCCTTGTGCCGAGCGATACCGATATCGGCCGTCCACCGACCGCAAAGATAAGAGGGATACGTGGCGCGCTGAGCACCATAACTTCCCCCAACCACTGTCTATAAATAGCAACTACAGGAAGCCAAAAAGACAGGTCGGAACACTGCGCAAGTCATCTCAGGAAGGCTACAAAGAGTGAGAGTATTGTGCCTTAGTGGTTGTGACGGGCGACACTGGGTGAGCATTTCCCCATCCCGAGAGGGAGGGAATGGTTCACTTAGTGTCGTCCCGAGCACCACTGCAGGCCGATATCAGCCGACATAATGTAGATACTGGATACAAGTGATCGATACTAGATGCACTTCATTTTAGCCCGGCGCGATACTAACCCCGATACATGTCCCCCGTCGTGGCGTGCCGCCCGAGAGGGTGTCGCCCGACATGACCGTATCGGGCCAGGGTTCTCGCACGATACAACACCCCGTCACCGCGTGCCACCTGGGAGGGTGTGCCGCCCGACGCGGTCGTATCGGGCCAGGGTTCTACCCGGTATCGGGCCGGAGGGTTAGCTGTATCCTGTCGACCTTCTATGTCAAGAGGGCGACGTTTATCCTTCATTTCTGTCATTTATTTCTTTTATTTTCACAATGTAATCAAACCTTTATATGCTAATAGAATTAGAAGAGTTTAATTATATGTTGCTTTATGCTTGGTACCCTTGTTGGATGAATGCTATGTTTAATATCCGAACTCTAGCTTGTACGTTGGATCACGTTTCGATTAGCTACCGAATCGTGTTTTCCCGTTGCAACAGCCTTGAGAGAGGTGTTGTGGCTCTAGTGTTTGGTCCAATTCAGGAGTACGAGAGTGCCCAGAATTGGAGTTGCTTTAATAACCTTTTCACTCTAATTTAAGCCCAGCAACCTCGAGAGGGGTGTTGATGCCTGGTTAGAGGTACCCGCTTCGAGAGGAGGGGTACAAGATGTTTCTGCTACTGCCGCTTGTTTTACCGAGGTTTTCTCCTTCATACCTCGCTATAGCATTAGTGTTATCTCTCTGTTTCTGTTGCATGAAAACCCCTAAAAACTGATACATGCCTAAAACCTTAATCTTTCTCGTAGCTCCTTTTGGAGATAGGGTTTTCTTTTGTTTAATCGATCTTGTTCTGTTGTTCCCTTGTGGGAATTTTATCATCTCTTTACCTCTTTGCCGGAGTGTAGCGTGTCGATTCTGAGTTCTCAACACTACCACCCTTGTCCCTGTGTTCGACCCCGTAAGCAAAGTTACGGGGGCCTAGAAGGTTTCGGGTTATAAATGTAAAAGCTCGACTACCTCAAATCCACCTCCAATTTTTGGACGTGCGATTTAGGCCGGTCAATTTTGGATGGGTAGAACATCATTTTATTTATCATCACAGAAAAAATCACTGCAATCTAATATTTTTTACGTGTCCATATATATAATATACATATTTTACATCCAACGATCAGTCTGAAATTCAATATTGAGCGTCGAAAAGTATTCTCTTGTTGTGAATGCAACACGGGTCGTATTGTGATAAAATTTTGTAGGATGGTAACTAATAAGGTATATTTTTAATGCATATGATTGGATTTTGAAAAATTAATCGTCGTGCAAAGTTATTCAAATGCCTCTCATACTCTCGCCAAGATATATTTCTCACTGGATCACTGTCATATATATATATATATATATATATATATATATATATATATATATATATATATATATATATATATATATATATATATATAGTGAGAGAGAGAGTCAGGCTAGTGTACACACGAGTGCACCGGAGGCACCGTACACCTCAGTCATTTTTGAAGATGCAATAATTTTTTTAAAAATCTAAACTGTTGATCTTCTTAATTATCATAAGAACATACCATACAATAAATTTTAGTTAATTTGGACACTTATAGGTCATGCATCTAAAGGTGGCAAAAATCATATATTTCAAAATAGTTTTGTGCTTTGATTTTTTTGTCCTTGGATGAGTGACTTACAATCATCCAAATGAGTTTCAATTTTGCATGTGACCAATTATTATTGTAACCATGAAGATCAATGGATTAGATTTTGGAAAAACATGGTCTAGATAGGCAAACACCATTAGAGTGTACGGCGTGATTTGTACACTTGAGTGTATTCTAGCCTTACTCTCTCTCTCTCTCTCTTTCTCTCTCTCTCTCTCTCTCTCTCTCTCTATATATATATATATATATATATTTGTACATATATATATATAGAGAGAGAGAGAGAGTCAGGATAGAATACACTCGAGTGTACTGGAGGCACCGTACACCTCAGTCATTTTTAAAGATGCAGTAACTTTTTGAAAAATCTAAACCGTTGATCTTCTTAAATATCTTAAGAACATACTATATAATAACTTTCAGCTCATTTGGACACTTTTAGGTGTTGCATCTAAAGGAAGCAAAAATTATGCATTTCAAATTAGTTTTGTGTCTCGATTTTGTTGTCCTTAGATGAGTGACTTACACTCATCCAAATGAGATCAAATCTTGTATGTTACCTATTATTAGTGTAACTATGAAGATCAATGGATTAGATTTTTGAAAAATATGCTCTAGATAGGAAAACACCATTGGGGTGTACGGCGTGATCTGTACACTCGAGTGTATTCTAGCTTGACTATATATATATATATATATATATATATATATATATATATATATATAGAGAGAGAGAGAGAGAGAGAGAGAGAGATAGATAGATAGATAGATAGATACATATATATATATATGTTAATGTCAAACTTTACGACAACTTTTTATCACATCATAGTTACTAAATTAACAATGAAAAACATTTATTTTGGCCTCTAGTGATAGTTTTTAAAGACAAGAATATTTTTCAGACGTAAAAAGAAAAAAAATCGGTCGTTGAAACTCATTTCTGTTCTCCATGTCCACGAAGTCAACATATTCATAGGAATACAATTATATATACTTATGCATAATTTAATGCATTGACATTAAATTATGTTCATAAAAATTAATTCAAATAATTTATTAAATTAGAAATCTGGTAGTTGTATCCCAATAAAATATGATCATGTTCATCTAAAATGTAAAAATGACAATTTTGTTTAATTCATATTCATCCTTGTACACGATGGGGCCCAATAGCCAATATTATTGTTGGACAAATATTAGGGCTCCCGACTCCCAATCCCTCATCAAGTTTTGGCACCCCTCAACTTTCTGTCTGTTGTCTGCCATTCGTCGTAACCTCTGCATCCCTTACTTTTCAACTATCCACCCACGGAACTTTGTACTTCTAGATTCACCACCTTTCATCATTTGCAAATTTTGTCTTATCGTATCTCTCATCTATCTTTCGAGTGGTCGATCTTTAATCTTGGGCATAGCAAAGGACATGGTTGCCAGCGATGTATCGTATTGTTACAAAAGAAGTACTGATAACACCGAAATTTACATATTTATGCTAAGCATTTATTTATGGTTTTGTGTCATTATAGCCTTAATATGCCCAAAATAATCCATGTTTCTTATTTTTTAGTAATTTATATCTTTTCATAGATAAGGTTGGTCAAACTAGACAATTTTGGGACTTATAGATACTGAACCTAAAAACACATCTATTCCCCAAGATCCCCCCAACACACGGTGTTTGCAGCAGCTAGGCTTCCATCCATCGCCACCGCGACCGAGATGGGAAAGACCACGGTCGAGGTGAGCAGGACCGCTACCGAGGTATCCACCTCGACCGTGATCTGAACTGATGTCGTGATTTCAAGATAGACCGCAATCAAGGCTTACACTGCGACTGCAGCGTCAACCCAGGCCGCGACTGCAACTACGACCATGCCCAATTAGACCACGACCACAGGGGAAACACCCCTCGACCAAGTCACTTAACACCGAAATTGTAGGAGTAGACCGCGACCGAGGCTTACATTGTCACTGTGGATCTAACCTCGATCATGGTGCGTCTGTGATGGTAGATCTGTCTTCACCTATAAATACCTACACCTAGAAACCAGGAGGGGGGTTCCGCGAATGGAAAGTCCCAAGTTCTGATCTGGGAAGTTTCCACCTTGTGGTTCCAACCCCTCTTGGTTCCCATAGCCCCGTGGGAGAGTTCGAATGACCTGGAAAGGCCGGCGAACTCGTCCTACGTCCATCTCTTCAGTTAGCATCCACCTATGTTCACCCATTTCCTACCATTTCTAGCCACCTTCCACCTCCACACAACCACTGAGCTACTGTTTGGGGCGGAATCAAGGAGAAAGGAGGCTGAGGAGTCTAGAAGATGGAGGATGACCCAAAGACTAGATTCGGCCCATACGGAGGCTAAGGAGCGAGAGAGGCCTCTCTTCTACGGGCTAAATCTCTTTTTCTTCTCTTTCTTCTATTGTTCTCCTCTGTTTCTGTATGAAAGATGTTCTTCCATCTTTGTTCGGTTCCAGTTATGCTTGTCCATGGCTAGCTGAGCTCCTTCTTGGCTATGTAGCCCGTTTTGGGCATGCACTAGTACAGGAATGGTCTGTAGCATCAGTTTTTTAAGCCTGCAGCGTCACTTTTTAACCGACGCCTAAGTGTTTGTCGCTATAGAATTTGCTCTATAGCGTCAGTTTATTTAACCAAATAAAACCGACCTTACATAGTAAACATCGACGCAACAGGTTGTAAAAATTCTGACCTAGGCGAGAAAAAAGGAGCCTGTAAGGTCGGTTATTCGAAAAAAACCGACCCTGTAAACGGTCTCGGTCGAGAAAATTGTTGACAGAAAGTTTTTCGGTCGACAATTTTCTCGACCGAGAGAGTTTACAGGGTCGGTTTTTTTGAAATAACCGACCCTAAAGATTGAATAAACATTTCAGTGTAACACTCGGTCGAGAAAATTATCGACCGAAAATAATTCGGTCGACAAACTTATCGACCGAAAGGTACACTGAAAATGTTTATTCAATCTTTAAGGTCGGTTTTTGTAAATAATTGACCTTATAGAGGACATTTAGAGTCAGTTTTGTACAAACACCGACGCTAAATATTGAATAAACATTTCAGTGTAACACTCGGTCGAGAAAATTATCGACTGAAAATATTTCGGTCGACAAACTTGTCGACCGAGGGGTACACTGAAAATGTTTATCAATCTTTAAGGTCGGTTTTTGTAAATAACTGACCTTATAGAGGACATTTAGAGTCGTTTTTGTACAAAAACCGACGCTAGAAGTTATATTTCGGTCGAAACTTTGCTCGACCGAAGAGGGTACACTGAATTCAATCTTTAGGGTCGGTTATTAAAAAACTGACACTAGAAGTTATGATTTTTTTTAAAAAAAATCTGCAGAAATTGAAATAGAACAGAAGAACAAGAAGATTCATATATTCTGAGAGAGGGGAGCATTGATGCTCAACCGTCACCATTCAAAACCACAGATTCATTACAAAAATGATTCATAATCACATCATAATTTACAAAATTATAGAGTGCAAGTCTGAGATGACAGATACAAAAGGAAATATGAAAGAGTACTCAAACCACATACATAAATGGAGCCGACATTTAATCCAATGCTATATCGACTTCATTTATAAAAGACTTTGACCACTCTTCTCAGAATTCATCCAAGTCCACATGTGTGTAAGGCTGGGTTGTAAAGATCTGTAATAGAAAATGCACACGCTAATATTTTATAAAATGACTACAATCACTTGTAAATTTATGATGTTATTCTTTATTACCTGACTTATAGTCTGAATGTCATGTGATGCTTATTTGACAATAGCTTGCATATATTTCATTACATAGTAGCCACAAGCCCAGTCATTATTTTGCATAGGACACTACAAATAACAAATTATACTTAATGTTAGTAAACTACTATAAACATCAATTGAGATAAGAGTATAAGAGTTGACATATTACAGTTGAAAATTAATACATATAAGAGTAAGCAGTTGTCAAAGTAGCTACCTTGACATTTTTTAAAGTCAATGTCTTTAATTTTGTGGGTATTTGTCCTCCAGCTTCACGAAAAGCCTTTATACCCCTATCAAATTAAACGATAGTTGGTAAAATAGAAATTCTAAATAGAAATATCATGTTGAAGCATTGATTAAATTTATGCTTACTCCATAGCTGGAAATTTCAGTTTGTGACTCCTTGTTGTTTTACCCATTGGGTCAAGATAATAAAGAGTCATCAATTTTGGGGCAATCACCACTAATTCCCAATGTCTATCTCTGAGTAAGAATAAAACAAACATTAAAATAAATAATTTTATTCTTTATTAAAATTATATTGAATAATAATACTTACTGGACGTTAAAAGAAATTAGGATAATTTCCTTCCCCTCACTAGCAAAATATTTGAATGCATCAGAGAAGTACTCATTCACATCCTCAATATGTGTTGCCACCTGACTACTGACTGAAGGAACTAAGAATCCAACATTCTTTATATCAAAGTTTGTGGCCTCGGTATATAAATGGTTGTTAAACATTTGTAATTATTTTCATATGTAGAAATAAGCTAAAAATGTGTATTGGAATTTTCTATATATATTGATAGATCCTTACCTTATCCATACTTCTATTATCGAAGTGTTCAGCCAATCATACCGAAACAACTCTATAATATCATCAAGAAAAATAAAATTCTGAAAGTCCCTCCCAGCTGCATCCTGTGTTAAATTGACCAACATATGTGATCCCGATCTTTGGTTGGCTAAGTATCGACACAAACATTTAGATTTGCTTCCCAATTCGTCGAATGTAGTTTCGGGAATGAAAGATGGCTTGGGGATAGGAGTATGACTAGTAGAAGTTTTACTTTTTGGTTTACAAACCTGTTAATTAAATTGCATACTTATATTACATGAGTTCATATATGCAGTCAAATATGAAAAATATGGTAGAAATAAGGTATACCTTGTCATTGATAACCAAGTGTCTAGGCCAACCCACCATAGCACCCTCATCTTCTTCAACTGTACTATATTCATGATTAGGTATGGGTAGTGGTTTGTCCCCCATTCCGTCATACACAAGATGGATGGACACACGACAAATGTCATCAGTAATTTGTTGGCAATGCAATGTACCACCAAGGTGGTACACCTTGCCCGCTGCCACAACATTATATTCTAGAACCTCCACTGCAAGTTTACAGTTCATACCAACCTAGATTGAAATAATATAAGCTATATAAGAAACAGTAGAACAGATACATGTTACAACTATATATATTATCATATATTTATCATACTAATAACACAACATATAGAACAAAAACTTACTGCAGATTGTTGTGGTGGGTCATCGGGAGTGCTCCCATGACCTTCTACAACTGGAGAATGGGCTTGTACCTCATCACTTGAGAGACGCGCAGTATGAATAGGTTGAGAAGGTTGAGTAGGCTGAAATGAAGACATTATTTCTTTTACTTTCTACTCTACTAATGTTTCAACATCCTCTTGTATAAGACCTCCTGCATGACCTCTTTTAGATTGCGAAGGGCCAAAATAAGACTTGAATCCTATGCCAGCTCCTACTCCCCTAACACGACCAGGATGCTCTTTCGTACCAAGAGAAACAGCTAGTTCATCCATGTAGCCAGTTGGGATGAACTTTCCTTCCTTCCTTTTCTCGTGGAGATCAATCTATTCATAGTTAATAAAAATATTTAATCACAATATCAATTAGATATAAATAAATCTAAGTTTGTGGAAGTTACTCTTTACTTATTTGGGATAAACCTACCATCTTTTGTGCCACCTCCTTAGTTGCAGGGTTGACAATTTCACCGGCTCGATTCTTTTTAGCATCAATCCATGTCAAGTGTCGGGGTGGTCACTCAACTTGAGTTGTACTAGATTCTTCTCCAGAAGATGATTGCTTCTCTTGTAGTTGGCGGCGGAAGGCATAACCACCGGGCCACAAGCGATGGTCATGCACATTTTTAGCCCGTCTTTCCTTTTGAGCCTGGTGAATAGCCTGATCATTTAAAATGAGGTATTGCAATTTAGACTTGGCAAACATGTATAAAAAGATTCACCTCCTTAATTGTATAAAATTAAATATTCATACAATACATCACAATCTTTATTACCTCAAACTCTTTCGATCTCCTAGCTGCAACAAATCTTTCCCACACCTCAGGATCTATAAAAATATATACATCTGTAGCTTTCTTCTTTTGTGTAGGATTATTTATAAATTCCCTGACAAGATATGTCTTAAAACCCCTCCATCGTACACCACAATGTTGTAGCACTCTTTTCTTGTGATCTTTTTCATTTAGATGAAAAACACCCTATACATACAAAAGAAGCAATTAATAATGTTGTTTTGAAAAGGAATTAATTCCAAGCAAACTAAATTAGAATCAATAGATAAAAAACATATTAAAATAATATCACTTCCACTCACAGATATATCTTTCCATATGAGGTCTTTTTTGGCATTAGGAACATCATGCCAATTTTCTATATCTATTGGCACCTTACTGCGTGCGGTCGCCCCTACGTAATGCTTGAAAGTACTAGCATGTTCCCCAATAGGTACTCCTATCATATCAAACTGGACTGCAATTTATCCCCTTTAGCCCTGAGCTCCTGCAGCCTACGCATCAATGTAGGACCTCTAAGTTTCTTACCATCACCACTACCATGCTCATGGTGCTCATGCTCAAAATGTTCATCTTCACTCACCATTTTAGAACCTGCAAGTATACATGATAAAAAAATAAGTGATAATAAAAGCACAAGTGATAAGGTATACATGATAATAAAATAAATAATTCAAAGAATACATGCCTTTAGTATTGGTTGAGTTGTTAGTCAAGGAAAATTCCTTCAGCATGGTCTTGATGTTTATAATATTCATCGGTGTTATCTTCAACATTTACACTTAGCAAACCAACTGAGAATGGACTGGAATCATCATACTTTTTGTAGTATTCTTCTTCATTTATAGGATCTACAATAAACTATCTTTTTCCATTAAGAATGACGGACCAATTTTTATTTGCCGGGTCATCAATATAGAATACTTGTTTTGCTTGGTCTGCCATGATGAATGGCTCATCTTTGAAACCAATCTTTTCAAAATTCACCAATTTGAAACCCAACTCATCCACTAAAACTCCTTTGTTGTTGTCAACCCAATTACACCTAAATATAGGAACTCAAAAATTTGTATAGTCCATTTGCCATATGTCCTCAATGATGTCGTAATATGACATCTCAGCTTCACGTGGTCTTTTATCTTTGGCACTAGCAAAATACAATGAACAAGCTTTAACAGTGACCCCACTATTTTGAACTACACTACTTTCATCTTGACGCTTTGTGTAGTATGAAAATCCGTTAATGTCATAACCTTCATATGACATGACATCCATTTTTGGCTTAAAGGTGAGCCATTTTATGTTCTCAGCAACATTGTTTGGTAATTCAGATAGTTGATTAAATACTTTCTCTTCAAACCACCTAATAAATGTTCGATTATGCTCTCTTGCAAGCCACATTGAACTAGATCGCGGATGATTTCTCTTGATAAGATCATTGTGTTCTGTGATGTAGCTACTAACTTCATCGATGTTGTGTAAAATATACAAATGTGCTTGTTCCCGCAACTCAGGACTGATTCCTTTCACTCGTCCTCCCAGAGTTCCTTTGCCACAATAAGATCCAGTGTGATAGGAATTTTTTTGATCGCTACAAGTTAGATTGCAATTCAAAAAATCATTACAAAAGTCCATCACCTCCCTAGCCACGTAACCCTCAACAATACTCCCTTCAGGATGATAATGATTCCGAACATCACCTTTAAAAACACTCATGTAGCGTTCAAATCGATATATCCAGTGTAAGAAAATTGGACCCAACATCTTCACCTCCCTTGTAATATGTACTACAAGATGAACCATGATATCAAAAAATGAAAGAGGAAAGTACATTTCAAGCTGACACATGGTAACAATTACATCTTTCTATAATTTATCGAGAGTATCAGGATGTATCACTTTGTTGCATATTTCATTGAAGAAGAAACAGAGTCTTGTGATTGCAAACCGATAGGGAGTTGAGTTTGCCACGACAACAAAGCTTGTCGCGTGACAAAGCCACCCACCGGCGGGCGCCGCTCGTCACGTGACCGATAGCCGACATCCTTGTGCCGAGCGATACCGATATCGGCCGTCCACCGACCGCAAAGATAAGAGGGATACGTGGCGCGCTGAGCACCATAACTTCCCCCAATCGCTGTCTATAAATAGCAACTACAGGAAGCCAAAAAGACAGGTCGGAACACTGCGCAAGTCATCTCAGGAAGGCTACAAAGAGTGAGAGTATTGTGCCTCAGTGGTTGTGACGGGCGACACTGGGTGAGCATTTCCCCATCCCGAGAGGGAGGGAATGGTTCACTTAGTGTCGTCCCGAGCACCACTGCAGGCCGATATCGGCCGACATAATGTAGATACTGGATACAAGTGATCGATACTAGATGCACTTCATTTTAGCCCGGCGCGATACTAACCCCGATACATGTCCCCCGTCGTGGCGTGCCGCCCGAGAGGGTGTCGCCCGACATGACCGTATCGGGCCAGGGTTCTCGCACGATACAACACCCCGTCACCGCGTGCCACCTGAGAGGGTGTGCCGCCCGACGCGGTCGTATCGGGCCAGGGTTCTGCCCGGTATCGGGCCGGAGGGTTAGCTGTATCCTGTCGACCTTCTATGTCAAGAGGGCGACGTTTATCCTTCATTTCTGTCATTTATTTCTTTTATTTTCACAATGTAATCAAACCTTTATATGCTAATAGAATTAGAAGAGTTTAATTATATGCTGCTTTATGCTTGGTACCCTTGTTGGATGAATGCTATGTTTAATATCCGAACTCTAGCTTGTACGTTGGATCACGTTTCGATTAGCTACCGAATCGTGTTTTCCCGTTGCAACAGCCTTGAGAGAGGTGTTGTGGCTCTAGTGTTTGGTCCAATTCGGGAGTACGAGAGTGCCCAGAATTGGAGTTGCTTTAATAACCTTTTCACTCTAATTTAAGCCCAGCAACCTCGAGAGGGGTGTTGATGCCTGGTTAGAGGTACCCGCTTCGAGAGGAGGGGTACAAGATGTTTCTGCTACTGCCTCTTGTTTTACCGAGGTTTTCTCCTTCATACCTCGCTATAGCATTAGTGTTATCTCTCTGTTTCTGTTGCATGAAAACCCCTAAAAACTGATACATGCCTAAAACCTTAATCTTTCTCGTAGCTCCTTTTGGAGATAGGGTTTTCTTTTGTTTTATCGATCTTGTTCTGTTGTTCCCTTGTGGGAATTTTATCATCTCTTTACCTCTCTGCCGGAGTGTAGCGTGTCGATTCCGAGTTCTCAACACTACCACCCTTGTCCCTGTGTTCGACCCCGTAAGCAAAGTTACGGGGGCCTAGAAGGTTTCGGGTTATAAATGTAAAAGCTCGACTACCTCAAATCCACCTCCAATTTTTGGACGCGCGATTTAGGCCGGTCAATTTTGGATGGGTAGAACATCATTTTATTTATCATCACAGAAAAAATCACTGCAATCTAATATTTTTTACGTGTCCATATATATAATATACATATTTTACATCCAACGATCAGTCTGAAATTCAATATTGAGCGTCGAAAAGTATTCTCTTGTTGTGAATGCAACACGGGTCGTATTGTGATAAAATTGTGTAGGATGGTAACTAATAAGGTATATTTTTAATGCATATGATTGGATTTTGAAAAATTAATCGTCGTGCAAAGTTATTCAAATGCCTCTCATACTCTCGCCAAGATATATTTCTCACTGGATCACTGTCATATATATATATATATAGTGAGAGAGAGAGTCAGGCTAGTGTACACACGAGTGCACCGGAGGCACCGTACACCTCAGTCATTTTTGAAGATGCAATAATTTTTTTAAAAATCTAAACTGTTGATCTTCTTAATTATCATAAGAACATACCATACAATAAATTTTAGTTAATTTGGACACTTATAGGTCATGCATCTAAAGGTGGCAAAAATCATATATTTCAAAATAGTTTTGTGCTTTGATTTTTTTGTCCTTGGATGAGTGACTTACAATCATCCAAATGAGTTTCAATTTTGCATGTGACCAATTATTATTGTAACCATGAAGATCAATGGATTAGATTTTGGAAAAACATGGTCTAGATAGGCAAACACCATTAGAGTGTACGGCGTGATTTGTACACTTGAGTGTATTCTAGCCTTACTCTCTCTCTCTCTCTCTTTCTCTCTCTCTCTCTCTCTCTCTCTCTATATATATATATATATATATATATATATTTGTACATATATATATATAGAGAGAGAGAGAGAGTCAGGATAGAATACACTCGAGTGTACTGGAGGCACCGTACACCTCAGTCATTTTTAAAGATGCAGTAACTTTTTGAAAAATCTAAACCGTTGATCTTCTTAAATATCTTAAGAACATACTATATAATAACTTTCAGCTCATTTGGACACTTTTAGGTGTTGCATCTAAAGGAAGCAAAAATTATGCATTTCAAATTAGTTTTGTGTCTCGATTTTGTTGTCCTTAGATGAGTGACTTACACTCATCCAAATGAGATCAAATCTTGTATGTTACCTATTATTAGTGTAACTATGAAGATCAATGGATTAGATTTTTGAAAAATATGCTCTAGATAGGAAAACACCATTGGGGTGTACGGCGTGATCTGTACACTCGAGTGTATTCTAGCTTGACTATATATATATATATATATATATATATATATATATATATATATATATAGAGAGAGAGAGAGAGAGAGAGAGAGATAGATAGATAGATAGATAGATACATATATATATATATATGTTAATGTCAAACTTTACGACAACTTTTTATCACATCATAGTTACTAAATTAACAATGAAAAACATTTATTTTGGCCTCTAGTGATAGTTTTTAAAGACAAGAATATTTTTCAGACGTAAAAAGAAAAAAAATCGGTCGTTGAAACTCATTTCTGTTCTCCATGTCCACGAAGTCAACATATTCATAGGAATACAATTATATATACTTATGCATAATTTAATGCATTGACATTAAATTATGTTCATAAAAATTAATTCAAATAATTTATTAAATTAGAAATCTGGTAGTTGTATCCCAATAAAATATGATCATGTTCATCTAAAATGTAAAAATGACAATTTTGTTTAATTCATATTCATCCTTGTACACGATGGGGCCCAATAGCCAATATTATTGTTGGACAAATATTAGGGCTCCCGACTCCCAATCCCTCATCAAGTTTTGGCACCCCTCAACTTTCTATCTGTTGTCTGCCATTCGTCGTAACCTCTGCATCCCTTACTTTTCAACTATCCACCCACGGAACTTTGTACTTCTAGATTCACCACCTTTCATCATTTGCAAATTTTGTCTTATCGTATCTCTCATCTATCTTTCGAGTGGTCGATCTTTAATCTTGGGCATAGCAAAGGACATGGTTGCCAGCGATGTATCGTATTGTTACAAAAGAAGTACTGATAACACCGAAATTTACATATTTATGCTAAGCATTTATTTATGATTTTGTGTCATTATAGCCTTAGTATGCCCAAAATAATCCATGTTTCTTATTTTTTAGTAATTTATATCTTTTCATAGATAAGGTTGGTCAAACTAGACAATTTTGGGACTTATAGATACTGAACCTGAAAACACATCTATTCCCCAAGATCCCCCCAACACACGGTGTTTGCAGCAGCTAGGCTTCCATCCATCGCCACCGCGACCGAGATGGGAAAGACCACGGTCGAGGTGAGCAGGACCGCTACCGAGGTATCCACCTCGACCGTGATCTGAACTGATGTCGTGATTTCAAGATAGACCGCAATCAAGGCTTACACTGCGACTGCAGCGTCAACCCAGGCCGCGACTGCAACTACGACCATGTCCAATTAGACCGCGACCACAGGGGAAACACCCCTCGACCAAGTCACTTAACACCGAAATTGTAGGAGTAGACCGCGACCGAGGCTTACATTGTCACTGTGGATCTAACCTCGATCACGGTGCGTCTGTGATGGCAGATCTGTCTTCACCTATAAATACCTACACCTAGAAACCAGGAGGGGGGTTCCGCGAATGGAAAGTCCCAAGTTCTGATCTGGGAAGTTTCCACCTTGTGGTTCCAACCCCTCTTGGTTCCCATAGCCCCGTGGGAGAGTTCGAAGGACCTGGAAAGGCCGGCGAACTCGTCCTACGTCCATCTCTTCAGTTAGCATCCACCTATGTTCACCCATTTCCTACCATTTCTAGCCACCTTCCACCTCCACACAACCACTGAGCTACTGTTTGGGGCGGAATCAAGGAGAAAGGAGGCTGAGGAGTCTAGAAGATGGAGGATGACCCAAAGACTAGATTCGGCCCATACGGAGGCTAAGGAGCGAGAGAGGCCTCTCTTCTACGGGCTAAATCTCTTCTTCTTCTCTTTCTTCTATTGTTCTCCTCTGTTTCTGTATGAAATATGTTCTTCCATCTTTGTTCGGTTCCAGTTATGCTTGTCCATGGCTAGCTGAGCTCCTTCTTGGCTATGTAGCCCGTTTTGGGCATGCACTAGTACAGGAATGGTCTGTAGCGTCAGTTTTTTAAGCCTGCAGCGTCACTTTTTAACCGACGCCTAAGTGTTTGTCGCTATAGAATTTGCTCTATAGCGTCAGTTTATTTAACCAAATAAAACCGACCTTACATAGTAAACATCGACGCAACAGGTTGTAAAAATTCTGACCTAGGCGAGAAAAAAGGAGCCTGTAAGGTCGGTTATTCGAAAAAAATCGACCCTGTAAACGGTCTCGGTCGAGAAAATTGTTGACAGAAAGTTTTTCGGTCGACAATTTTCTCGACCGAGAGAGTTTACAGGGTCGGTTTTTTTGAAATAACCGACCCTAAAGATTGAATAAACATTTCAGTGTAACACTCGGTCGAGAAAATTATCGACCGAAAATAATTCGGTCGACAAACTTATCGACCGAAAGGTACACTGAAAATGTTTATTCAATCTTTAAGGTCGGTTTTTGTAAATAATTGACCTTATAGAGGACATTTAGAGTCAGTTTTGTACAAACACCGACGCTAAATATTGAATAAACATTTCAGTGTAACACTCGGTCGAGAAAATTATCGACCAAAAATATTTCGGTCGACAAACTTGTCGACCGAGGGGTACACTGAAAATGTTTATCAATCTTTAAGGTCGGTTTTTGTAAATAACTGACCTTATAGAGGACATTTAGAGTCGGTTTTGTACAAAAACCAACGCTAGAAGTTATATTTCGGTCGAAACTTTGCTCGACCGAAGAGGGTACACTGAATTCAATCTTTAGGGTCGGTTATTAAAAAACTGACACTAGAAGTTATGATTTTTTTTAAAAAAAAATTTGCAGAAATTGAAATAGAACAGAAGAACAAGAAGATTCATATATTCTGAGAGAGGGGAGCATTGATGCTCAACCGTCACCATTCAAAACCACAGATTCATAAAAAAAATGATTCATAATCACATCATAATTTACAAAATTATAGAGTGCAAGTCTGAGATGACAGATACAAAAGGAAATATGAAAGAGTACTCAAACCACATACATAAATGGAGCCGACATTTAATCCAATGCTATATCGACTTCATTTATAAAAGACTTTGACCACTCTTCTCAGAATTCATCCAAGTCCACATGTGTGTAAGGCTGGGTTGTAAAGATCTGTAATAGAAAATGCATACGCTAATATTTTATAAAATGACTACAATCACTTGTAAATTTATGATGTTATTCTTTATTACCTGACTTATAGTCTGAATGTCATGTGATGCTTATTTGACAATAGCTTGCATATATTTCATTACATAGTAGCCACAAGCCCAGTCATTATTTTGCATAGGACACTACAAATAACAAATTATACTTAATGTTAGTAAACTACTATAAACATCAATTGAGATAAGAGTATAAGAGTTGACATATTACAGTTGAAAATTAATACATATAAGAGTAAGCAGTTGTCAAAGTAGCTACCTTGACATTTTTTAAAGTCAATGTCTTTAATTTTGTGGGTATTTGTCCTCCAGCTTCACGAAAAGCCTTTATACCCCTATCAAATTAAACGATAGTTGGTAAAATAGAAATTCTAAATAGAAATATCATGTTGAAGCATTGATTAAATTTATGCTTACTCCATAGCTGGAAATTTCAGTTTGTGACTCCTTGTTGTTTTACCCATTGGGTCAAGATAATAAAGAGTCATCAATTTTGGGGCAATCACCACTAATTCCCAATGTCTAGCTCTGAGTAAGAATAAAACAAACATTAAAATAAATAATTTTATTCTTTATTAAAATTATATTGAATAATAATACTTTCTGGACGTTAAAAGAAATTAGGATAATTTCCTTCCCCTCACTAGCAAAATATTTGAATGCATCAGAGAAGTACTCATTCACATCCTCAATATGTGTTGCCACCTGACTACTGACTGAAGGAACTAAGAATCTAACATTCTTTATATCAAAGTTTGTGGCCTCGGTATATAAATGGCTGTTAAACATTTGTAATTATTTTCATATGTAGAAATAAGCTAAAAATGTGTATTGGAATTTTCTATATATATTGATAGATCCTTACCTTATCCATACTTCTATTATCGAAGTGTTCAGCCAATCATACCGAAACAACTCTATAATATCATCAAGAAAAATAAAATTCTGAAAGTCCCTCCCAGCTGCATCCTGTGTTAAATTGACCAACATATGTGATCCCGATCTTTGGTTGGCTAAGTATCGACACAAACATTTAGATTTGCTTCCCAATTCGTCGAATGTAGTTTCGGGAATGAAAGATGGCTTGGGGATAGGAGTATGACTAGTAGAAGTTTTACTTTTTGGTTTACAAACCTGTTAATTAAATTGCATACTTATATTACATGAGTTCATATATGCAGTCAAATATGAAAAATATGGTAGAAATAAGGTATACCTTGTCATTGATAACCAAGTGTCTAGGCCAACCCACCATAGCACCCTCATCTTCTTCAACTGTACTATATTCATGATTAGGTATGGGTAGTGGTTTGTCCCCCATTCCGTCATACACAAGATGGATGGACACACGGCAAATGTCATCAGTAATTTGTTGGCAATGCAATGTACCACCAAGGTGGTACACCTTGCCCGCTGCCACAACATTATATTCTGGAACCTCCACTGCAAGTTTACAGTTCATACCAACCTAGATTGAAATAATATAAGCTATATAAGAAACAGTAGAATAGATACATGTTACAACTATATATATTATCATATATTTATCATACTAATAACACAACATATAGAACAAAAACTTACTGCAGATTGTTTTGGTGGGTCATCGGGAGTGCTCCCATGACCTTCTACAACTGGAGAATGGGCTTGTACCTCATCACTTGAGAGACGCGCAGTATGAATAGGTTGAGAAGGTTGAGTAGGCTGAAATGAAGACATTATTTCTTTTACTTTCTACTCTACTAATGTTTCAACATCCTCTTGTATAAGACCTCCTGCATGACCTCTTTTAGATTGCGAAGGGCCAAAATAAGACTTGAATCCTATGCCAGCTCCTACTCCCCTAACACGACCAGGATGCTCTTTCGTACCAAGAGAAACAGCTAGTTCATCCATGTAGCCAGTTGGGATGAACTTTCCTTCCTTCCTTTTCTCGTGGAGATCAATCTATTCATAGTTAATAAAAATATTAAATCACAATATCAATTAGATATAAATAAATCTAAGTTTGTGGAAGTTACTCTTTACTTATTTGGGATAAACCTACCATCTTTTGTGCCACCTCCTTAGTTGCAGGGTTGACAATTTCACCGGCTCGATTCTTTTTAGCATCAATCCATGTCAAGTGTCGGGGTGGTCACTCAACTTGAGTTGTACTAGATTCTTCTCCAGAAGATGATTGCTTCTCTTGTAGTTGGCGGCGGAAGGCATAACCACCGGGCCACAAGCGATGGTCATGCACATTTTTAGCCCGTCTTTCCTTTTGAGCCTGGTGAATAGCCTGATCATTTAAAATGAGGTATTGCAATTTAGACTTGGCAAACATGTATAAAAAGATTCACCTCCTTAATTGTATAAAATTAAATATTCATACAATACATCACAATCTTTATTACCTCAAACTCTTTCGATCTCCTAGCTGCAACAAATCTTTCCCACACCTCAGGATCTATAAAAATATATACATCTGTAGCTTTCTTCTTTTGTGTAGGATTATTTATAAATTCCCTGACAAGATATGTCTTAAAACCCCTCCATCGTACACCACAATGTTGTAGCACTCTTTTCTTGTGATCTTTTTCATTTAGATGAAAAACACCCTATACATACAAAAGAAGCAATTAATAATGTTGTTTTGAAAAGGAATTAATTCCAAGCAAACTAAATTAGAATCAATAGATAAAAAACATATTAAAATAATATCACTTCCACTCACAGATATATCTTTCCATATGAGGTCTTTTTTGGCATTAGGAACATCATGCCAATTTTCTATATCTATTGGCACCTTACTGCGTGCGGTCGCCCCTACGTAATGCTTGAAAGTACTAGCATGTTCCCCAATAGGTACTCCTATCATATCAAACTGGACTGCAATTTATCCCCTTTAGCCCTGAGCTCCTGCAGCCTACGCATCAATGTAGGACCTCTAAGTTTCTTACCATCACCACTACCATGCTCATGGTGCTCATGCTCAAAATGTTCATCTTCACTCGCCATTTTAGAACCTGCAAGTATACATGATAAAAAAATAAGTGATAATAAAAGCACAAGTGATAAGGTATACATGATAATAAAATAAATAATTCAAAGAATACATGCCTTTAGTATTGGTTGAGTTGTTAGTCAAGGAAAATTCCTTCAGCATGGTCTTGACGTTTATAATATTCATCGGTGTTATCTTCAACATTTACACTTAGCAAACCAACTGAGAA
Organism: Alisma plantago-aquatica; assembly: GCA_963693085.1. Lineage (NCBI taxonomy): Eukaryota > Viridiplantae > Streptophyta > Magnoliopsida > Alismatales > Alismataceae > Alisma > Alisma plantago-aquatica. The sequence goes on along the minus strand of OY856412.1, from coordinate 1,283,881,403 downwards.
TGGACTGGAATCATCATACTTTTTGTAGTATTCTTCTTCATTTATAGGATCTACAGTAAACTATCTTTTTCCATTAAGAATGACGGACCAATTTTTATTTGCCGGGTCATCAATATAGAATACTTGTTTTGCTTGGTCTGCCATGATGAATGGCTCATCTTTGAAACCAATCTTTTCAAAATTCACCAATTTGAAACCCAACTCATCCACTAAAACTCCTTTGTTGTTGTCAACCCAATTACACCTAAATATAGGAACTCAAAAATTTGTATAGTCCATTTGCCATATGTCCTCAATGATGCCGTAATATGACATCTCAGCTTCACGTGGTCTTTTATCTTTGGCACTAGCAAAATACAATGAACAAGCTTTAACAGTGACCCCACTATTTTGAACTACACTACTTTCATCTTGACGCTTTGTGTAGTATGAAAATCCGTTAATGTCATAACCTTCATATGACATGACATCCATTTTTGGCTTAAAGGTGAGCCATTTTATGTTCTCAGCAACATTGTTTGGTAATTCAGATAGTTGATTAAATACTTTCTCTTCAAACCACCTAATAAATGTTCGATTATGCTCTCTTGCAAGCCACATTGAACTAGATCGCGGATGATTTCTCTTGATAAGATCATTGTGTTCTGTGATGTAGCTACTAACTTCATCGATGTTGTGTAAAATATACAAATGTGCTTGTTCCCGCAACTCAGGACTGATTCCTTTCACTCATCCTCCCAGAGTTCCTTTGCCACAATAAGATCCAGTGTGATAGGAATTTTTTTGATCGCTACAAGTTAGATTGCAATTCAAAAAATCATTACAAAAGTCCATCACCTCCCTAGCCACGTAACCCTCAACAATACTCCCTTCAGGATGATAACGATTCCGAACATCACCTTTAAAAACACTCATGTAGCGTTCAAATCGATATATCCAGTGTAAGAAAATTGGACCCAACATCTTCACCTCCCTTGTAATATGTACTACAAGATGAACCATGATATCAAAAAATGAAAGAGGAAAGTACATTTCAAGCTGACACATGGTAACAATTACATCTTTCTATAATTTATCGAGAGTATCAGGATGTATCACTTTGTTGCATATTTCATTGAAGAAGAAACAGAGTCTTGTGATTGCAAACCGATAGGGAGTTGAGTTTGCCACGACAACAAAGCTTGTCGCGTGACAAAGCCACCCACCGACGGGCGCCGCTCGTCACGTGACCGATAGCCGACATCCTTGTGCCGAGCGATACCGATATCGGCCGTCCACCGACCGCAAAGATAAGAGGGATACGTGGCGCGCTGAGCACCATAACTTCCCCCAACCGCTGTCTATAAATAGCAACTACAGGAAGCCAAAAAGACAGGTCGGAACACTGCGCAAGTCATCTCAGGAAGGCTACAAAGAGTGAGAGTATTGTGCCTCAGTGGTTGTGACGGGCGACACTGGGTGAGCATTTCCCCATCCCGAGAGGGAGGGAATGGTTCACATAGTGTCGTCCCGAGCACCACTGCAGGCCGATATCGGCCGACATAATGTAGATACTGGATACAAGTGATCGATACTAGATGCACTTCATTTTAGCCCGGCGCGATACTAACCCCGATACATGTCCCCCGTCGTGGCGTGCCGCCCGAGAGGGTGTCGCCCGACATGACCGTATCGGGCCAGGGTTCTCGCACGATACAACACCCCGTCACCGCGTGCCACCTGAGAGGGTGTGCCGCCCGACGCGGTCGTATCGGGCCAGGGTTCTACCCGGTATCGGGCCGGAGGGTTAGCTGTATCCTGTCGACCTTCTATGTCAAGAGGGCGACGTTTATCCTTCATTTCTGTCATTTATTTCTTTTATTTTCACAATGTAATCAAACCTTTATATGCTAATAGAATTAGAAGAGTTTAATTATATGCTGCTTTATGCTTGGTACCCTTGTTGGATGAATGCTATGTTTAATATCCGAACTCTAGCTTGTACGTTGGATCACGTTTCGATTAGCTACCGAATCGTGTTTTCCCGTTGCAACAGCCTTGAGAGAGGTGTTGTGGCTCTAGTGTTTGGTCCAATTCGGGAGTACGAGAGTGCCCAGAATTGGAGTTGCTTTAATAACCTTTTCACTCTAATTTAAGCCCAGCAACCTCGAGAGGGGTGTTGATGCCTGGTTAGAGGTACCCGCTTCGAGAGGAGGGGTACAAGATGTTTCTGCTACTGCCGCTTGTTTTACTGAGGTTTTCTCCTTCATACCTCGCTATAGCATTAGTGTTATCTCTCTGTTTCTGTTGCATGAAAACCCCTAAAAACTGATACATGCCTAAAACCTTAATCTTTCTCATAGCTCCTTTTGGAGATAGGGTTTTCTTTTGTTTTATCGATCTTGTTCTGTTGTTCCCTTGTGGGAATTTTATCATCTCTTTACCTCTCTGCCGGAGTGTAGCGTGTCGATTCCGAGTTCTCAACACTACCACCCTTGTCCCTGTGTTCGACCCCGTAAGCAAAGTTACGGGGGCCTAGAAGGTTTCGGGTTATAAATGTAAAAGCTCGACTACCTCAAATCCACCTCCAATTTTTGGACGCGCGATTTAGGCCGGTCAATTTTGGATGGGTAGAACATCATTTTATTTATCATCACAGAAAAAATCACTGCAATCTAATATTTTTTACGTGTCCATATATATAATATACATATTTTACATCCAACGATCAGTCTGAAATTCAATATTGAGCGTCGAAAAGTATTCTCTTGTTGTGAATGCAACACGGGTCGTATTGTGATAAAATTGTGTAGGATGGTAACTAATAAGGTATATTTTTAATGCATATGATTGGATTTTGAAAAATTAATCGTCGTGCAAAGTTATTCAAATGCCTCTCATACTCTCGCCAAGATATATTTCTCACTGGATCACTGTCATATATATATATATATATATATATATATATATATATATATATATATATATATATATATATATATAGTGAGAGAGAGTCAGGCTAGTGTACACACGAGTGCACCGGAGGCACCGTACACCTCAGTCATTTTTGAAGATGCAATAATTTTTTTAAAAATCTAAACTGTTGATCTTCTTAATTATCATAAGAACATACCATACAATAAATTTTAGTTAATTTGGACACTTATAGGTCATGCATCTAAAGGTGGCAAAAATCATATATTTCAAAATAGTTTTGTGCTTTGATTTTTTTGTCCTTGGATGAGTGACTTACAATCATCCAAATGAGTTTCAATTTTGCATGTGACCAATTATTATTGTAACCATGAAGATCAATGGATTAGATTTTGGAAAAACATGGTCTAGATAGGCAAACACCATTAGAGTGTACGGCGTGATTTGTACACTTGAGTGTATTCTAGCCTTACTCTCTCTCTCTCTCTCTCTTTCTCTCTCTCTCTCTCTCTCTCTCTCTCTCTCTCTCTCTATATATATATATATATATATATATATATATATATATATATATTTGTACATATATATATATATAGAGAGAGAGAGAGTCAGGATGGAATACACTCGAGTGTACTGGAGGCACCGTACACCTCAGTCATTTTTAAAGATGCAGTAACTTTTTGAAAAATCTAAACCGTTGATCTTCTTAAATATCTTAAGAACATACTATATAATAACTTTCAGCTCATTTGGACACTTTTAGGTGTTGCATCTAAAGGAAGCAAAAATTATGCATTTCAAATTAGTTTTGTGTCTTGATTTTGTTGTCCTTAGATGAGTGACTTAAACTCATCCAAATGAGATCAAATCTTGTATGTTACCTATTATTAGTGTAACTATGAAGATCAATGGATTAGATTTTTGAAAAATATGCTCTAGATAGGAAAACACCATTGGGGTGTACGGCGTGATCTGTACACTCGAGTGTATTCTAGCTTGACTATATATATATATATATATATATATATATAGAGAGAGAGAGAGAGAGAGAGAGATAGATAGATAGATAGATAGATAGATACATATATATATATATATATGTTAATGTCAAACTTTACGACAACTTTTTATCACATCATAGTTACTAAATTAACAATGAAAAACATTTATTTTGGCCTCTAGTGATAGTTTTTAAAGACAAGAATATTTTTCAGACGTAAAAAGAAAAAAAATCGGTCGTTGAAACTCATTTCTGTTCTCCATGTCCACGAAGTCAACATATTCATAGGAATACAATTATATATACTTATGCATAATTTAATGCATTGACATTAAATTATGTTCATAAAAATTAATTCAAATAATTTATTAAATTAGAAATCTGGTAGTTGTATCCCAATAAAATATGATCATGTTCATCTAAAATGTAAAAATGACAATTTTGTTTAATTCATATTCATCCTTGTACACGATGGGGCCCAATAGCCAATATTATTGTTGGACAAATATTAGGGCTCCCGACTCCCAATCCCTCATCAAGTTTTGGCACCCCTCAACTTTCTGTCTGTTGTCTGCCATTCGTCGTAACCTCTGCATCCCTTACTTTTCAACTATCCACCCACGGAACTTTGTACTTCTAGATTCACCACCTTTCATCATTTGCAAATTTTGTCTTATCGTATCTCTCATCTATCTTTCGAGTGGTCGATCTTTAATCTTGGGCATAGCAAAGGACATGGTTGCCAGCGATGTATCGTATTGTTACAAAAGAAGTACTGATAACACCGAAATTTACATATTTATGCTAAGCATTTATTTATGGTTTTGTGTCATTATAGCCTTAGTATGCCCAAAATAATCCATGTTTCTTATTTTTTAGTAATTTATATCTTTTCATAGATAAGGTTGGTCAAACTAGACAATTTTGGGACTTATAGATACTGAACCTGAAAACACATCTATTCCCCAAGATCCCCCCAACACACGGTGTTTGCAGCAGCTAGGCTTCCATCCATCGCCACCGCGACCGAGATGGGAAAGACCACGGTCGAGGTGAGCAGGACCGCTACCGAGGTATCCACCTCGACCGTGATCTGAACTGATGTCGTGATTTCAAGATAGACCGCAATCAAGGCTTACACTGCGACTGCAGCGTCAACCCAGGCCGCGACTGCAACTACGACCATGTCCAATTAGACCGCGACCACAGGGGAAACACCCCTCGACCAAGTCACTTAACACCGAAATTGTAGGAGTAGACCGCGACCGAGGCTTACATTGTCACTGTGGATCTAACCTCGATCACGGTGCGTCTGTGATGGCAGATCTGTCTTCACCTATAAATACCTACACTAGAAACCAGGAGGGGGGTTCCGCGAATGGAAAGTCCCAAGTTCTGATCTGGGAAGTTTCCACCTTGTGGTTCCAACCCCTCTTGGTTCCCATAGCCCCGTGGGAGAGTTCGAAGGACCTGGAAAGGCCGGCGAACTCGTCCTACGTCCATCTCTTCAGTTAGCATCCACCTATGTTCACCCATTTCCTACCATTTCTAGCCACCTTCCACCTCCACACAACCACTGAGCTACTGTTTGGGGCGGAATCAAGGAGAAAGGAGGCTGAGGAGTCTAGAAGATGGAGGATGACCCAAAGACTAGATTCGGCCCATACGGAGGCTAAGGAGCGAGAGAGGCCTCTCTTCTACGGGCTAAATCTCTTCTTCTTCTCTTTCTTCTATTGTTCTCCTCTGTTTCTGTATGAAATATGTTCTTCCATCTTTGTTCGATTCCAGTTATGCTTGTCCATGGCTAGCTGAGCTCCTTCTTGGCTATGTAGCCCGTTTTGGGCATGCACTAGTACAGGAATGGTCTGTAGCGTCAGTTTTTTAAGCCTGCAGCGTCACTTTTTAACCGACGCCTAAGTGTTTGTCGCTATAGAATTTGCTCTATAGCGTCAGTTTATTTAACCAAATAAAACCGACCTTACATAGTAAACATCGACGCAACAGGTTGTAAAAATTCTGACCTAGGCGAGAAAAAAGGAGCCTGTAAGGTCAGTTATTCGAAAAAAATCGACCCTGTAAACGGTCTCGGTCGAGAAAATTGTTGACAGAAAGTTTTTCGGTCGACAATTTTCTCGACCGAGAGAGTTTACAGGGTCGGTTTTTTTGAAATAACCGACCCTAAAGATTGAATAAACATTTCAGTGTAACACTCGGTCGAGAAAATTATCGACCGAAAATAATTCGGTCGACAAACTTATCGACCGAAAGGTACACTGAAAATGTTTATTCAATCTTTAAGGTCGGTTTTTGTAAATAATTGACCTTATAGAGGACATTTAGAGTCAGTTTTGTACAAACACCGACGCTAAATATTGAATAAACATTTCAGTGTAACACTCGGTCGAGAAAATTATCGACCGAAAATATTTCGGTCGACAAACTTGTCGACCGAGGGGTACACTGAAAATGTTTATCAATCTTTAAGGTCGGTTTTTGTAAATAACTGACCTTATAGAGGACATTTAGAGTCGGTTTTGTACAAAAACCGACGCTAGAAGTTATATTTCGGTCGAAACTTTGCTCGACCGAAGAGGGTACACTGAATTCAATCTTTAGGGTCGGTTATTAAAAAACTGACGCTAGAAGTTATGATTTTTTTAAAAAAAAATCTGCAGAAATTGAAATAGAACAGAAGAACAAGAAGATTCATATATTCTGAGAGAGGGGAGCATTGATGCTCAACCGTCACCATTCAAAACCACAGATTCATAACAAAAATGATTCATAATCACATCATAATTTACAAAATTATAGAGTGCAAGTCTGAGATGACAGATACAAAAGGAAATATGAAAGAGTACTCAAACCACATACATAAATGGAGCCGACATTTAATCCAATGCTATATCGACTTCATTTATAAAAGACTTTGACCACTCTTCTCAGAATTCATCCAAGTCCACATGTGTGTAAGGCTGGGTTGTAAAGATCTGTAATAGAAAATGCACACGCTAATATTTTATAAAATGACTACAATCACTTGTAAATTTATGATGTTATTCTTTATTACCTGACTTATAGTCTGAATGTCATGTGATGCTTATTTGACAATAGCTTGCATATATTTCATTACATAGTAGCCACAAGCCCAGTCATTATTTTGCATAGGACACTACAAATAACAAATTATACTTAATGTTAGTAAACTACTATAAACATCAATTGAGATAAGAGTATAAGAGTTGACATATTACAGTTGAAAATTAATACATATAAGAGTAAGCAGTTGTCAAAGTAGCTACCTTGACATTTTTTAAAATTAATACATATAAGAGTAAGCAGTTGTCAAAGTAGCTACCTTTAGACGCAGCAATGGCGGCGGGCGGGAATGAAGGAGGAAGGAACGAAGGAACGAAGGAAGCGGCGAACTTACTTAGAAATGGCAGCGACCTTCGTGGAGGATCAGACGACCTTCACGGAGAGGCAGCGACCTTCGTGGAAGAGTGGAGAGGCGGCGACGACGAGCTCTTTTCGTAGAGAGGAGGCAAAACTTTGGCGGCGCGGAGAGGTGGCAACGTCTTCACGTACGGACACCACGATCCTCTTGGCAGCGCAGAGAGGTGGCACGGGCTTCACGGCAACAACTTCACGGTGAGAAGGCAAGGCATTCACGGCGGAATGACACAGGAAAAAGCAAGGGTTCACGGCGCCGCGGGAGAGAGAATAGAATAGAGAAAAGGGTTTCGCGGGAGGAAGAAAGACTAAAGTTTTGGCTTTTTCACGGAGAAAAAGACGTGTAGCATCGGTTAACAACAAAAAACCGACGCTAAAGATAAACGGTGCCCGTGTCGGGTTGTTTAAAAACACTCAAACGCATTTTCAGTCGACAAATTTGTCGACCGAAAAGACCTCTAGGGTCGGTTATAAGGAAAAAATCGACGCTACAAATGCTTATACGAAGGAAATATGGCCCCTTTCGGTCGACAAATTTGTCGACCGAGAAGGAGCAAGATTTCCTTCGTATAAGAACCTCTAGGGTCGGTTTTTTCCTTATAACCGACCCAAAGTTTATCTCGGTCGACGAATTTGTCGACCGAAAAAGACCTCTAGGGTCGGTTATAAGGAAAAAACCCACCCTAGAGATGCTTCTAAGAAGGAAATCTGGCTCCTTTCGGTCGACGAATTTGTCGACCGATATCTATCCGTCGATAAATTCGTCGACCGAAAGGGGCCAGATTTCCTTCGTATAAGCACTTGTAGCGTCGGTTTTTTCCTTATAACCGACCCTAGAGGTCTTTTCGGTCGACAAATTCATCGACCGAGAATGCGTGAACTAAAATGGATCAAACATTCATGTCGGTCGACAATAATTATCGACCGAGGAGCATTTTAGGGTCGGTTATAAAGAAAAAACCGACCCTAGAGGTGCGTATACACGTGAAATCTGACTCTTTTTCGGTCGACAAATTCGTCGACCGAGGGAGCTCTAAGGTGCTTACACAACCCTAATAATGATGTTATGTGAAACCCTAATATATGGTGATGTCGTATGAAACCCTAATATGGGATAATGTTATGTGAAACCCTAATATGGGATGATGTTATGTGAAACCCTAATATGGGAATGTTATGTGAAACCCTAATATAGGGTAATGTTGTGTAAAAACCCTAATATGGAATAAGGTTATGTGAAATTTCAATATGGGATGATGATGTGAAACCCTAATTAATAAAGATGGGAAACTCTAACCCTAATGAGGGAATAGTGATGTTATTTTTGTATTGCATGATGTTGATATGTAATTGATATGGTTGATATGAAATTGAGATGCTTGTGTAACAAATATCCTGAATACCTTGGTCAGATGACCTGAAGGTAATAGTTACCTGATAACTGATAACCATGTTTAGTGATGAACTAAGGGTTTGAATACCAAGATCCAACAAATGTGATGATGGTGGTATTGAGGGATGTGAATTCCCAACAATGAGAAAAAAGATTGAGATCCCAATGCTTTATAATGTTTTGAAAAGTACTAAACTCGATCCAAAATTTCTGTCGGTCGACAATATTGTCGACCGAGGAGCCCTTTAGGGTCAGTTATAAGGAAAAAACCGACCCTAGAGGTGCTTATACACGTGAAATCTGGCTCTTATTTGGTCGACGAATTTGTCGACCAAGGAGCCCTTAAGGGTCGGTTATAAGCGAAAAACCGACCCTAGAGGTGCTTATACACGTTAAATTTGGCTCTTATTCGATCGATGAATTTTTCGACCGAGGTGCCTTAGAGGTGCTTATAACTGGCCCTAGAGGTGATCCTAAGTCCTCCTCGGTCGACAATATTGTCGACCGAGAGTGTCTCGGTCAACAATATTTTTGACCGAGATTGTGATGGAGTGGACTTTTAGAATCCTAAATGTCCAATGACATAAGTGAATAAATACACGTTGAGGTATTTTAGTGACAATTCAAATAATAATAGTTTTGGTATCAAGATTTTATGGAAAGTCGATGATATGACGAGGAACCAATGGTTTAGATCCCAAGATAGTGGGATATTCCTGGAGAAAAATATAGATGGTTGAGGTTGTTAATTGACTAGTATCGAGATACATACAACTAAGATTTAAGGTTGTTTTAGGCTTAATAAGGGTGACTTTGGTTATCACATGGGTTGTTAATGGATAAAAGCGACACAAGCCTTCGACTAGATGCATGATGCTTTTGAGTAAACACGAAGAGCCACCAATGTAGTTGCATCTTAGCCACGTGAGGACTCAACAGTCCAGATTGCACACCCTGCGGTTATCGGCTATTCGTGGGGTCAAACACAACCAAACCCACGTCAAGGTCATGACTCTAGAGTGAAACTTATGGGCAGTTTCCTTCGCCCGATCGTGGGATACATGTGACCTCTCTCAGGGCATATGCAAGACTATAGGGAGAGAGAGAGAGACCCCCCCCCACAAACCAATACCTCCATCGCTAACCGTAGTAGAGAAGCGAGATGGAGAAGGACTGGCATGATCAGATTGCAGCTGAATGCTCAAAGGAATGGAGGCTAAGGAAGGAGACCAGTTAGCCGCGGTGCGGAACAGAGACATCAAAATCCATCACGGACAGCTCACGGACCAGAAGTAGGATGGAAGTGTTCATCCGAAACAGAGTAGATCGGAGAGATGGACGTCATCGAGAAGGAGATTCGCGCTGCCCTGGAGCCCATGTTGGCGGCGGCAGATCTGCTGCAGTCTACCGTGGTGCAGCGACGCCCAGAACGAAGAATGCATGCAGGCTTCAAAAGTGCTGGCGAGGTGATCTGGAGGCGTCGACCAGCTTGAGAGCATGGAGGCAACAGCGGCGGCAGGTTCTGCAAGCCGTGAGAAGGAGGTGGCACCTACTGCTCCCACGTTGGAGAAGGAGACCATGGAGGTAGCGCAGGGCGGCAACTCTACAATACGGAGGACCCCCGACTGAGAGCAAACAGATAGCTGAGCCGAATGACATCGACACCCCACCAGACCTGTCGGTGATGGGCGACGTCGAATAGGAAAGGAAGCGGCGGCCTGTGCAGAGGAGAGGTGACCTCAAGGCTGTAGGCACTAGAGCGGGCCGAGGAGGAGGACGGAGGAGCCGATCCCTTGCTGGGGCTATGCTCCACGACGGCGGCGGCGCTCATTTTGGTGGGCGGCGTCGGATGCAGGTGGCGATGGCGTGGAGGAGTCATGAGGCGGCGGCTGTTTTACGGAGGAATAGATCCTCCGCTTGCGCCCAGGTCGAGATCACGAGAGAGAAAGGATCAAAGCCGGTTCGGTTCAATCAAACCAGCTATGACCTTATCAGTGAACCGATCCCAGACCAATCCCGAACCGACTCCAGACCAAGTGAACCACGGCCCAACGTGAGGTAGAAGCTGTGCCCTTGGTGGACACGTGGCAACGCCGGATTGGCTTAAAAAGGTAATATCCCAGAAAATGCTTAGTTCTTGTATAATTCATAGTAATTAGCTCGATTGTCAGAAAAATACAAGTAAGGTATCAAAATTCTCAGAAAAATGAGTAGAACACAATTAAAGCAAAATATCAGGCTCTTGATGCATGAATATCAGTGATATCTTGTTAGTTTTGAAATGCTTAATTGATGGATAATAAATATCAAACATCGACCAAAAATTATGAGAAAATGTCAGTAAGTCCATAACTAGGTTTATAATGCATATGATGTCAGTTATGGTCATGATGATGTACTAAATCATGTAATTTGATTAATATGGTTAATTAGGGCTAATAACCCTAAAGAAAATATAATAAATACATGCATGCTCAATAAATGGTGAAATTTACAGAGTAGGTTTATATCAGTAATCTGAAGCTAATATGTAAATCTGAGATCAGCTATATACACAAAATCCATGTTATATGAAGATGAATCTTAATACATGTTATCAAACCCTAATCTAGGTTAATGATGTAACCTAGGGCTAATATGTGCACATTAAGGATATGGAACCGAATGTTCAGATGATGAACTTTGATAATGAGATGTAATCTGGAAACTGACATCAGTGAGATAATCATAAGATAAGAATGCAAATAATGATAGGAATACCCTAAGGAACTAAGCTAAACCCTAATATGGACGTAATTAGGGTTAAGATGAGATGTAAGATGATGAGAACCTGATGATCATATGTGATCTTATATTTATCAGGGTTGACAAAGGTTAGAGTTGACATGGAATATGTGATGAATAGGATGTCTTGATCAAGGTACGCCATTACCTCTTACTTGGCTTATTATACAATATGCTTGTGTTATATGTGTAGTAAAATACTTGGCATATGATATTGGATGAAATGATTGTTCTACATGATATGTTGCTTGGTTTTCCGTACTTATGGTTATGGACACAGGAAACATAATATATCTGATCCATTATATGATAGCACTAAATCTCTTTGGTAGAATAGTGCATTGATGAAGGCACTAAATCTCTTTGGCAGAATAGTGCACTTATGAAGTACTAAATCTCTTTGGCAGAATAGTACATGTGAGCACTAAATCTCATTGGTAGAATAGTGCATATGGTTGATAAACTTTGCATATAATGGAAATTCATGGTAAAATATGTGTTCTCTTTTGTTAATGAATATCTTTGTGCAAGTATACGCTTTTCTTGTATTCTTCTGTTACTGCCAAGTACATTAGTTTTATCTTATTGCCAAGATATGTTGAGAGGTATATAAAAGACACGTAGGCGTACTCAGTACAATATTCTTGAATATTGTGTTGACGTGTACCGCATGTAATCTTTTGTTTAGGTTGTGGTTATGCTCTTGAAGATCCAGGATAGTTGAGAGTTGTGTGGCGAGCTGATGTACAGGTGGACCTGTTGTCTTAAGATCCTGTAGCTTAGATGTAGTACATGTATATGTATAGTTTGCTGTTCAATATGTAATATCAAATGTTGTAACAATTCATTATGTAATTATATGTTGAATGGTGAACATGTGTTATGGTTTTATTATTGTTCATGTACATGTGCTACTGTTGTTTCCTTTTTGACTTCCTCTGATTTTCTTCCTCTTAGCCTAGTGTGGGATGTTTAAATTGGGATTCTCACTGAGGTGAGGGTTTCAATTTGGGCGTCGCACATCAGATTAAGTTTTAGAAAATCTGGGGACGTCACAGAGATTAACCCTGTTTCAATGTTTTAAATTAAGTACCAAGTGTGTGTGTGAGTGTGCGGTTGTGACACTATTGTAGGGGATGACCTATCTAAGTGTGGTAAATGTGTAGGTAAGATCTAATGCTTGATTTACATGATATCTAAGTACTTGTACAAGATTTTACATGATATCCAATATAATCATTTTGTATGACTCTTTAGTTCTCCCCCTAAAATTTAATGCAAATGCTCCCTTTAAAGAGATATTTCATTTTAAAACCAAGTGATGCTTTGTCAAATTTAGCCATAATTTATTTTTCAATCATTTGAAATAACAATATTCTTATATAACATGTATATGTCCAAATGAAGCCATGGAAAACACTTTTATTCATAACAATTTAATGCCCATACACTTTATAAGATGAAGTATGACATACTTGATTTATAAAAAGATATCCATTACAATCATTACAAAGATATCTCATAATCTCAATGAAAAGACCGAAGGATTACATCAATGTCTGGGTCTTTTCTAAGAAAGGGCTCAGCTCCATAATATTTGACCAGTGTCTGCCACTCGAAGGCACCTATCTTGGTTAAGGCATAAGCCTCCAAGAAGGTGGGAACACGATCAAAGCGAAAGTGGGCAGCAATGTCTTGAAGTTGAATTGGGGAAAACTGAGTATGTGTGAGATCAGGAGATGGTGGAGGTGGAATTTGATAGTAGTTGTAGGAAGGATTGTATGGATTTATCATGCCAAGATTAAGGGAATAGGGATATTCATCAAGTTGGTTAGGAGAGAGAGTTTGCATCCTTTGGTTTAAATAAGTCATGGCATGGTGATTATAATCCAATCGCCTACTTAGGTGATATTGGGATCCAGCAATGTATGTCAAGCTGTTTGTATTAGGATCATGGGGTAGGTTGGTAGGAGGAGGTGGTGGAGGTATGTCTTGCGTGGATGTCTCCCCTTCAGTTCTAGCCCTTTTGTGGCCAAATTCAATTCCCATCTTTTCCATCATATTTTTACTTATCTTTTGGGGTTTTCTATCCCATGTGTAACCTAAGTCGTCCTCAATATTCTTCTTAAGAAAATGTTGAGTGATTTGGCATACAAAGTTAGCATAAGGTGGATTGCCAAAAAACTCAAGCATATTCTTAAGGATGATACGAATAAAGTTTATGGGAATACCATTGAGAATGGCATAGATAAGGTACATACGAAAGGTGGGTACTTCAGATTTGTTTGCTCTAGGATGGATATTGGTGGCAACAATGAGATTTATGATCCTAGCTTCAAGTTTTAAATTTATGGCATAATAGGTACCCCTATCTTCATGACAAGTCGTATTTGATTGAAAGATGTCTCTTTTGACATCACTAAGGCTAGTTGTAGTGTCATCTTGGGAGAGTTTGTTGAGTGGATTTCTTGTGGTGAGATCAAGAAAATCTTTATATTCTTCTATGTCTATGTAAAGCATATCAAGAATACCCTCCTCAGTAAAATGGAATCCATACCCACCAACCCTAGAGGAGAAGGTATCATGGTCAGGATGTGGGGTTAAATTGGCATAGAATTCATTAACTACTTTGGAGGAGTAGGAATGGAAGGAGGGATTTAGAAAATCAGTCAAATGTTGCACCTCAAAGAGTTCCTCCAAATCTATAATGATGTGGAAGTCCATGACGTCGACTGGACATCGTGGAAGAGGAGTTTTTGAGGAGAGCCTGAGGTAGCAGTCGCCTGCAGTTCCGTCATTGAAGGGGACGTCCTTGATGAACGACAGCGTTGGAGAGACTGTCCTTCCTTTCCTACCTGCAACTTGCTTCTTTCCACGCGTAGATGATGAAGCCATTTCGTTGCTTTGAAGTGGAGAAGTAGCAAACAAGACTTGGATGTAGAGAAGCTAACGATTTTCAGAAGAATACACTAGCGAGGAGATAGAGAAGTGAGAATATGAAGGTGTGAAGAAATGGATCGTTTTGGGTGCTATTTATAGCAAAACAAAGCCCATTTCGGTCGACAAATTGTCGATCGACGCCCGCAACGGTCGTCTCCCGGTCGGCCAACGGTCGATCAAACTAGTCGTTACGACGGTCAATTTTCTAGCCGTTACGACGGTCGATTTTCTAGCCGTTATGATTTTTTTAAAATTTATATTTTAATCAGAATATTTCCTTTTTAATTCAAGAAAATGGAGGTTCACAGGGTTTGCCTCGGTCGAACAATTCATCGACCGATGTTGTCTCGGTCGAACAATTTGTCGACCGAAAAAGATTTCATTCATATAAGTACCTCTAGGGTCGGTTTTTTCCTTAAAACCGACCCTAGAGGTACTTATTCATGTGTGAAATACTAAACTGGATCCTAAGTTTATCTCGGTCGACAATATTGTCGACCGAAAATCCCTCTAGGTTCGGTTATAAAGAAAAACCGATGCTACAGGAGCTTATACGAACGAATCTGGCTCTATCTTGGTCGACAAATTCGTCGACCAAGAAACAGCCAGATTTCCTTCGTATAAGTACCTTTCGGGTTGGTTTTTTGCTTATAATCGACCCTAAAGTCCAATTCGGTCGACAATATTGTCGACCGATATAAGTTTAGGATCCAGTTTAGTTTTTCACAAGTGTGTACTAAATTGGAACCAAAATTCATCTCGGTCGACAATATTGTCGACCGAATAGACTTCTAAGGTCGGTTATAAGCAAAAAAATGACCCTAAAAGTTGCTTATACACTTGAAATATGACTCCTTATCGGTCATCGAATTTGTTGACTAAGATTATCGATCGAAGTATTCGTCGACCGAGGAAAGCTCTAAGGTCGGTTATAAGTACAAATCCGACGCTAGAGGTGCTTATAAATGCGTGAACTAAACTGGATCCAGAATTGATATCGGTCGACGAATTTGTCGACCGAGGGGCCTTTAGGGTCAGTTTTAAAGGAAAAACCGACCTTAGAGGTGATGAACCGAAGAGGACTTTAGGGTCGGTTATAAGGAAAAAATCGACCCTAAAGGTGCTCGTATACGTAAAATCTAGCTCTTATTCAGTCGACGAATTTGTCGACCGAGGATCACTTTAGGGTCAGTTATAAGGAAAAACCGACCCTATAGATCGAAGCGTGAAGCCAAAATCAAGCAAATTTTTGCCGAGGGAAACTTGTAATTGACTTTCTAAACCAATTGTCTATAAGGTCGCTTATTTTATAAAAACCGACCCTATAGAGATGCACTACAAGGTCGGTTATTTTAAGAAAAGTGACCCAAGAGGTCTTAAGTGGTGCCCGCTTTTTGATAGACATATAAGGTCGGTTATTTGGAAAACCGACCCTATAGAGATACACTACAAGGTCGGTTATGTTAAGAAAAGTGACCCAAGAGGTCTTAAGTGGTGCCCGCATTTTTTATAAACATATAATGTCGGTTATTTGGAAAACCGACCCTATAGAGTTACACTACAAGGTCGATTTTTTTAAGAAAACCGACCCAAGAGGTCTTAAGTGGTGCCCGCGTTTTTTTAGACATATAAGGTCGGTTATTTGGAAAAATCGACCCTACAGGTAGTGACGTTATAACCCATTTCTGTACTAGTGATGTTTACGTACTTTTACTATTAGCAAGTAATTTATTTCATATCTAGTACGTTTTATGTTCTATCTCCTCTTTTTGGTAATGATTTCTAGTTTGGTTGATCTCTTTCGTACTTGAACTGTTATTTCTACCTATATAGAGAGAGATTCATTGTAGAAATAGACAAGATAAGATAGTTTGGATCAGAATCAGAAAGGAGGATGATTCAAGGTTTTCCATTCCTAACATCCCAAAATAATCTAGACCTAGAGGGTATCAAGGATATTCTTAGATGTTGGTTTGTCATCCTCGAGAGAGGTTTCATACCATCGATGGGTTTGATTCACACTACGCGAGAGCGAGTGGGATGACCCCACAGGAACAGATAGCATGGTGCATACTATGATTTGAATGTGGGTACTTTCCGAGGTGTTTGAGGGTTATCTAAACCCGAGAACGGGTGCATAGACTGTCCCACTTGTGGTTACATAGCCAGGAACCTCTTTCTGTCTGAATTAGTAGTATCATGTGGACTCTATTTTGTTTTCTTTTCTTTGTTTTGTTTTAATTCGTAACAACCCGCTAGACTAGTTCTAGCTTCTTACTTTTATCGACTATCGTCTTGGCTTATCTAACTCAAGGGTGAAATCTCAAGCATCCTAAACATCACCATGATCTTGTGTTCAACCCTGTATATCTACTTCGACCCTGTAATAAAGTTGCGGGGGTCCTTGAAGGTCTTGGGTTATAAATTTAAAAGTTTGATTCCTTCTGAATCTGCCTCCCTTCTGGACGTGCAATTCGGGCCTATCAACTTTTTAGTGTCGTTGTTGGGGACGTGGTTTTTCCCGTTTACATGCCTAAAAGATTTTGTTCTATCACTTTCAAGCATGTATATATATGTATAGTTCTTCTTTTATTTTACACATACTTGTTCATATATACTGAATAGCTTTTCTTTTTCTTATACCTCTTTCAACCATGGATCTTGCTTCTGCAAGACAAGTCATCCTATCCACCTGCCCTCCTGAATTTTTCCACAGTTCTGACTGCTGGCAATTAATTGAAGGTCGTGCTCTACAAATAGTCGAGTTATACTCGCCTCCACCGTCGTCATATGTTGAAGTCCCAACAAAGGAGATGGCAGATCATCCTTCGAGTTCTGTGTTGACGTGGGATCAAGACCTGATCCAAGCAGTGAAGCTAGCCAGAGAAAGTGTCAACGCACTGACCTCCTCCTTAACTCCTCATCTCCAAGAAAATGTTGATCCGCTCTAGCAACTATTAGAAAAGCAGGAGCATCAACTCCAAATAGCAACAGAGATTGCAGACCAAAGTAGAAGTATACTTCAAACTGTTGAACAAGGATTCACAGAAACATCAGTTTGATACATTGGATCCCTATTAGATGTGTATGGCAGAATTGACGGGTCTCGAAAGCATTGTTGCTCAAGTACAATAGCTTCATGATAAAGATGTTGAACAAGGCAGGAGGCTCCAAGAGCTCATCGATGTGTTTCAATTTGATTACAAATTCCATCACAAGATCATGAAGATTATAGTCATCAAAACCATTCCATTGGGCCTGGAGTGGAGCATGTCCTACATCCTATTCAGACCATCAACTAGGTTCACCAAGATTTTTCTATGAAGAACCGCCAACCTGGGGGAACTCTTCATTTTATCCAGATGATTCAGCTGATCAACCAATGGAAGATACTAGTAGCAGTCATGAATCGTTAGATGATGATGACGATGACTACTATCCTCACCAGGAATGTCAAACAACCTCACAACAGGGGGGTCAGTTTGAAGAACCTGAATTAGAAATTGATCCAGACCAAGGTGATAACTCTCAAATTGAGACTTGTCACTTAGCCACCACCCACACACCTACTATGGTCTAGAATAACTTGTTCGAGGAGGAGGAGGAGGATGACAACTGTTCGAATTGGAGCAATGAGTATACTGACGAAGACGAGTTGGAGCAGCACGAGTCGCCATTCACCACCATCCCTTTACAAGGCTTGGTAGACATCGAAGGTGCATGATGGACAATCCATCACAACATGGTTGTTAAGCATGAAGATACCCCAGACCCCATAGAGTGTGACAAGCTTGGGGTGGTAGAACTGCAATTAAATTCACCCGGGGATACTTTTTGCTCAGAAAATGATTGGATGACTCAAAATGTACATGAAGACTTATCTAGGAATCTAACATCAAGTTCAGAGGTGGAGAGAGAAGTGAGGGTTCCTCCAGAAGACATCCAACCTCTCCCCTCCATCTCATCATATGTCGACATCCAAGGGCCTCCCTATTCAGATTCATATCTTGGAAGGTACCTTGAAGATGATTTTCCAAGGAATTCATCCCAGTGCAGTTCAACTAATTAACAGCACAGAGATGACTTCACCGAGTCACCAAGTTTTATTCCTCTTTTCCAAATTCAGAAGGGGTCACCTTTCCACATATTCTTTTACTACCTGGTGAGCCCGAGCAACGAGACACATGTAACTCGGACCCTAAAACTATATATTTGGGATCCAAGTGTAGGAGTTGTAGGGCAGCCACCCTCTACTACCTACACAATTTTCCTTTGATCTTTACTTTTAAAACATTTTTAATAAAGTCAATTTAAGTTGTATCTTTCCCTTGACTGCTAGGATTTAGTTTTTGCATCATCTAGTTTTCTTTTAAATTTTACAAGCACTCCCATCTCTGCACCCTAACAGCTGCCTTTGGTCCCTATCTTGAAAGAAGTTAATCGACGTGCCTTGTTGCTCTTACATGGCATTTGATTCGGATTTTATCTTCTAAGGCTTTCCACCCTTGTTCTTCCTCACGTAGCAGAGTTGAAACTGTGACCGCACTCTGCTAGCTACATTGTGACCACGGTCCGAAGGCAAGAACTGTGATCGCGGGCAAGCCCACGTGAGACAGTGACTGTGGGAACGAGAGACCGCGACTGTAGTTACCAAAGGCCCAGGTATGCTTTTTCAGTCTAACTGACCAGCATGTCGGCTTGTCTCCACCTTTTGGCCGACTGTTGCTCTTTTGATCGAATTTTTCATCCTTCTAACCGGGTCTCCGGCGCATTATCCAGTTTTTCTGCCGCTCTGTCTGCAACCTCACGCAATTTGGTTCATGGCCGGGGATGTACACCTGGCCTATAAATACCCTTGGGATGAGGTTTCATCTCCTCACTGAACCCCTAAGTTCCCTCCACCGCCGAGTTGCCCTTGCCCATTTTTCCCTCTTCCCCTTGTCTCCGTCATAGGCTAACAAGGAAGGAGTGAGCGCATCACCAGCAGCAGTAGAGACCACAGCTAGACTGCGACCGCAGTCTTTAAGAAGTGGCATAGCAACTCCGCCAGCCACACGCTTCAAGTAGCACCAACTCTTGCAACCTCGATCGCAATCAAGATATAGGTCGCGGCCACCGCGATTGCAGTCTTCACCAGGTCGCAGTCTCCTAGGCTACCTCGATCGTGGTCATCTAGGTCACGGTATCCAACCCTTGGGAGACCGTGGTCACGGTGTCAAAGCCAACTTCATGGTCATGGTCGTCACCACAGTCGTAGTCTAGACCGCGGATGAGTTTGGAGTACTTTAGGAAGCAACACCAATCTTCACCACTGCAAGCCAACCAGATCTACATTAGAAGAATCAGCACGATGGACGCAATGAAAAATAGCTTTAAAATCTTAAATAGTCTATAACATGAAGGAAAGGGGAAGGAAGGTCCACATCACCATCAGAATATCAGAGCGGATACCCACATTGCGCCACTCAAACCACGAACCCAATATATGAAGATGAGGCTATGCTTTCTACCCCAGGGTTCGGGTCGCTAGAGACCAGTTCAGACTACCGCTACAGATTCGGCACTCCTATGGATACCTATAGTGGTGAGTCATTCCAGGAAGCCTCCAGTGAGAGAATGTGGACAGCACGCCGTGACCCTGAGCTCTAGACAACAACGGGACATCAAGAGAGCTCGTCAGTGTTGCACAGAGCTTCATCCATGGGAGATCAGCGCCGACAGTCAACAAAATGGGTTACATCTTTGCGACGGTCGAATTCCTCACATGATTCTATTCAGGGGAGCAGACACCACCTCACTCATGATGGTTTCAACCAAAGCTCGCTCCCTTCTCCCCTATTGAGGAGTGAAAAGCAAAAGTAAAATTTTGATATTCTGATTAGAGACAAGCGCCAACTAGTGGGCCCAAAATATGTTGATCCTGCAACACTCCTTAGACTCAGGATTCAAGAGTACGTCAATAGATACCTTGCAGTCGTTGGCCTAGATGTCCTCATGTATGTGCAGTGCAATGCCTATCATACACTCACATGTGAGTTTTATGCTACGCTAGAGACACCAAAAGACTAGTAGCACACAACCTTGCATTTTCATCTCCTGAACCAGCCCCGTGAAGTTACTATAAACTAACTCAATAGCTGGTTATCACGCTCTACAGAAGATTGTACTGAAATGTCTGGGAGCTGACTGGAGACATGGGACCTCAACTTTAATGAAGCTCAAGCATGGAAAATGCTTACAGGGGAAGATAGATATGTTGCGAGAAGTGCTAAAGCTTCACACATCCACAACCTGGCACTTCGTTATCTGCATCAAGTAATTTCAAACTGCATCTTGGAAAAACTAGACAGTCAAGGGGCACTCAGTGTAGTAGACCTCTACATATTGTGGTGTGAAGTAGTTGGAAAGAAAGTGAATGTGGGGAATTTCATTATCTGCCACTTTCACAATTCTTTCAAGAAACAAGTCCAATTCATGCCGATGGCAGGAATTATCACTCTTATGGCACCCCATCTTGTAATTGGAGATGGACAGTTGGCACTTATGCAGGAACAAGTTGAGTGGTCCAAGTTGGATGTGGACTACTTGATCTGCTCAAGAGTGGTCAAGCAGTGCAGCACATGATATCTTTATATCTTCAGCTACTGCAAGCACAGGATACTACTGCCAGCTAATGCAAAGTTTGCATGTCGAACGACATTCATGGACATCTCTCTATTGGATGCCCATGGTAACGTTCATCATATGGACGGAGCTGCAGGAGCTTCTACTTCTACACCACCAGTGCCAATGTCTCAAGAGGGTAGACAGTAGACAGGGGCAACCATCCACAACATATCGTATCAGGATGACCCTACACAGGAATGCCTGGTACTGATTACCTGCGACCTCCTCAGCATGAACAATATGCCCCATACCCCAATTTGGGGAATCTTTACGAGTTCATGATTGATTTCAGGGATGACTTAGGCAGACGGTTTGACACGCTATAGGAGGATGTGCAGTACCTCAGGCAGACGTTTGACATAGTTTTTCCGCCACTGTCTCAACCGAATTTTTAGCAGCCATTTCAGCAACCCCTCAAGCCTTTCTACCGCCATCCTAGGATTTTGGGCAGTCATTTCATTTTCAACAAGATCTAAACCAAAACTATGAGAACACATCAAGCGGTTTAGACGATCTGGATCAGTTTATAAATTATGACTACCAATAGCAGCTGCTTTCCTTACCATCCAAGGCTTGAGATTTTCTCAAGGATGAGCAAAAAAACTTTAAAGCTTGGGGTGGTGGTAGTCAGGGAGTATCTTCTGTTTTTCCCTTTTATTTCTTTCATAGCATGCATGCATTATTCTTCTATGCCCCTTGCTTTTGTAAGACTTTGTTTTGTAATTTGTAGCTTTGTAATTAAGGCTATGCAATGCAAATCTTATAGCTAAATGCTTATCTTTATGCCTGAAATTTTTCATCTTAAATTGCTTAATCTTTTTCTTGATTTGCTCATTGACTCTTTCCTTAAGTTTGGTAATGAATATAAGGTTATGTGCCTTCTTCATAGCCTAAATCTATATCCTTGATCCATGTTGTGAACGACAAATCCAAGGTATATGATCATTGGAAAGAGCTAAAGTATGATCAAAGACTCGTAGCTACGGTTTCACAAGCTTGCCTCTATTCTAAGGATCCTTGAATCATAATTACAATTTTTTCACACAGGTACAAGCGGATAATGATGAGTTTTGAGCTATAATTAAGTTGATGTGTTTTCCTTGATGGACTACGCACCCTCTCACCTTAGATTGAGTCACAAAGATGAAAAATTAAAAATATACAAAAGAGGCTTGGCCACCCACAAAATCCCAAATACATCAAAAGAGTTCCCACCCAAACCTATAAAAATAGAATGCAGAGAAGAAAAGCCTGAGAGTGAATAATTGAGCGTTGTTTTCTCTTTTCGGAGAGTTGAGTATGATGCCCAGTCAGTGTATGACTACGCTCATGAACGTGGGTATGTCGTGCCTAGTAGTATCACTCCAAAATCTCATTAGAGAGTCATTAGAAAACCTTAGGAGACCTATGAGATCATCCCAATAGCAGGGTTGGTTCGAGCACAATATGAGGAGTTCGTCTCACTGGTTTGGGCCAATTGGCTTAGACTGTAGGGACTGTTGCTCATTACATGGCCCAACAGTCGAGGTGAGTAGGACAGCGACTGAGGTATCCACCTCGACCGCGATCCGAACTGACATCGCGGTTTCAAGATAGACCGCGACCGGGGTTTGGTCGTGACTGTGGAGTTAACCCAGGCCACGACCGCAACCGTGACCATGGCCAATCAGACCGCAACAGCGGAGGAAACGCCCCTCGACCAAGTCACTTAACACCAAAATTGCAGGGGTAGACCGCGACCGAAGCTTACACCGCGACCGCGGATCTAACCTCGACTGTGGTGCATCTGCGACCGCAGATCTGTCTTCACCTATAAATACCTACCCCTGGAAACCAAGAGGGGGGTTTTGTGAACGGAGAGTCTTAGGTTTCGATCTGGGGAGTTTCCATCTTGTGGTTCCAACACCTCTTGGTTCCCAGAGCCGTGTGGGAGAGTTTGAAGGACCTGGAAAGGCCTGCGAACTCATCCTACGTCCATCTCTTCAGTTACCGTCCACCTACGTTCACCCATTTCCTACCATTTCCAGCCACCTTCCACCTCCACACATCCACCGAGCTGTTGTTTGGGGCAGAATCAAGGAGAAAGGGAGCTGAGGAGTCCAGAAGATCAACGAGGACGACCCAAAGACTAGATTCAGCCCATACGGAATCTCTTTTTCTTCTCCTTTCTTCTACTCTTCTCCTCTGTTTCTGTATGAATGATGTTCTTCCATCTTTGTTCGGTACCAACTATGTTTGTCTATGGCTAGTTGAGCTCCTTCATGGCTATGTAGCCCGTTTTGGGCAATTTTATGTACTTTTACCATAAGCAAGTAATTTATTTCAGATCTAGTACGATTTATGTTATATCTCCTCTTTTTAGTAATGATTACTAGTTGGGTTGATCTCTTTCTTACTTGAACTGTTATTTCTGCCTATATCGAGAGATTCATTATAGAAATAGACAAGATAAGATAGTTTGGATCGGAATCTGAAAGGAGGACGATTTAAGGTTGTCCGTTCCTAACATCCCAGAATAATCTTGACCTGAGAGGGTATCTAGGATATTCTCAGATGTTGGTTTGTCATCCTCACGAGAGGTTTCATATCATCGATGGGTTTGAGTCACGCTACGCGAGAGCGAGTGGGATGACCCCACAGGAACAGATACCACGGTGCGTACTATGATTTGAATGCGGCTACTTGCCGAGGTGTTCGAGGGTTGTCTACACACAGGAACGGGTGCATAGACTGTCCGACTTGTGGTTACATAGGCAGGAACTTCTTTTTCTCTGATTTAGTAGAATCTCTATTTTGTTTTCTTTTCTTTGTTTTGTTTTAATTCGTGATCATAGTTCTAGCTCCTTACTTTTATTGACTATTGTCTTGTCTTATCTGACTTAAGGGAGAAATCTCAAGCATCATAAACGTCACCACATCTATATGTTCGACCCCGTATATCTACTTCGACCCCGTAATAAAGTTACGGGGTCCTTGAAGGTCTCGGGTTATAAATTTAAAAGTTTGATTTTTTCTGAATCCGCTTCTCTTTCGGACGCGCGATTCACGCCGATCAAGTACGGAAAATGAAAGAAGGTCTCGGCCAATAACAATCAAAGGTATGTTGTGTTTTCCCTTTCAACCGTAGTGTTGCACTGCTACAGATTTTTGGGGGCCCTATTCTGTATTGTTAAATTTTCAAAAAATTCCAATGTTTGTGGGGGCTCGCTTTCCAACTAGATTCGATTGTGCTTTTTTTATTCTGAAGTTCAACACATCAATCCTCTCTGAAAATAAGAAGAGTTAATTCTGGAGAGTGATATACTTACATTGAAGCAATCATAAAAAATCTACACCTTGGACATTAATTGATCAAGCCTTTCGTTTGTGGTGAAACAATAAACACATTAAGGTTCTCGTGTTATTGTTTTATTACGTACTGGTTTTGTTTGCTATTTAACATTTGTAAATGACTATCCTTTTGTGCCATGTCCACTGATACTTTCTTATTTCATTAACTTTATTCAACAACATATTTCGTATATAAGTGAACATTCCACAAGAACATATGCATAAGAATACAAAATAATTTAATTTAGACAGATCAATCCCTGAACATGTGTAAGAATCGATGACAAACAACAGAAATATTTCAATTTCATCCTGTCTAAAGTAGAGGTATCTAGGAAAATATAGGAACCCCAATGTAATATACCTTAATAAAATCCTAGGAGTTATAATTATAAGATGGAAAATATAATTTTCTTTTATAAAATCCTTTAGAAGGAGTTCATCTGGCCTCGTCGCAATTCTTAAAAGGAGATTCAGTAAAAAGTATCAACCTTTTTAGGAAAAAGTACTCTATATAAGTGCCATGACATTTTTTTTTTAGAAAAATCATTAAGATGGATGGTATGATAACAACCAGTTTGTCATAATTTCAGCTCTCATTGTCATATCTACATAACCAGTAGTTTATTTCAGTATACTTTTTTTATATGTGCTTTGTTCATTGGTTAGGAATGCAAAAGTGGTTGATGCATTAAACTTTGTATCTAGCTATAGCAAATTATATATGCTCTTGTACGTGACCAGCCATTGTGCAGGTTAGACGTCGTATATGGTCATTTGAATTTTAATTAAGATTTAATTCTGGTACGAAGACTTGGAGATAATGTTGTGTTCTTGAAAATAAAATAAAATAGAAAGAGAAGACACATATGTATCTTGTATTTAGTTGACACGAATCCTTATTGTTGGGCTTATAATAATTTAGAAAGGAATGTAAAATTTGGTATTACTCGATTAAAAAGTAGGTTTGTTGAAATCATTTGCTACATAAGAAACAAGTGATGCAAACAACAATGATGTTTTATTGAAGGACTGTTTGCAAGTAATTTCTATTTAACAGTTGTCAATTGCCAACAACAATGCTTCATTTGGATCACTATATTTTAATATAATTCTATTTTCTATGAAGAATATGGCACCAAATAAAGAATGGATTAGACTTTTTGATGACCAACTTGATGACCCATCATATGAAGTTGGTGTTGAGGAGTTTTTAATTTATGCATGTCAAAGAATTGGCCTCAATGAAATTAGATGCCAATGTGTTCATTGTTTTAATACCATGTCTATGCATCGTGATTTGATCAAAACACACCTAATGGTGTATGGTTTCAGTGGGAGTTATCCTTTTTGGTATCATCATGGTGAGATGGGACATGAAATTGAATCTCATTTAGATGTTGAAGTTAATGAGAAAGAACAAAATAGTGAGACTAATGATGAGATGGTAGAGCTTCTTGAAGATATGCATCCAAACCTTTAAAATATGGACAACAATGTTGGGGATATTGGATCTTTCAACCATGATTATTTGGAAGAGGAACCTAAATGGAAGGCTCAAAAGTTTATTAGGTTTCTAAATGACCTCAAACAATCACTATATAAGGGATTAAAGAGTTCAAAGTTTTCTGCCTTGATCAAGTTGCTTCACATCAAGAGTCTTGGGAGATGGAGTAATTGATCTTTTACAATGCTACTCGAATTGCTGAAAGATGAGTTGTTTCCTGAAGACCCAACTTTACCCACCTCTTATTATGAAGCAAAGAAGACAATCAAAGATCTTGGTTTCTCGTATGACAAGATTGATGCATGTGAAAATAATTGTATGTTATTTTGGAAGGAAGACCATCATCTTGATAATTGTAGAATTTGCAATACTTCTAGATGGAAACATGACAAGTGTAGTGGGGAAGATAAAGTTAAAGAAAATGGTAAAAAAATACCTACAAAAATATTGTGTTACTTTCCTTTAAAGCCTCGACTTCAAAATTTATTTATGTCCATAAAAGCATCTGCACTTATGAGGTGGCATCATGATAAGGGTGATAATAGTGATACGTGTCATCTAGCTTATTCATTGGCATGGAAGAAACTTAATGAACTTAATGACAACTTTGCTATTGAGACCAGAAATGTTAGACAGGGTCTAGCTCGTGATTTATTCCAACCATTCAATAATTCTAGACCACCATATAGCATTTGGTCAGTTATTCTTATTCCATATAATTTAGTTCCTTGGATGATCATGAAGCAACCAAATCTGATTTTGTCTATGCTAATTCCTGGTCCTAGTGGTCCTGTTTGATGCTATTGATGTTTATTTGCAACCTCTAATAGATGAGTTTCTAGAGTTTTAGAATAATGGAATAAAAATATTTGATGCAACTAGTCGACAAACTTTTAATCTTTGTGCAACTCTTATGTGAACCATTAATGATTTTCTTGCATATGGAGTTTTATCTAGATGGAGCACTAAGGGAAAACTCACTTGCCCATGTTTCCATAAGGGTACTTATTCAATTAGTCTAGCTAATGGTGGAAAAAATGCTTCATGGGTCATCGGCATTTTTTTCCTATGAATCACAAGTGCAGAAAAAGAAAATGTAAATTTGATGGCACTATTGAGAATAGTGTACCAATGGCACCACTAACTAGTGATGACATCCTAAATGGGGTTCAGAATCTTGAAGGTAATATTATAACCAATGATTCAAAAAGGACCTCTCATAAGTGTAGGGGGGACAATTGGAACAAAAAAAGTATTTTCTTCAAACTTCCGTATTGAAAAGATCTTTTGATACGACATACTTTAAATGCAATGCATATAGAGAAAGTATATGTGATAGCATTCTTGCAACTCTTTTGAATGTGAAGAATAAGACAATGGACAACTACAAATCTCTTCTTGATTTTCAAGCAATGAACATTAGACAAGAACTGCAACCCATCACAACAGAAGCAAAAATAGTGTTGACAAATGCATCGTTTGTACTATCTCAAGATGGAAAGCACAAGTTCTGTAGATTTTTGAAGGATTTAAAGGTCCCAGATGGGTTTTCCTCAAACATTTCACAATGTGTGAACATGAAAGAGACTAAACTTTTAGGATAGAAAAGTCATGACCATCATGTTCGTTTACATCACATACTTCCTTTTGCATTGCGTGGTGTTCTTCCTAAGGTTGTGTATGAACTGATTCTTGAGTTGTCTCAATTTTTTTAGGTGTTGGTATCCAAGTGTTTAAATATAAGGGAGTTAAAGCAAATTGAAACTAAATTCCGATTACACTTTGTAAGTTGGAACAAATATTTCCACCATCATTTTTTGATGTGATGTTGCATCATCCTATTCATTTGGCACATTAGGCTATATTATGTGGACCTGTAATTGGATGTATCTTATAGAAAGAAATCTATATACCGTGAAGTCCTATATCCGCAATAGGGCCCTCCCTGAAGGTTCCATAGTAGAAGGATACATAGTT
The DNA here is from genome assembly GCA_963693085.1 of Alisma plantago-aquatica. Classification (NCBI taxonomy): domain Eukaryota; kingdom Viridiplantae; phylum Streptophyta; class Magnoliopsida; order Alismatales; family Alismataceae; genus Alisma; species Alisma plantago-aquatica. Next base: position 1,283,853,440 of record OY856412.1, on the reverse strand, counting down.
GAAGAATGTATGAATCTTTGCTCAAGATATTTGCATAAAGTAGAGATTGAAGTTAAATCATCTAGATCGAAATTATGATGGTAATGTCAAGGAATCTACATGTTTATCTACTTTTTCATTTAAGGGAAGAGGGTTAGGTTGTGGAACAACAAGAGACCTTGATGCATAAGAATTGGAGCAAGCTCATATATATATATATATATATATATATATATATTCTTAACAATTGTGAAGAAGTTGAGCCTTTCATTGAGTAAGTGATTCCTAACCATCGTTGTGTAATTTATTTAATAAATTATAGTAAGGTTATATCTAGTTCATCACATATTCTTGATTATTTAATGTAGATAATACTATCAAATTTGAGGAGTAAATTCAGAACACATATCTTCTAAGGAATTAAATGAGAATTTCATTGAGTGGTTCAAGACAAAAGTAAGTTGTCTATTTTTATAAATATGATGATGTACAAAATTGATAAATTTGTATGTTCCACTTTTAAAAACTAAATTTTATCTAGGTTGCTAATCAATATGAGAAAGATATAAGTAATAAGATAGAAGGGTTGCTTTCATTATCATGGGGTCCATCTAAATGTGTGACATGCTTTTATGGTTATGTGGTTAATGGATATCGATTCCATACAAAGGCCCATGAGGGAAATCAATGTCACAATGTAGTGGAGTGGTTGTGGAAGGTGATGATGGAAGTGGTGGGAATATGGATTATTTTGGAAAATTGATTGTGATTATAGAATTACAATATTTGAGTGATAACCAGGTGACATTTGTTTCATTGTGATTGGTTTGATGTTGTTGATAAGGTCAAAGGATTAAAGGTGGATGAGTATAGTTTTACAAGTGTTGATTGCAATCGTATTTGGAAAACTACTAAGCCATTTTTGTTAGCCACTCAAGCATCTCAAGTATTTTACTTTGATGATCAAAACAACAAGGGGTGGCATGTTGTGATAAAGGTCGAGCCACGTGACAAGTTTAAGCTAATTAACGAGGATGATGCACAAGATGTCCCAATTGATATTGACAATGTTGTTTAGAATCTTTATTTTTTAGACTATTACTTTTAGTGATGTCATTGACAAAGATTATATGTTTTATATATCATTATATTGTTTTGAGCTTCATTATTATAAACATGTCTCACTATGTCACTTGGTTCTCTACTTTATGCACTACATTATAGTTATCTAAATTTGTGTATGGATTTTTATTTTCAATGGTATGATCAACTGCACCTATTTTAAATTGTGATTTTAATTCTTGATAATGGTGGTATAGGACAATGGCTACAAGAAAGTCAAAGAATGAGAAAGATCTTAAGACTAAATCTAAGTCTAAGAATTTTATCTTTCCACAACAACTAAGTGTAATCGGAAAGAAACATGTTCATGGAGTGGGACTTAAAAGTAGTTTGCAAAATCTCAAAGGAGGTATTCAAGATGGAATGGATGAGTTATACAATAGTCATTTTATGGATTTAAATAATGGGCCAATGTCTTTCTCTTCTAAAAAAGAACTTGTCATCCACAAGCTTGCAATGATTCTACCTCCAAAAACAATGTTCCATTTACTCCAACTGAGGGTGATCCACTAGTTGAAAATGCTCATCCACCAGATGAGAGTGTTGCTCCACCAATTGAAAGTTCTCCACCAACTGTTGCTTCACCTTTTCAAAATGCTCCTTCACCAATTGAATTAGCTCATGCAACTCCTAAAAAACCACTCAATCAACATCAAGACCACAAGGCTACTGAAATAATGTCTTTACATTCCATCCATGAGATATCAACATGTATGGTCACTTCCCTTTACAATAATTTGTTTGGTTATTTTGAAGAATAAAATAGTATTTTTATGGCTTCTTATTTGAATTAATGTGAAGTATTGACATACACCAATAAAATTGGATGCTCTCCTTTAATGTCTAGTCATTTTCCTAATATGTATTGTTATAATGTAGATTTTTTTTTACTTTATGTGATGTAAACTAAATTTCTAATTGGTTTTGTGGGCTTAACCATAGCCAATGTCTTTGAAAAGCTAGTAAGGCATCGAAAAAGTAACAAATGTAAAAAGCTTGGTAGACTTAAAGAAGGTAACAAGATTGATATCACCTTCTATCAAGGTCGTCCAGTTGGCAAAAACCATAAGGTATGGAGTAGACACTTGAGGAGGATTGTTCGTGATCGAAACATATGCCATTTAAACGTTCATTCATGGAATGATATCACCCAAAGAACAAAGGACAACATGTGGGCAGCAGCTGTGGTAAATGCAACTTATTTATTTTATGTTCATTCAATTTCTTAAATATTCATAAGATAGTAATATCCTTAATACATATTTCACTTGTTTAGGATAAATTTTTCCAACAACAATATGGATGATTTCAAAACTCAAACTATAAAACATATGAAAGATATGTGGGTGAAATGGAGGCAGTAATGCATCACATGGTCAAAGGGCTAGACATGAAGAAAAACTATTAAAGAAGCCTATGGAAATTTGAAGTTGATAGTGACTAGGAATGGATTGTAAGGAAGTTTTTCATAATGAAAAGCTTTTGGTAATATCATGAGTGATCAATTTCACATTCATTTGTTACTTGAACTTATGCTTGTAGAATTCTTGATTTAGTGAAATTTTTATTAATAAAATGTAGGCATTGAGTAAGAGAAACACAAAGAATAGAGAAGGGTTGAACAAGAAGCTACTTCACCACACGGGTAGCATGCCTCTTAGGGAAATTTCTTGGAAGAAGGTTGTTTAAATATATGTCTTTTAATCCATTCTTCATATCTCTTTTTATGTGTATAACTTAATTTGTGTTGATGTTATAGGGAGGGAAAGATGGGAATGCACCTGACTGTGAACAATTTACTTTGAGAGCCACAAGAAGGGTAATACACTAGCTAATATGGAGGTATCCCAAGTTCACGTAAGTATTTTAAGATACATGATCATGTCACCATTTGTATGTTTGCACTGCATTAATTGCTTTCTCTTATAGGAAACAATTGTCAACATCCAACAAGTTGAGCCATCCACTCATCATGTTGAGGTCATAGAAAATATATATGGAGAATCACAAAAAAGAGAGTACATATCTGGTTTTAGTGGAGGAGTGAAACCTAGAGATGTTAGAGGACCATACAAAACTAAGAATGCCCTATTGGAGGAGCTGAAATCAAAAGAGAAAGCATTGAAAGAAAAGGAAGAAGCTTTCAATGCTCAAGAGAAAGCCTTGAAAGAAAGTGAAGTTGAAAGGCATTATACACAAAGTTGTTTGAGAAAAGTGGGAAATATACTAAAAATGATAGTAAAGAATCCAAATTTTTAGCAACTTGTGGATGTACAATGAGGATGAGGCTGGTTGTGCTAGTTCTCCACCTAGATTTGAAGATTCTAGTCTAAACTAGGTAAGAGGTTAGTTATGTTAATGAGTTTGATTTTTATAACTTGCTAGACAATTTTTGCTATGATTTTACCTTTTTTTATTCTTCACTGATCTCGTAGGATTATGACAGCTTGAGAAAAATGCAAGGACAATATTTTGGGCAATGTTAGTACATATTTTGTTGGAGGTGAACCAATTAGTTATCCACACTCTAGATTTTTATGTTAATGAATACTTTGTTAAGTCATATTCATAATATAAATTAGAATGAAATACATATTAATTTATCTTATTTCACAATTGTAGGTTATGTTGCAAGTGAATTAATGACAAGTCAACAAGAGAATGAATCATACGATTTTGTTTGGATGCAAAGAAAAATTGAAGTTTTTTTTGTAGATACTCGAACATGAAAGTGGAGTACAAACATTTTAATATTCTCCAAACAAAAACCTTGTAAACATACTTGCTTAATTTTTTTTAGAAGTACCAAAATGCAAGGGAAATGAGAAATACTAAAATTCATATGTTGACTAGGTATTTGTGTTGATTCCAACTATAAATGGGAATGGTATATATTTTATGTATGCAGGAAGCTGAGAAGATACACACGTAAGAATTCAAAACTAGTTTCATATATTATCCATATCAAGATAGAGGTAATAGATTCCAACCCTTTCTTCATATCATGTTCCTATATTTTCTTTGTAGTTTCAAGTTTATGTTGATGCTTTTACTTGGAAATGATTTTAAAAAAGTTTCCATTGAAATACTAATGGAAAAACCTTATCTATTCTCCAACCATCTCAATGGCCATTTCTTGTTTTTTAATACATCATATATATGTTGTTTTGTAAGTTTTTATAGAAAATATTTCTAATACATTGAAATTTCTTTTGTAGGTTTTATTATGTTGCACACTCAATTATGTGACCAAGTTACTCAAGATTTATCTTCTTATGATTTCTCTTTCACATTCATAACTACCTCCATTTCTTTGGTGCAAAAATAACAAAGAATGAGTTTGTAGCCATGATTCATCAATATTGTCACTTCCATCTATCAACTTGAATCAAATTATTATCAATCTTATATGGATATGCTACCCATATCGAGCATGTAGTGAGTATCTTGGTAATACATAATGGATTCTTCACTCAAAAGACTTCCTCGTTGATAGCTTACATCAGTTTGAAGGAGTAACCACTCTAGAAAGAAATTATTTGCCTATCTAACAAAGAAGTTTGAGAACAATATATGCATATTATTATCGCAGTGTGAAGCTTGCATGTTTTGCTTGATTTGATCTTCTATTGAAAATAAGTAAGTTTCAAATCATGAGTGTACTCATTTTTTTCTTTAATATATGGTATTATAGTCATTTTCAATATATCCTACTATATTTGATAATTCTTTATATTTTTAGGTTTATTTGTTGATTGTGTATGGAAAAGATTCAACAAAGGTTTGTATTGAAACACAACATGGAAAACCGCCTCTATCCTCCCACTATCTCAACACATGTTTTTGTTTTCCAACACGTGTATATATATATATATATATATATATATATATATATATATATATATATATATATATATATATATATATATATATATATAGTTTTAGTTTTTGAGTGAGCATATGAAAATATACCCCGTTGCACATGCAGAAAATGTGCTTGTTGCACATACGGAGATATGTGTCCATTGTACATTTGGCTTTATGTGTCCAACGCACGTCCGGAGATATTTGCATTTTATGAATAGTGTTTCTAATGCATAAAAATTCTTTTGTAGGTTTTCATATATCATTAAGTTATACAACCAATATTCAAATGATATATTGCACTGTCGTTTATGGGACTAATCCATACATGGATCTCTTCTTCCATTCACTATTCTCTTCTATGAGAACTTCATTTTCTTTTTGCAAAGAAGACTAAACATTGACATTAAAGAAGTAAGTACCCTTCCTTTTTTCATATTAGCTTCAAAAAAATATCAGTACTTGTCATTTAGTCTTCTTCAAAATATTGAATTACATAATAAGTAGACATTGTGTGTTTGAAATTTAATTATAAACTATCACACCTGGTCTCATATATGATTGTGTATAATATATAAATTTATTCTTATCACATCTTTAGATATTCAACACATTTCTCACCAAATCATAAGATGTCTGATCTTATCATTTTCTGCACATGGTGCATAGATAAAGACTTCAAAACATGCAAGTTCTCTCAGGTCTAATAATATACTATCACAAACATGTATTCTTTCATATTTTTAGAGTACTAGTAAATCTTTAAGATTATAGGATCTATGTGTGTTACATACATAACAAGTTAAGTAATTTAGTATTAAAATTTGTTATATTTTTTTAATTCGTTATAGCTATTTACGAAGAAAAAAAGACACTGCAATTTATCTTCTTATTGAAACTAGTAACTGGTCGTTATTGATATTGGTGACTGAACTATGTTGTTGTTACTACTATTAATGACGACTTATATTGGTCATCATGATTGCTATTATTTGTTTTTGTTGCTAACTATGATGGAAAAAACCTACCGCAATTGATCTTTATGATCATAGTATTTAATTGTTGTTAGTAGTATTCACGACAAGATTTTGTGGTCGTGATTATTATTAACGTCGAACAACTAATACATTCGTTAGAACCATTAGCGATAAAACATATAAGTCGTCATTATTAGTATTAGTGACAAACTAAAATTGTTAGTCACTGTTTCAAATAATGGCAAGGCCAGTAATGGAAAGATGCAATGACTTTTTTTATCTTGTCATTAATAGTAATAGCGGCCAACTTATCCACATTAACAACCAACTTTTTCTGCCGTTATTGAAATATTTTCCTGTACTGATATTATCATGTGTTCTATTTGTATTTTTTGAGGATTGCACAAAATCAATTTATTTTAGAGTTTGTGAGGTTCAAATAAGGAATTGTTTCAATATAAATTATGGACAAATGAGGTTATACATGTGGTTCTATTTTGAGATCAATTGAAGATCGTTTGATAGGTAAAGTATTTTGTTTAGATAACGGGAAAAAATAAATTGTATTCCTTGGAATATGTTTTGGGGCACATAGGGTGCAAGCCTAGTTGTTGGATCTAGGGTTGTTTGAGCATTCCCAATCCAGTTCGTCTTAGGTTTTCTTCAACCTAATGACTCCTACATCCTTCTACAACTCATGTTTCCATGTGTGTCCCTCGTTATACATTCCCATTTGGAGAGAACCATTGATCTCAATTACTTTAGGATGTAAAACCAAGCCTATTTATACATTATTTAAATTCTAACTCTTCCTGGGAAAGAAACACACAAATACCCATTGTTTTTCTTCTTCAATGTGAGTTGCAAATGAATGACTTGGACCTCACTACAATGAGTAGCAGTCTTTGTAGTTGTGCTAGTTACCTAGGAATTCATGAGCGCCACCAATTTTGTTTGGGCCTTCTTAGAACACTGTCTTGGACTCAATTTTCATACTCAACAAAGGAGGCTTGGTATTCACATTTTTTACTACCTTTGTGGAATTTATTTTGCGGTAAGCTTCATCACCATAAGTACTCTTGTTTCATGGTGTTTTAGGTGGAGCATTTTAGCCATATTCTGGGGGGGTCAAACACTGCCATCTCATCAAATTTGGGAGGGTCATCCAACATGTTTGATAGTTATATCTTTGTGTTGTGCATTGTGAAATTTCAATAGATCATGGAGAAGCTAACATTGTGCTTCGTTTCATGTTTTTCATTCGTTGCCCGAGCAGGTAACTTGGATTCACTACGCGTGCATCTAGAAAAGTAATTGTTTTGTCAGAAAAGTAACTATTTGAACAAAACAATAACTATGTTGTCAATACAGTAATTATTCGACTAAAAAGGTAAAATTGGCAGAAAATAGTAAAATTTTTGGAATAAATATGTAATTGTATATCCTTACAACTGTAACTGTTGTGTACATAATGTAACTATTTGTAAGGTAATCTAACCTTGTACATGTGTAAAGTAAGAGATTGTAGAAAAAGTAAAATAGGATATCTATCCACACAGGTATTAACAATAATATATATATATATATATATGTATATATATATATATATATATCCTTCAAATATATGCATTATGATATATATATATATATATCTTTCAAATATATGTATATATTATATGATATATATATAAGGATTATCATTAATATGTGTGTGGATAGCTACCCACTCCAGAAATCGTTACATTTTCTACAATTTTTTACTTTATACATGTACAAGGTTACACTGCCTTCCAAAAAATTACATTACATGCATAGTAGTTATAGTTTTAAATGATGTATATTAATATTTATTCCAGAATTTTTGTTATGTATTATGCCTATTTTTACCTTTTTAATCGAATGGTTACTCTTTTCACAACATAGCTACATTTGTGTCCTTACAATTACTTTTTTGACCGTATATTTGCTTTTTTGGATGAATGAGTATTGAAATCCTAGTTACCCGTATAAGAAATGATATATATATATATATTGATATATATACATACATACATACATACATCCAAATCAGGTAAATATATTCTGACTTACCTCTAATATTATAGAGAGTCGAGAGTTACATATAACCCCACACCAAAGATCAAAAAAGAGTACAAACTCACACTCCTACCTAATGTGCAACTTGTACTTGACACATTTACAAATTTTTACAGCAATTGTGGTTGAATTTATGGTTGAGCCTTCATGTCTCTATGCATTCCTTTCCTCCCATATGTGGTAGCATAGAGCAGCAAACAAGATCCCCTTTTGGTCACTTTTCCCACAGTTAGACAACATTCTTCATGGCTCTTCCTTCAACTGCATGTTCAGGATGAATTTTCCATATATAATCTCCCATACCTCCCTTGTAAACGTGCAACAACTAAACATGTGCATATGAGATTCATCCTCCTCTTTACTGAGTAGACAAACAGTAGCAATGTAACAACCCTAATCTGGGTTATGAGGTAACCCTATTTGTTTTGGCTAATAAAGTTGCTTAGAACTTTAATGAAATCCTATAATGTGATTTGTTATCATGTGACACACTTATGTTTCAAGTTTGGTCCCGATTGAATGTTGTTTGAGCAATTTTCCTTTATTTTGGACCAAAGTGCAATTTACCCAAATTGAGGGGCTATAATGCAAAATGTCACATGTTGAATGTGCCTAATATGTTTTAGCATCATAAGAGAGAGAATGATGCTAAATGGTGGCTTGTGGAAAGCCTAAAATTTCCAAGTTTGAACTTGTTTGAACAATGCTGGAGCATTGTGCACCAATTGTGGTACAAATTGTAATTTACCCAAAATGTGGGGTTTATATGCAAATTACCACCTCTAGAGTGTTCCTACTTCCTCTATGTATTATTTAGAGGAGAGAGAATGAATGAGACACCATGTTTGAATCACTTATGAGTGATGGTAATGTTGGTGATGAAATGACCAAGAAAGAGGGTTGAATTTGAAGGCTTAACTTGAGTTGTATCAACTTGAAAAGCTAATATATGAGTGCCTATCGGCCATGGAGCCCAAGGAGGTGTCACATATCGTTTGGTGAACTCTTGGAAAGGTTCATATCGTGCAAAGCACCTCAAGGAGGTGAGGTGTGACGGCCAACAAGTTTCCTTAGGAAAAGTGTATCGGCTTGACTTAAAATGATGATTTAAATGATATATTTTATCCAAATGGGTAAGTGATGGACGAATTTGCATCTCTACATGATCCTCAACCTTTTGCATGTCAATATAAATGTTTATGCATGCTTGGACACGTGTCACCCATGCATGACACGTGGCACCTACTAGCTCAAAATGTTGACACCTCATTGTTTGCTCTCCTTTATGATCAACAAGTATATATACCCCTAGTTTCACCCCTTGGGGCAATTTTACGACCCTTACCACCCTCCTACCTTGTGGTATCGTGCACATAGCTCCCATATCGTGAAGGGAGGCTATGGTATCGTGCATGGGTCATGGGATATCGCCCATGACATGATCATATCGTCCAAGTAGGCGATTTTGGTCATATTGGGTGATATCGGCCAGAGAGTGAAGTGTTTTGATCCCAAGTGAGTACCATATCGTCCAAATGAGTGTCATATCGTGCAAGAGGGGTGGCATATCGTGCAAGAGCACAAGGGTATCGTGCATAGGCCTTGGGTATCGGCCATAGCAAGCATATTGGCCATACTATGTTGATATTGCCCATAGCAAGTTGATATCGGCCAGTTGAAGTGGTTTGGGCCACAAGTGAGGGGGTATCGGCCACAAGCAAAGTTGTGTCGTCCAAGAGGAATTCCATATCGCCCAATAGTGGTAGGGTGTCGGCCAAGGAGCTAAGGAACTCAAAACTTGACCCTAAGGTGAGGAAACGATCATCTTCAACCTTGAATTGAAACATGAATTTAGGGTTTTGATCTTCCTTTCTTTTCTTCTTCACCAATTGCTTATCCATGGTGATTCCTTGTATATGAAGGGGTTATGAACGAGCCTTGGACCTTCATAAGTCATCTTCAACCTTAGGAACATGGATCTTTTGAGCTTGGAGCTTTGAAGTGATTCTTAAGGTGGGTTATATAACTCGAACTCAACCATGTTATTATTCTTCACCTAAATTGCTATAATTAGTGAAGTACTTTTAATTCCAAAAGTTTCCTGAAATAGTTGATGAAATTATGAGTTTTAGTAGTTGCTTAGACTTATTGCCATGAACTATAACAGTTAGAACTAAGGTCTAGAGCTTGAAGATGATGGTATCAATTTATAAAAGTAATATTGGGTGCAAGCACATAAGCAAGCAACCCTAACCGGATATGATGATGCGCCTGCTTCACTAAAATGAAATGGATATGATTGTATACCTTTCTGCACGATACATGGGTGTATTATACACCCCTTGCACGATAGGGAGTCAAGTATAGACTCCATACATGATGCAAGATTGAATGAATACCTGTAAGTTGACATGAAACCCTAATTTAGGTAACCTGATATGAGTAAAGAATGGCTAATGCTATTGCACGATATGGAAGCCCGATACAAAACCCTAGATGATGAATAGCCCGACATGGTGATGGCTTAATACCTAATGCATGACATGGGTAATATATACATATACATACCTCTAGCCCGATATGAATGGTGTGTATATACTTCTAGCCCGACATGGGGAGTGCTCATATATATACAACCCGATATGGTGAACATATGTATATTTCTAAACTGAGATGCCTTGTAAGGGTGAGGGTAAGACACTCTTAAGAGTAATGAGTGTAACACCAAATAATGGTGTGGTTAATACATTGATAGGTGAAACATCTAAAGTGGTTGATAATGGTTAATCCTATATCAATAATGCTTCAACCAGAGATGGGTCCATATTAATTGATGATGGTTGGACATTTCAAATGTGTTTGAATAAGTTGTTGCCTAGTGAGAGGTGACAAGATGTGTAATGGCCTTGTGAGCCATATGGTTGATTAAGTTGTTGCCTAGTGAGAGGTGACAAGATGTGTAATGGCCTTGAGAGCCATGTGTTTGAATAAGTTGTTGCCCAGTGAGAGGTGACAAGATGTGTAATGGCCTTGTGATCCATGCGATGAATTAAGTAATTGTGATATCAAAGTTCTCAGTGTGAGATATGGTGATGCTTAACAGTTCAATTGCATGATTTTAGTGTATGAAGTGTGTCATGCCAATTGTTACGATATGGCAGGCCGTGTGAGCCTTGTGAGAAATGTAAATTGAGTTATGATTTCTGTTTTAAATGTATCTATAATGCTAATGTTAGACTTAGGTGCCCTGAACACCGTAGAACCTCTTTGAGAGGTCTGCACCTTAGGGGTGAAACTCGTGTCCAACATCAACCGGTTGAGTAATTCTGGTGGCACGAGGGTTGATAGACAGTGTCCAACACCAACCGATTGAGTAATTTCGGTGGCACTGGGAAAAAAATAATAAATAAAGTAAAGGGTTATCCAACACCAACCGGTTGAGTAATTCTGGTGGTAACCCAGTGTTGACTCCCTGCGCCTGTGTGCTCAGGTTAGAGGAGGAGTCCAGAGCACTCATGGTGAGTGCAGAGGAGGCCAGAGAGCATGTGGGTCCTGTAGCAGACCAGGACGAGAAGTCAGACTTAGCATTTCCCGGGTGTGTCGCTAAGTCTTGTACGGTGTGGTCGTAGTGCACTGCGAATCTCATATGTAGAGTACACTGCATATGATCAGGGCATAAGTGTGATTGTTAAAATATATTCAGTCGTGTAGTATATCTGCTTAAGGATCGAGTACGAGGAACATTGATTGATGCGCAATTCAGTTATACACCTTAGTGGATAGATGTTATTTATGTTTCTTTAAATTCCTTGCAAAGTAGATAGATGATTGATAACTCTACCATGGGTGGATGCAATGTTCTCCTTAAGAAAGAAGATTACTTTATTTTATTCATACAATGATTTATCCTGCATGTAAATATAGAAAGAACCACTGCTCAGTTTATTACTTCTTGATCTGAGTTAATAATATGGTTGGCGAGGAGTTATATCTCCCGCTGGGACAATTACAATTGTCTCACCCCCGTGGGATCCAAATTTTTAGGTGGACGTGCACAAGGAGGTGAAGATCTTTTCACAGAGGTACATCATCAGCAGCAGGGATAGCAGTGACAGCTCAGGTTGAGTGTACTGCCTGTCGTGTCTTGTAGATAGTAGTCCTATGTGTCGTCTCTGTACTCTCAGGTCCTTGGAATTGGTTCGTACTGGTTTTATGAAAAATATGAGATTTTGGCTTGAATGCCTCGAGGTTTTATGTTGCTCCAGTATGTGCTTTTGATAGAGCAATTGTTATATGTTGTTCTCGAAGATGAAAAGAAACAATGTTGTATAGTGTCAATCATGATATGTATAAGTTTTGATTCTTTCAATAAAAGTTTTCCATACAATGATCTCCTTGCAAAAAGGGTTTTAAATTTTAGTGATTTATATTAATTCACTGTTTATGTTTCATTCCGCTTAATTAATGATGATTTGATTGTCGGTCGTGACAAGCAACATCTTGATACCATTCATGTATTTTATCTAGCATACCCAAAGTGTTGTGTAGAATTTTATAGACGCATGTGCTCCACTTTGAAACCTGAATACCATCCCATACATGCTCCATGTGCCTATCCTTTGCTACTTTGGATGGTGTTACTTCCCACAAATTGATCTTTGTATCTTTGAGTTTCCATCCTATCTACTCATTTGGATCAAACAAATGTGTAACATGTTTCCACATTTCCATCCTAACATTAATAGTGCGTGAATATCCTTCTCTTATTTTCAGTATGAAATCCAGTCCTCTAAGATATATTTTGCTCATCCATTTTCCCCAAGTAAATGCATCCTCTTGATATATAATAATTCTTCTTATTGTTCCCCACTTTTCTATGTCTCTTGATACATTTAAGTCCATCCCGCCTTCATCTTTTAGGAGTGCCAAGCGTGCATATTTCATTGAATGGTGTGTACTAGCCCAAAGGAAGTTTTCCATCTTCATTTCCATTCTATCCAAAACTGCCCCAGGAATCTATCCTTGTTGTACCTAGAAGATCAGAAGTCCCTCAACCTCCTCCATTAAAGAGTGGCTCTTCCGGCCATTGACATTTTCTGCGTTGGCCATTTCCTCCAATCTGTCCATGCTATCACCAAAGTCTTTGACATGTAGGTTGATTCCCGCCAAAGGAAATCCCAGATATTTAGTATGAAACACCCCCATCTCTACTCCCATGGCTTCCTTCAGTCGATATTCTATTAGGTAGAAATTCTTGTATAGAAAAGGATGTCTTGTGAGCATTAACACGCAGCCTCATCTGTTCCCCAAACCTCCTAAGCAGGTCTTGCAAATTTCCTAGAGTATTTTTCTTGGCTTCCACAAAGACAAGGACGTCATCTACAAAGATCAGATGTGTCATCACTTTAATTCCATACACTATATAAGGTCTAATCACCTTACTTCTTTCTACTTCTTGCATCTTCTAGGTAATGTACTCCACGACAATCACAAAGAGCAAAGGCGAGAGTGGGTCCCCCTAACGCAGTCCATTTCTTCCTTTACATACCGACAGAAGTGCCATTAACCAATATAGAAAATCCAGTGATCCCCACACATTGTTTAATCCTTCCAATCCACTGCTCGTTGAACCCCATCTGCTTCATGATCCACCATAAATTATCCCATCTCATGCTATCATAAGATTTAGACACATCAAGCTTTAAGCATGCCTTCCTACTCCCTCTCATAACATTGTAGTCTTGTAAGGACTCACCTTCCAACAAAGCACAATCACTAATGCTCCTTCTATCACAAACACCCCCTGGTTCATAGAAATAAGATAGGGAAGTATTGTCTTCAATCTTGAAGCCATGATCTTTGTAATAATTTTATATTGTACCGAGAAACATGCAATAGGTCTAAAATCAGTAAGGGAAGCAATAACTTTCTTCTTGGGAATGAGCATAAGGAAAGATTAATTAACCTGACCATATTTTCTCCAACTAAGAAACATCTCACATATGCCATCATGTCCTACTTTATGATATCCCATTATTTCTTATAGAAAAAAGTATTAAAACCATTCGAACATGGTGAATTGTTGTTGCCAATAATCCATAGTGCATCTTTGACTTCCTACTCATTTGTTTCCCTTATGAGTACTTGCTAGTTTAAACTTCCACTCCATCTCCCCCTCTTCCATCTCATCATCAAACTCAATATTGTACAGAGAAGAATAAAATTGGATAGCCTATTCTTCCAAGTCCTCCTACTTGTTGACAACATTCCCATAACTATCAATAAGCTCTGAGATGATGTTTTCCACCTCTTTCCTCTTAACAATAGAATGCTATAGTTTGGTATTTCTATCACAATCTTCCATCCCTTTCTCTCTACTTCTCTGCTAGTAGAACTTTTCCTCGGCCTTCTTTAAGTCTTCTAGCATCATTTTGAATTCACTATCTTTCTTTATAAACTCTTCATTTAGTGGAACATGTAGTAGTAATCTTCTGACCTCCTTACATTCTTCTTTGGTTTCCTTTAGCATATTGGGAATGTTCACCTTCTCCTTGGTCCAACTTTTGAGTTCACACTTGGTATCATCCAGTTTATTTGCAAACAAATACATTGGATTCCCCTTCACTTTGATGTCCTAGCTTTAATAATGACATCATTGAATCCCTTCAAATCAGCCCAATAGTTTAGGAACCTGAAAGGTCTTCTATTTTGTTTCTTTTCTATGATTTGCACAGAAATTGGGGCATGGTCTCTCAACTCAGATCCACCAGCTTTAATTTGTACATTAGGAAATATTTGCATCCATTCCTCATTTACTAGAGCTCTATCAATCTTGCTTGCAATTCTATCCTCCAGCTTCCTCTCATTGTTCCAAGTGAACAAGTCCCCACCAACCATGGACAATTCAAAAAGTCCATCCTGATCAGTGGTATAATTGAAAGCATTAATCACTGCACTCACTGCTGGTCTTCCACCTATCTTCTTAGCTTGCGGTCGGACATTATTAAAGTAACCAATCACCAACCATGGATAAGATATATGTTTAGATAAATTTATCAGTTCCTTCCATAAACTTTGTCTCCTATTTGCATCATTATGATCATAGACAGTTGTCAACCACATATGTAATCCACCTACATTCATGCACTCTAGTTTAATATGTTTATCTGACATCTATATTACAGTAACCTACCATGCATTTGGTTTCCATGCAACACAAACTCTAGCCAACTCAGAATGCTCTAGATTAGACACATGCTCCCATCCTTTAGGAAATAAGTATCTAATGTTGTTACTATTTTTCCTCCTTATTTTTATTTCCACCAAAACTACCTAGGAATGCCCACTAGCAGCGATCCACTCCCAGATATCCTTCTTTTTATACCCATCACACCCACATTTAATATTATATTGGAGCATGGACAAATCAAAGGTTCTTGTTTGCCTTGGTACACCTACCCGGCTCCTTCCCCTGGTCCTTCTTTTTCACCTCCCTTTCCTTCTATTCTGTTTTTGCTCCATCCTCCTTGTCAGAGTCAGAAAGACCTTCAAAGTTGTTTGTTGTATCTAGGATGGTGCTCACCCCCACATTCTTAGGAATACCATATCTCTTAGGTCCTTTCTTCTTAGAAGTAGAGATGAATTCTCCTTCTTCCCTTGTAGTTTCTCCGGGGTTATGCAGACCCATCTTTGGCATGCCACTATCATCCATGGAATCAAGGCCAACATCAGTGTTAGGAGCTAATTTCCTATCTACCTCCATGTGTGCCTCTTCATGTGTCCCTACTGTTCCACCAGAAGGCCCAGTGTCTAGCACAACACTAGGGCCTTTCTCCTTCCAGACCTACGTAGACACCTGTGTCTTCTTCTCCACATTGTTGTTTGTCTTCTCTTTTCTACCTGTCTCACACTACTAGTTGCTATGCCTGAAAGCACAGCAATGGCTACACTTCGCTAGCAGTCCATCATAGGAGATGTCCATTGGGATTGGATCACGACCTCGGACGTTCAGCCAAACTCTCTCTGGTTCTTAAATTTCCACTTTCAATTCAACTAGGACTCGTGCCTCATCTGTCTCCCATGAGTGATTGTCAATGTGCAACACCTTCCTCACACCAGCAGCAATAGTCCCCACCGCCCGTCGGTCCAGGCATGGCCAATCAACTTCAAGGTGATCCAGTTGGGGATTGTGTTAAAGAGATCACGTCATAGTTCATCTCCATGTTGGTAATCTTTCATTACCACAAGTTGTGTGTCACACTAGTGAGGTACTAGGTTGAGGAACTCTCTCTTGTCTTTGGCATTTCTGAATCGGATTAAAAAGATATTGTTCTTCCTCAACAACACCTCAAACAAGACGTTTGGTCTCCATGTCCTCTGTATCCATGCTTGGAACTGTGGATAGTAGGTTCTCTTTCCCGGTGCATAGGCCATGATGGTAAACTCCCATATGTTGTGCATCAAATCAAACTCCTCCATGTCTAGGTAAACGTCAGCTTGTCCAGTAGAGTGCCTTGTCTCCAAGAAACACTCACGCTAGGCTGACTGCTTCAGTATTTGACATCAATCCTTCTTGGTGATGTATCCATCCCTACCCATCGAAGACACTACATCAACACTATAGGGAGACGACCTATTGCCTCCCAATGCTCCTCTTCTAGCGTTGTGTCCATCCCTTCCCATCGATGATGCTACGTAGACTCTATAGGAAGATGCCTTGTTGTTGCCTGACACTCCCCCGCTAACGCTATTTCCATTCCTTCTAGTCGACGATGTTGGGTCGACTCTATTGGGAGATGTCATGTTGCTTCTCGATGCTCCTTCGCTAATGTTTTGTCCATTCCCACATGTCGATGACGTTGCGTCAACATAGTGGGGAAATGGACCATCACTGCCCAATGCTCTCCCGCTAGGGCTAGGGCTTCTAGCGTCACTGGTTGCTCCCCAACCTCCTATGATTTTGGTGGTGTAGGGATTTTGGGTGGGGTTGCATTGGTGTTGTGGTGATGGATGACGACGCCTAGTGTGGTCGTCATCATGGGCGCCATGCCCAGTTCCCTATTCTCCTGAACGATCGCCCAGATAGAGTGTTAGGGATGATTTTGTGCTACATGTTATATATATATATATATATATATATATATATATATATATATATATATATATATATATATATATATATAGGGCCCATCTTTATTGCCCGTGCGGGTAGCTACCCGCCCACCCTTCCGACCACTTTTTTTCAAAAAAAAAAAAAATTGCAATTGTAGAGGACTATTTTGTCTATCTCTCCAAAAAAATTTAGCCAAAAATAATATCATTTGCCCCTCCAAAATCAAAAAACCCATCCTTATATATATCTGTTATATATTTTGTACAGAGTTACTTTTTTGACACCATAGTTACTTTTTTTACAACAGAGTTACTTTCTTAGCCAGGAGAGTTACTTTTTTGGCTGTCGGGTAGTGAAAATCCAGGCTACCCGCGCGGGCAATGAATGAACTCATATATATATATATATATATATATATATATATATATATATATATATATATATATATATATATATATATATATATATGGGCCCATCTTTATTGCCCGCGCAGGTAGCTACCCACCCACCCTTCCGAACACTTTTTTTCAAAAAAAAATTTCGCAATTGTATAGGACTATTTTGTCTAGCTCTCCAAAAAAATTTAGCCAAAAATAATATCATTTGCCCCTCCAAAATCAAAAAACCCGTCCTTATATATATATGTTGTATATTTTGTACAAAGTTACTTTTTTGGCCAACAGAGTTACTTTTTTGACACCATAGTTACTTTTTTGGCTGTAGGGTAGTGAAAATCCATGCCACCCACGCGGGCAATGAATGAACACCTTTATATATATATATATATATATATATATATATATATATATATATATATATATATATATATATATATATACATATATATACATATATATATACATATACATATATATACACTTATATATGCATATATATGGATCACACATGGGGGATGATACACATACCTATAAAATGGAGACCTAAAAGAACATCAAAACCTTCCTTTCACATCATGTGTCTGAAATTCTTCTTCAAACATATTGATCGTCATGATAGGAAACCTTTCTGTGGTTAATTCCTCAGGCATGTTCAGTCCCACTAGGATTCATCTAGAACTCATCCACAACACATTCCATCTAATGAAAAAGAGGGTGATGTCATCTTGATATTGCGAAGTGGTAGATTATGAATTTTCCAGTATCCCACAATCCAAGGTATGTATGATGAGTGATAAAGCATAGATTAATTCCATCATTCAAAATTGATTGCTTCATTAACAACCTTTCTCTGAGCTAATAGGTTATCCATTATCTTGTAAGGATGTCCACTACCATAATTAATTGGTTTAATCAAATCAATATCACATTTTTGACTATTTAGAGTCACATATTTTGATTATTTCTAACAATATATGTTCTAGTATGATGACCTACATACTTTAAAATTTATATTATTATTTAGTATTTGCACTTGGGGTGTCAATGAATTCTTGTATTCGTATTTTTATTTGGAATTTATTTTGATAAATATGTTCAAAAAGTGCATGTTATTTTTATGCTTTCACCCATCAAAAAATTTTCATCTAATAGTCATTAGTAGGACTATTCATCAATTTGCCTTGTGTTTGATCTAATAGAATATATGATTACCCACCCTAAGTTCGACCATAGCATGCCCAATGGAAAGATTCCACACATCCTTAACATATGATATGCAATTTTTTTATTAATTATTTAATTGTCAATTCATGTCTTTTATTTAGTAGAGTAGGAAGATGAGAGATATTAAATCTATTTAATAACAATGAGATGCTTTGGAGGATATAGATAAAGAGTCTCTATATGGGAAGATCAAGAAACTATAACTATTAATATTTTATGTTTTTAGGAGTATCTATATTCAATATAAAGAATTAGTGAATAGAGTGCAATGCAATGTACTTTAGACAAGGTTACAAAAGTTTGCCAAATTTGCACTAACCCACAAGAAACCTGCCAGACAAAACAATTAATTTTTCATGACAAAAGATGTTCAAATAGATATATCATATCTAAGTCACAAGTTATGTCACATGTTTTGGGGAATGGGTTTTTTCATAGTTATGATATATGGACATATCAGAGGGAGGTTATAGGAAGTTGTGCAATGACTTCAACATCAAGATCAACTACACATACAACTAGTAACATCCATTAGATACTAGGGGCTCTTTTGGAATGGGAGACACAAAAAATTCTACACAATATGAAATGGATGAGGAGCTTCAAAATCTTAATGCACAAATGTTTTACATACTTCTTAGTGTGGAAGACTGACCTTTCTCTGATGGTTGTAGTACCCATTCTAGGTTGTCCTTTCTAGTTCCATTATTGTATTTAAAGTAGTCTTGATGGTTAGGTAGTTCTTTCACTAAACACTTCAAGTTAACTATTTATGCATTCCCAAAAGAAATTTGTCTGTTTCCTGAGGGTTGCTATGAATACAATGTAGTATTGAAAGAACAAAGTCTTAATCATGTTTAAATAGATGCTTCTAGAAATTATAGGATGTTCTTTGGAAAATATTCAATTCATACAGACAAATATGATATTTTATAGCTCCAAGATGGAAACCAGAGTTGTATAAAAACATAGATAACAATGTAGCGTTTAAGGTTAATTATGTATCATATCCCCTTAACCCCTCATCAAGAGAGATTGTACTTGTGCCCTTTAGCTACTAAAGATATTCAAGGACCATTTATATTAAAAGGAAATGATGGATGTGTTCATCATCCTTCAGACAAAGAAGAAAGGATTCATATGAATGAGAAGTATCATTATTTTGCCTATATACCATATAATGTTAGATTGGCTTTGGCTACTGACATTTTTAATCAATTTGATCTTATGAGCTCTTTACATAGTATCTAGTCTATATTACTTACACCTCTCAATATTCCACCTTGGCTTCTTTTAAAGAGCCATATATCATGATGTCTCTATTGATTCTAAGCCGTCATATTGTTAGAAATAGTGTTGATGTCTATTGAGAGTCATTAATTGAGGAGTTGACATTATTATGGGAACTAGGTGTTAAAGTATATGACACCTATTTTAAAATAAATTTCACTATGTGTGCAATGGTCTTACGAGCCATAAATGATTTTCTAGTATATGATGATATGTTATTGTGGAGAACTAAAGGGAAAAGGATTTGGATGCCCTTCTTGTACTATAGAAACCTCATCAAAATTGTTGGATTTTGAAAAAAAAATAGTCCTATGGGTTGCACTGATGTTTTTTTGAAAGAAATCACCCTTTCATACATGACATGAAAAGTTTTAATGGAGAGAGATAATTTCACCAATTGCCTAAACATTGGTCTGATGAGGATATTTTGTTACAATTTTGTAGTCTTTTGAAACATCACATTTGGTAAAGGTAAGAAGCATTGGAGGTAAGGAGATGCATTTCAAGAATTGCCTCCACATTGGAACAAAATCAATATTTTTTTTGTTTTCTTTATTGGAAACATTTATTTGAGGCATAAATCTTGATGTAATGCACATTGATAAAAATGCATCTGAAAACATCTTGAGAACATTGTTCGGTGACTTATAGCTTATAGATGAAGGGAATCAATATATGTTGCCTCCAACATCTTACACTATTAGAACCATGGATAAAGACTAATTCTTGTCTATTTTAATGACACAAAAGTTCTTTATGGATATTAATCTAATATCTCTAGATGTGTTACCAAATGGATAAAAGATTGCAGAAATCGAAAAGCTACAATTGTCATATTTTATTGCAACAATTGTAACCAGTTGCATGTGATATTACGTGAGATTAGATGTTTACAAGACTATTTCAAAAATATATTCACCTTTTAGTAATTTGTACTCAGGTGTTATTGATGTTGAAGTTTTCAAAAAGTTAGAGAAAGGAATCATAATCACTCTATGCTATTTAGAGAAAATCTGTCCTCCATCATTTTTCGCTACTATAGTGCATATGCATATTCACTTAGCTTATGAAGCAAGGATTGCTTTTTCAGTTTGTTATAGGATGATGTACCCAATTTAAAGAATCTAGGGTTGCAATTGACTTCCTTTTAGGGTTTAAAAAGCTTCCTTCTAGTGATAATAACCTAAAAGAGTAAGAACCCCTTCTTTCCTCTGTTTATTTCTTTGTCATCCTTCCTCCTACCTTTCTCTAGTTTAGAACATTGTTATTCCATGGTAGAAATTTCTCTAAAGCTCTAAAACCCTAGCTTTCTTGCTCCTTATGCTTAGGTTTTGCTCATTTCATGAAGAAAGGTGGTAGATAGATGAGTTCACAGCTTATGCTTAGATTTTCTACCCCACCTTCTCATGTTTTCTTCTATTTGGGATTTTATCTTCTATTTAGAGGCAAGTTTCATAACTTGATCCACATGTATTGCTTACCATAAGCTTGCTATCTCATGTTCTTGCTTTTAAATGATGACCCATGCACTAAAAAGCTATGCTTGACTTGGATTTTGATTTTTATAATATTCCATGTTCTAATTTTAGTTTTACATGAATTTGTGATCATGTGTACATAATTCCTAAGGTGTCATATGACTTGGATCATGTTGGTTTGACAACCTATGGTGCTAAGCACCTATCAACTAATGGTCAATTTTAGGGTTTTAAGTTGATTTCTTCTATAAACCCATGACCCGATGATGGTACCATTGCAACAACCCTATGGTGTTGTCTTCATGACAACTAATGGTGGTGACCAAGGGTGTCAACTGACGTTCACCCCTTAGGTCATGTTTTGGCCTAATTATAAGCTTAATGATCAACAACTAAGTACATTAATGATGTTATCAATCAACGGTGACATTAGCTTGATATTCTATGGTGATTAATAAATACAGTGTTGATCTAAAAACCTATGGTGACTTAATGGTCACTACTGATGGTGTATCAGGTCTCTACAACCTATGGTGAGTTAAGAATGTAGTTGTAGAATCAATTAAGCCCTAAACCAATGGTTTATTGGGTCATTTGATGCAATGGTCAGACCTATACTCCAATTGATGGTTTTAATATATGAACTTGACCTAATGGTTAAGATCAAATGTTTCTTCATCCAATAAATTGGAATGATGCCTAAATGTAATATGTCGGTTCTAATAAATTGATTTAAATGGTTTCCTTTATGAGATCAACTTAAGAAGCTCATTTATTGACGGCTTGTTTTAAATAAACAATCGTTTGTGGTTTTACCCTACTCTTAATGGAACTTTTAATGTTGTTAATCAAGGGATGTCTAGAGTTAAATGGTGACTCTTTCTAGAGAACAACTCAAGGATTTCATAGGTGGTTTATCCAAGGTGTTTACTTATGTAATCAACCGATGGTGTTACCTTTAAACATCCAATGGTTCTAGGTGACACAGTGGTATGGTGATATGGGTTGAATGCTGATGGAACAAATGGAAGGTTACCCTTAATAAGGTATTTTTGCCTATTCACTCATATGAATAGAAGGGATGATAGCCATGTTGTGTTGTTATGTAACCCTAATGAGGTATAGCTTGTTACACCTAGTTTTAATATAACTAAATGATAGTAATTGGGTATGAATAGTTCTTGAATGATTTATACAATCATGGAGTACTCTCTTATTGTTGTTGAAACCCTAGTATGCTATAACCCGATGGTTACACCTTAATTGATGTGTGGGTTCATACTTGAGAATAGTATGGAATGTGATGGTGATGCTTCACCTTATGCATCCATGATCCAATGGGGATGATGTGAGTTAGGGTTTGGGTATAAGTGTTGATTAGTAACATTAATATAATTTATCTTATTGAACCTAACTCTAATGCAAATAGATAAAGATGAGTATTCATGTTGAATAGTCTTATATGATGGCATGATGGTGAAATAACCTCCTTAATATGATCATAACCTTAATGTTTTAATTGGTGGTTAACATAGCCACACGGTTGATACTTTTTTATGCTAAAAGTGTGCATTATGAATATGATGAGGGCTAATCATAACTAGATTCCTTGAATATTGATGTAATAAAGGAATGTTCTTAATGTTAATATAACCCTGCTATGATTTTTTATGAATGTCGCCTAGATCATTAATGTAATATTGTGTTGATCCGGTGTATTATATGTAAGTGATGTTATTGAGCCTTGTTATAAGGCATGCAAAGATAATTTTGATCTTATAGGGAATAGAATGATGGTCTTAATGACCTTTGAGCATGGTTGAGCCCTGAATGAGGTGTAATCCTTTTGTGTTGATAAGGGTTGATACCATGTGATATTGTGAAAATGATTTATATCTTGTGATAGTATGACGACAAGTGTAGTCTCATGAATGGAAAGTGAATAGTACCATGTGATGATGAGATGAGAAATTATGTTTCACATATTTTATATCTTTTGAAGTTTTGATATGTATATGCTTTCTAGAAGTGAATTAGGGTTTGTATGTCTACTTGTTTGATACAGCCTTAATTCACCCAATTGGCATAACTACTCAAGTGCAACTCTAATCATGTAGTGCCCTGTGCCGTAAAGCCATCTTTAGTGTCAGAATTTGCTAGATGGTGAAACGAGTATTCCTTAGGGAAACTCAGAGCGCATATTATTGAGTATGTGGAGGTGGCAAGTTGAGGATATATCCTTGTCATACACAGTGCAGGTTATGGAGGATGGCTATGGTCATTCCTCAGACATTTGATGTGATTGTGGAAAACTGCAGATGTACCTTGGATTAGAGGGTTTTGTATACCCTGGTTTTTAGTGTCGTGACTTGTACCAAATGCAGACTAGTGGTTAGAAGATTGTCTATATGTCATTGTAGTGGCATCTTTGACTGATATGTCATTGCCTTTTTACTCGTATTGTCTGAGGGGAAGAGATCTTAGGATACTGGCACTCCTACATCTTGTACGGAACTGAATAGCCCTTCACAGGAGTCAGTTGAACTTTGGATGGTACAATTCAAATTCCCTAGGGAATAATAAAAGATGTAAGACATTTGTGTAGCATATCTGTTTAGGGTTACACACAACGCTTCATATTGGATGATAACCCTTGTTTGCTTTCTTTTCATTGAGATCATGTATAGTACAACAAGATATAATAGATATTCTTATGTTATGGATATGCTCATGTTATAAGAGTGTATATACAATAGTCATTTTAAGTTTATAGAGATATTATTACTGTTGGATATGATTATGACATTCATTATCACATATTATTAGTTGCTTATATTGTTAGCTATGCCTTTATAACTAGAGATGCCTATCCTGCTATTCATGCTTATGCAAATAGTTGTGCTTATATTGTCAGCTCTACTTATGATTTGATATGTTCAACTTGATAGACATGCTAATGTTGTTATCTATGCTTATGATACTAGACTTATTCATGATGTTAGAGATGCTCATGCTACTAGACTCCTTATACTATTAATAGGGATATGAGAATAGTATGGATAATGAAGATAATAAATAATGAAGATAGTTATTATCTTCTCCTTTATGTATTTTTTTAATCATCAGTGTTATTGAGATTATTTATTATATATGATTAAGCTTTTTAAACTATCTGATTACCTAAAAATGTTGGAATCAATAAATGTTGTTGGAGGTTATATCTCTTGATGGGACATTGGTCTCACCCTTGTGGTTTGCCACATTTTTTAGGTAATCGACTGTGACAGCAATAGAACCATGGAATGAAAGAGGAACTATAATAATGAATCTTTGAGAAAGTTGATTAGATGTCTAGTGTATCCTATAGTTGTCCTTGTACTCTTAGGTATGGGTAGGAAAAGTTTGTATATGGTGTTTCAAACGAATCAGACTTTTGTTAGCATATTAATGCTTGTTTGTGTGGCATATATGAATATTGTTTTCCTATGTATATATGTTGTGGATAAGGAAAATAGAATAATTTGTATTGAATTCTTGGCAAGAAAGATGTTTGGGCTCTTATGAAAATATTTCTAAGCGGGTGTTGATGATGAAATCGGTTAAATTTACCCACATTTTTGGTTATGTGATTAATTAGTGATTGGTTGTGTTTTATGTTTTGAGTAATGTCGTTCAATGTAACGGGTTCTCACAATACCAAGGCGGACTAGGCTGTTATGTAGTTGGACTCTATATGTCACTACGGTGGACTCATGCTGACTAAGGGCAGAGGAGATCACAGGAGTTTGACTCTCCTAGATCTTGTATGACACTAATTTTGACTTAGCAGTGGTTAGCTAGAGTATGAGTGGTATACTTCATATCCTGTAATGCCCTCCCTAAGTACAGACATGTATATAGCGAAAGCAACATCGAGTTATCTATAACTCGTGTAGTCAAGGGCATTACATAAATTTGGCATTCATAACAACATTATAATCAATCACACAAACTGAATTATTAAAACATTCTCATGATTGTTCTTACAAAAGGAACATAAATGTTATCACATGGAAAACTAACTCAACATATCATGACATAGTCTCTACTCTAAAGTTCAAAACATGTAAACATATAGTCGAATTTGTAAACCTGAGGATCATCTTATTATTGGCATTCCACTAGATCTTATCCTTCTATGTTCTTGTGCTCTAAATCTCTGAGAACTTCTCTGCTCCTGCTCCTCACCTGCAGACATCTCGTCCCCAGCCATGCATTAGAAAAATAGTTGTTAGCGTAAGTGGCATGATTATTCTAATATACATATTGTTGAAGAGATAAAATGCTACAAAATATCTTTGAACATTATAAATATGAAACTAACATTAAACTTTGTACAAGATCTGAAACATAAATACAACTTATCTCTTTAACTTTTTTTTTGACAACAAACAGATCCATTCATTACTCAAGCCATACAGCATCTACAAGTAGAGGAGTACAACCAGAAGAAACCTAGATCAGTCAAGAACATAGATCTAACACCACTACCACTCATATTGGAACGAGATTGAAACACTTCTGTATAGAACTCTCTTCTTCGTGGCTGACCAAAGCAGCTATTGTGAGACATACCTTCAACTTGAGCATAAGGCAGCGGCATTAAGCATGAACCCGACCGATATTCCGTCTGATTGTTGACTCTACCATCCATGGCACGGCTCGAGCAGCAAAGAACCTGGGCAAAAACGAGATCAACCAGGGATCTCATCACTCTCACGAAAGGAGAGACACCCAAACCCCGAAGGGAGAGACAAACGCCAAAGGAACACGGTGAGAAGAATGCAAGAAACTGCCTAGAACTAGGACCAAACGAAAGGCAGGGAGCTGACACAGACTGAACTGAAAAAACAGAGCGAAAGTATCAAAGCGAGAAACGCCCGCCCCCCAGCAGATCTTTTTACTTTATCTTTCTCTGGATACATGTACTCTGGTACCTGGGTCTCATGACCTGCACTAAGGTGCCTGGGTCACATAACCTGGACTCTAGGCCTGGGTTATGTATCTGAATTGGCCTGCACTCTGGTGTCGGGGCCACATGACTTGCACAAAGGGCATGAGTCATGTCTCTCTTATCTTAATCTCTTTCATTATACTTATAAATTAGATTGTCTGCATGGTTTGAACTAAGGTGTCTTTCATTTATGACTTTTATCTGATTTGTAGCCACCATTATACAATAAGTCCTCCTCTATTGGCACTGAAGTGTCCTCTATGGTGCAATGCACCCTCTGTTGGCACAATGTGCCCTCTATTGACACCGAAGTGTCCTCTATGGTGCAACACACCCTCTTTTGGCACAACGTGCCCTCTGTTGACACCGAAGTGTCCTCTATTGTGTAACACACCCTCTATTGGCACATACCCTCTGAAATGGAGTAAACACTCATCTAAATTGGCAACATATGCCTCTGAATCATCCTGGGACTCTCTGAATGATGACTTATCATATCATGTATTATGTGGAGGTTCTGAATTAATTATCTTAAGTCTAAGCTTACTAAATTTTAAATCCGAACTTATCTAAAACTGAATACTGAGTATTAAACATGTACTAAACTCTGAATCTGAATCTAAATCTATATCTAAAAATGAATAATCTCAAAACTGAGATCGAGTCTAAAACCCTTATCATGTATCTTAATCAAATATCAGGCTACCCACATATTGTGTAATATAAATGTGAATCAAAGTTTGATATTCTTATTATCTAGAGAAATATAAATTTGAAAATCTTGTTTGATCGAATGACTCAATTAAATTCTGATATCAGATTTATGACATGTAAGTCTAAAGGCTTAGGAAAATAATCTAAACTTAATATAGGAATACTAAGTATAGAAAATTAACTTAAGTAATAAATATCTAAAATATGATTTCTGACATTATAACTCAACCTATTGAAAGTCTCATGAATCTTAATGCATTCATGTGATCTTAACTCTTATATCTTAAAACACGAATCTTATAAAATTTTATATTGAAAACTTAATCATAACTTAATACATTCTACTCTTATAATCTTATAATGTACTTAATTCTTAGATCGTAATCATTCTAGGAAATCTAAATAACGCTTACTCCTTAGATATTAATCTATTTAAGAAATCTTAATAGCATAATTCTACTTGAAATCTTAATACATCCTTATCCCACATTATCATGATGACTATTGTGTTTGCATATCTTATCTTGTAGTATTATTAATCAATATGAATCATGACAAATAGTCCTTATAGAAAACATGACCCTTTAGTTTTCTCATGAACCGGGTTCATGAGTCTCTATCATTATTAGAAATCTTAAGAACATATCTCTTCTCGAGATATTAGGCACACATAAGGATAAACTCATGCATATATGAATATTTTACTCGTATATCTTAACATAAAATCTTAGAACTCTGGATCACATAAAGTATGAAGTCTTGTGAAAATATACTGAGTTTGATAAATATGAATACTCATGGGCATGAACCACTTACCTATCGTATGCCTAG
Source organism: Alisma plantago-aquatica (assembly GCA_963693085.1). NCBI lineage: Eukaryota > Viridiplantae > Streptophyta > Magnoliopsida > Alismatales > Alismataceae > Alisma > Alisma plantago-aquatica. The sequence goes on along the minus strand of OY856412.1, from coordinate 1,283,825,361 downwards.
TCTTATCAAGAAGACACTGCTTCAAGTTCTGCTCCCAACTTTCTCCTGAAAACCAAAGGATCTATAAGTCTACATGTCTTTTCTTAAAGTCTAGTCTTCTAGAATCTTTAGGGTTGCCAATTAGGGTTTCTTAGTGCATGCATTTGACTCTTGAGTAAAATCTAGGATCATACTCATGATTTAATGTTTTAAAGATTACTAGGGTGTATTATATTACCCTTTGTGGTGGATGAGTTGTTACGGTTAGGGATTGGGTAACATTCACTTCTCTCTGTCTTACTTTATCTACCATTTTGACTTTGGTTTAGGATTTACTCATACTAGCCCTTAATGTGTAGTCATAATGATATTAGATCCATGTTTGAGTTCTCAACAGAATAGAGAGGGACCTGATTCAAATCTCATGTATAAATATTATATGTATATTATAATCACATAATTTCTCCATATTTAGAATATCATTTTAGTATCTTAACATTTTTATTAGAAAGCACTTATCCTCGATCAAGGTGATTGGGAATTTTTATTTGATTGTTGGGGCATAACAATAGGTTCCAAATTAAAAAGTATGGCTAAATACTATTAGTTTCTTAGTTTTAGTTTATTAATGTAACATTAATGTTCATACCTATCCATCAATTCTTAGGGTCATTATCTGGACCAGATAATAGCTTCATGATAACCATATTGTATTTCGTTTTAATAATTTCATGATGAACACATTGTTTACTAAGGCTTTGTAAAGTTTCAATAGTTATTAATCCACCCATAGATGAGATACATTGGTAAAGAATGTAAAATCGGAACACAAAACTATGGCTTGTGTCTGAGCAGAACGAAAAACCAAAGCATTGTATCCCTCCTTCGAGTAGTAGTGTCATGATCGGTCTTGAGGCAGGATGGTATTTAAGTAATAGAAGGACTTGTAAACTGGCTTTGTTTTTCCAGGTTGAGTCTAACAGCCCTTTGCCCGGGGTCAGGAGGTGACCAGAGTGGGGACTCCAGTTCACCGTGACACAGCAGAAAATAGGGTAAGAAAAGAGCAAGCCATGTAAAAGGAGAAAGGAAGGGTTCTCGCATCCTCAACTCATCGAGCAACCATTCACAGATCAAACGAGTTCAAGCTTAATACCACGAGGCCAAAATAGGGGAAACATGGGCAACACATCCATGGAACCACTGTACGGGGACAACAGAGGAGATGAGATCTAAGCGGTTACCATTAGGTCTGACTAATCATGGGTTGAAGAAGCATCACCGGACCCATCCAGACTTCCTTGAAGTCTCCCGTTGCGACGTGTGCGTCAGGAGCCTTCCACGGCAAGCTCTTCTCTGAACAGTTGACGGCGGCTTGTTGACTGGATGCCTCACCAGGTCGCGATCAAAAGGGAGACCAGACTCGAGTTTCTGGGACCCTAAAGATGGTGAGAACGAGTGGCATTCATCGGAGGTGGTATAGTGACGGAGAACGACGGTGGTACAGGAAGAAGGTGACAGTGTGAGTTGGGCATTTAGGGTAGGGTGATCATTGGGGATCGAGTTTGGGCTTAAAAGCCGCGGCTTGCTCTCCAGAATCCAGTGGATCTCTCGCCTTTCAAGATAATGGGGACTATCGCGAGGATTTAGGAGGGGATTGAGAGTCACGGATCCACGGGTTTCCGTTGCCAGCTACTCACTTCACGCGAGAGGTAGCGGACGAGGGGCTAGCCCTCGGATCCACATCCAACGGCCGTGGAAGAGTCTGCGTACAGGGAACGGGCGAGAAGGCAACGTGACATCCAAGAACTTAGCCTTATCAAAATGACTTAAGGCCCGTTTGGTTGGATGGAACTCCAACGCATGACAAATCAACTGCACAAGAGTTCCAATTCACTTCGTTTGGTTGAACACTGTTGTAAAATTAGATGGAAAACAAACCCTCACTCATGTGCGTTTTATACTATAGAGTAAGGAAACGGAACTGCGCAGGAAACATGCGCGGTTCATTTTCTCCCCGCAGCCGTGCGATACCAACACCGGCGGTGTTCTCCAGGTGATAATTTTATCTTTGGTGTATGTTCGTTAACCCAGCAGCTGTTTACATGGCAGGTTGGAATAACGACTATTAAGATCACCTTGGTAATTAGATCATTGATGTTGCACAGCTGTACGTGGTTCCAACGTCAATTCGTATGCACACTACACGTTACCAAATGGGAACAAACCAACTCAACAAGATCAATTCGCATGAAACCAAACAAAATACTTGTAGTTTCAGTTCATGCAGTTGAATTTCCTATTTTACAAATTACAACTCTTGGTCTGCGTTGCTTCTACGTAAAACCAAACTAGCCCTTAGGCACAAATAGATAAATCAATTATATTTACTGTATAGCTAGGTAAATTTAGGGTTAAATGATTCATTTTCTTTTGAAATCAATTAGGATACGTATGGTTATCCAAATCAGACCAAAATGTAACCATATTCTAATTACTGTGCCTTGAAAATTATTAAAATTTCAAATTCTCGATTTGGGCATTGAAAACTTCTAAACTAATTAATGTTGTATAAAGTTCAGTAATCCCTAACAAATTGTAGGTCGATCATTTATCTTTGAAATCATGCCATTAAGCTCAACATCTTATCATGTGATAATATTTCAAGTTTGAGATTCGATGTACTTTTATATTTTGAGATATCATCAAATCTAGGCATACTTAGTGACCCTCAATACTCTATTCAATTGTTTGGAAATTTTGCATAAAACCCCTCGAGTTTTTATAAATATGAATTTGAGTACATACTTTAACCTTGTTCTAAATTGAGCCTTTTTTGGGAAGTTTGGGATGTTACAATTCTATCCACCTTAAATAAATTTCGTCCATGAAATTTTCATATACTACCCACCTTAGGATTTCACATATTCTATGCATACTACACTTTTAGGCTCATTTACATACTCTAATTGTAATCATCTCTCATGGTTAAGAACATAATCTAGCATAGGTCTTAGGCGAACATGTTGATATACTACTAATAAATCTCGTAATCTAAATTATACCTTCACCACCTACACTGGAAAGGACTCTAGCATGCCGCTTTTCTAATACTGGATTAGGGTTTTGGTTCACTAAAAAAAACCCAACTCTCTTATCTATGTCATACTATCCACCCTTCATATACTCTCTCGGTCTTACTATGTGTATGATTGGGATTAGATGACTATATGTCTCAAACTTTTAATGCCAACACTTGTTTTCTTTGTCTCCTTTGGATACATGTCGGTCGGTCATATATTAACAGGTGACATGTCATATCACACTTATCTTGACACTTCCTCGTGTAAATGTCCCATACCACATGCACTTGAAAGGACAAAACAAGCATGATTATGCACATAACATTCTCTCTGCAAAACCCCATAAGCATGTGTCCCATACCACAAACATGTGGGAAAAAGAGAGAGAATTCTATATACAACTATAGTGTTAACATAAAAAGTGTAAAACATGTAGGCACATAACCCTAATATTTATCTAAACTTTTGTCTCCTACTTAAAGCTCTACTTAGATTTTTAATATCTTTGACTTACCTCTTCTATACATAGGGCTACTAATTATATTTCTAAATTGGAACTCTACTCTAACTTAAATTCTTATAAGGTGATCTTAAGTAAGAACATGAGAACTCATCTGGTGGTCAACTATAATGTTTCTCTGATACCATATTGCAACACCCTCCCTAAGTACAGACATGTATATAGTGGAAGCAACACCGAGTTATCCATAACTCATGTACTGAAGGGGCATTACATAAATTTGGCATTCATAACAACATTATAATCAATCACACAAACTGAATTATTAAAACATTCTAATGATTGTTCTTAAAAAAGGAACTTAAATGTTATCACATGGAAAACTAACTCAATATCTCGAGTCATAGTCTCTACTCTAAAGTTCTAAACATGTAAACATATAGTCGAATTTGTAAACCTGAGTATCATCTTATAATTGGCCCTCCACCAGATCTTATCCTTCTATGTTCTTGTGCTCTAAATCTCTGAGAACTACTCTTCTCCTGCTCCTCACCTGTGGACATCTCATCCCCAGCAATGCATTGGAAAAATAGTTGTTAGCGTAAGTGGCATGATTATTCTAATATACATATTACTGAAGAGAAAAATGCTACAAAATATCTTTGAATATTATAAACATGAAACTAACATTAAACTTTGCATGGGAGAGGTAGGGGGTCCGTGTTACTGAAGAGATAAAATGTTAGGTCATGGCTCGGGGTCGCGGAGGGCGTGGGAGAGGTAGGGGGCGAATCCCTAGCGACCGTGGGGAGAAGGTTCGTGTTGCTGCAGAGCCATCTTCGACGACTCCTCCAGATCGTTCATCAGCAGAATCTGGAGATGGAGGTAAGCAGATCTATCCTGGTCATTCTGATTCGCCCGCACAACCAAAAGGAAAGGAGGCGGCGGCAGCTTCTTCCTATTCCTCCCCGCCACCCCACCCCGAAAATGAAGCAACCACTGCTCCTCGGATCGCCGACTAGTTGATCTCTAGTAGACAAGATCGGGAGGTTGAAGGGGTTGCTACCATCGACTATGTTGAACCATGTCTCAGGGACGGAGCAAAGTGTGCTTCGATCTCTAGTCTGGAGTGCCCTGTACCAGATTGGGGTGAATTCATCTCTGTTCGGTTTGTAGGAAAGAAACCCTACCGGGAGCAACTGGCAGGGTGGATTTGAAGGCAATGGCATCCCAGCGGGTCTATTGAGATCTTCGCTGAAGAGAGGGAGGGGTTCATAATCAAGTTTCCATCCAAAACTGAGAGTGGTCGAGTGTTGGATGAGGCACCATGGTTCATGGACGAGTCTCTGCTTATTTCCCATAAGTGGAAGTATGGCCCTCCTCTTCCTCCTCTGTCCTTCTCTCAGGTTCCGATCTGGGTTAAAATCGAGAATGTCGATGTTCCTTAGACGCACGACAGCATTGCAAAGGTCGCTAGTACAATAGGGAGGCCAGTGGACTACGATGATAGCTCAACGACTACTGGATGCCTTGGCGCTGCAGCAGCCTGCGTCAAAGTGTGCATTGGCTCCGCCTTGCCCAAGTCGACGAAGGTTGAAGTGGACTCCATCGTCAAGCAACTGAAGATCGAGATAGTTTTGAAACCTGCTTCGTGCCCAAACTACAAGCTATTCGGTCACAGAGCTTCTTCCTGCCCGTCTAAGTCCAGGAAACCTCCTCCAGACAACGATCTGCAAGTTAGGTACGGGAAGAAGAAAGGTGTTTGTTTAAATGCCTCTTCAGAGAAGGCGGATATAGATGCTACAGAGCTAGGGGGTTCGTCATCGTTGATGAGTGGTACTGGTGAGGACGACGATTGCTTGCAGAAGCTCATTGCTCAGCAGGTTCAAGACGTTGTCATTACCTGTAGTACATCGACCTACGATCATATACCCAAAGCTATTAGAGACGAGATTATAGAATCGGACATGTTTGGGTCTTCCCTGATATGCAATCTCGATAGTCTCAATCTAGAATGGGAATTGGAGTTTGCTCGTAGCTTCTCTGAATCTTGGAAGGTTAATAAAATCTGGAAAAGTGGCGGCTTCTCTGCTGACTACCAACTTAGAAAAGAACAACTTTTCGAGGAAGATGTTGGCTCCATGGATGACTCTTGTTCAAGTATTGAATCTGACCGTCTGGTGCTTGAATCCCTGGAGTTTGAGGAATCATGGGACAACAGGAAAAAGAAATCTGCAAAGATGAAGAGAGATGGGGGTTGAGTTTCTGCTTTGGCCTCTTCTTTTTATGTTGCAGGTCTCGGGATGTGCATAAGGACTGATGAATGGGCTTGGTGTTGGTTTTTCAAGGTTACACTATTCTCTGTCTAGCTGACCAGTCCTTACAACTTCAGTGGTGAGCTTATTTCTAGTGTGTGAATGTTCAGTTTAATAGGGACTCTATGGCTTTGAATCCAGTTCTGTGTCCTCGATGAGTGTCTTATCTACCGGAGTAAGCAGCTGGTTTTTTTGGCTTTACATATGAATTGATCGGATGATCTTTGTACTTTTATTCTTTGGCTTTAGTTTGGATTTCTATTGGCTGTTTAGTCCACTCACATTCAGGAAGATGAGGTTAATGCCAGCTGTGCGATTGCTCAGTTGACTGATCCAATCTGTGCAAAAGGATTAATGGTTCGTAGGTTTTTTGTGGTTTTTCTTTGTTTTGCCAGAATTCTGATGACCCAGATGATAGTAGCGGGCCTTATTGCGGTGCTACTCCTGCGAGTTCCTTGATCCTAAACTGACAATACTGGCTACCCTTGTTGTCATACTTTCAGAAGATTGGATCTAATGCTATTGTCAACTTGAGTTGTTCGGGAGTGTCATTGTTTTTGTATTTCTGGTCTCTCTTGAGTCTGTATTGCTATAATGTTCCTCCTGTTATTTAGGTAGTTGATTACTAGTTAGTATATTAGTGTGAGAATGCTTTGTTTAGTTTTTTGGATGCTTCATCCAGGTCTGTATTGGGGTGCAATCTTCTTTGTACCCAAAGTTTTGGGCATCAAATTTTAGTAACATGAATTTTCACTGACCAAAAAAACATTAAACTTTGCACAAGATCTGAAACATAAATACATCTTATCTCTGTAACTTATCTCTTATCTTTTTACTTTATCTTTCTCTGGAGACATGTACTCTGGTACTTGGGTCTCATGACCTGCACTAAGGTTCCTGGGTCCCAAAACCTACACTCTAGGCATGGGTTATGTCTCTGAATTAGCCTGCACTCTGGTACCTGGGCCACATGACTTGCATAAAGGGCCTGAGTCATGTCTCTCTTACCTTAATCTCTTTCATTATACTTATAAATAAAATTGTGTGCATGCTTTCAACTAAGGTGTCTTTCATTTACGACTTTTATCTTATTTGTGGCCACCATTATATGATAAGTCCTCCATTGTTGACACCGAAGTGTCCTCTATGGTGCAACGCACCCTCTGTTGGCACAATGTGCTCTCTGTTGACACCGAAGTGTCCTCTATGGTGCAACACACCCTATGTTGGCACAGTGTGCCCTCTGTTGACACTGAAGTGTCCTCTATGGTGAAATGCACCCTCTGTTGGCACAACGTGCCCTATGAAATGGAGTAAACACTCCTCTAAATTGGAAACAGATGCCTCTGAATCATCGCGGGACTCTCTGAATGAGGACTTATCATATAATGTATTATGTAGAGGTTCTGAATTATTTGTCTTAAGTCTAAGCTTATGAAATTCGGAATCTAAACTTATCTGAAATTGAATACTGAGTATTAAACATGTATTGAACTCTGAATCTGAATCTAAATCTATATCTAAAAATGAATAATCTAAAAATTGAGATCGGTTCTAAAACCCTTATCATGTATCTTAATCAAATATCTAGCTACCCACATATTGAGTAATATTAATCTGAATCAAATTTTGATATTCTTATTATCTGGAGAAATATAAATTTGAAAATCTTGTTTGATCGAATGACTCAATTAAATTCTGATATCAGATTTATGACATGTAAGTCTAAAGGCTTAGGAAAATAATCTAAATTGAATATAGGAATACTACGTATATAAAAGTAACTTAAGTTATAAATATCTAAAATATGATTTCTGACGTTATAACTCAACCTATTGAAAGTCTCATGAATCTTAATGCATTCATGATCTTAACTCTTAAATATTCAAACATGAATCTTATATAATCTTATCTTACAAAATTATTCATAACTTAATACATTCTACTCTTATAATCTTATAATGTACTTAATTATTAGATCTTCATCATTCTAGGAAATCTAAATAACACTTAGTCCTTAGATATTAATCTATTTAAGAAATCTTAATAGCATAATTCTACTTGAAATCTTAGTACATCCTTATCCCACATTATCATGTATGACTATTGTGGTTGCATATCTTATCGTGTAGTATTATTAATCAATATGAATCATGACTAATAGTCCTTATAGAAAACATGATCCTTTAGTTTTCTCATGAACCGGGTTCATGACTCTCTATCATTCTTAGACATCTTAAGAACATATCTCTTCTCGAGATATTAGGCACACACAAGGATAAAGCCATGCATATATGAATATCTTACTCGTATATCTTAACATAAAATCTTAGAACACTAGATCAAATAAAGTATGAAGTCTTGTGAAAATATATTGAGTTTGATAAATATGAATACTCATGGGCAAGAATCACTTACTTGTCGTATGCCTAGTCTTATCAAGAGGGCACTGCTTCAAGTCACGCTCCCAACTTTCTCCTAAAAATCAAAGGATCTATAAGTCTACATGTCTTTTCTTAAAGTCAAGTCTTCTAGGATCTTTAGGGTTGCCAATTAAGGTTTCTTAGTGCATGTATTTGACTCTTGAGTAAACTCTAGGATCATACTCATGATCTAATGTTCTAATGATTACTAGGGTGTATTATATTTCCCTTTGTGGTGGATGAGTTGTTACAGTTAGGGATTACGTAACATTCACTTCTCTCTATCTGACTTTATCTACCATTTTGACTTTGGTTTAGGATTTACTCATACTAGCCCTTACATGTAGTCATAATGATATTAGATCCATGTTTGAGTTCTCAATAGAAAAGAGAGGAACCTGATTCAAACCTCATGTATAAATAGTATATGTATATTATAATCACATAATTTCTCCATATTTAGAATATCATTTTAATATCTTAACATTATTATTAGAAACCACTTATCCTCGATCAAGGTGATTGGGTTTTTTTATTTGAGTGTTGGGTCATAAAAATAGGTTCCAAATTGAAAAGTTTGGATAAATACTATTAGTTTATTAGTTTTAGTATATTAATGTAATGTTCATACCTATCCATTAATTCTTAGGGTCATTATCTGGACAAGATAATAGCTTCATGATAACCATATTGTACTTTATTTTGATAATTTCATGATGAACACATTGTTTACTAATATAAGGACCCTGACCTCCGTTTTGGGCTTACCCTGTTTGTTTTGCCTAAACCTTGTGCTTGGTTGCTTGCTAATCACCTTTAGTGGTGATTAGGGTTTGCTTGTGTTTTGTTGAGAGTTGGAGGTGCTACTTGCAAAATAACCTAAGTTAGGGTTGAAGAGCAAGTTTGTCACCTTGAGAAATGTCTTTCTCTCTCTTTGCTTCCTCTAGAGTTGAGAGGGAGGTTTGGGCTCGTGCCTTGAGTTGACTTGGGCTTTGTTGAAGCTCTGTTGGGCCTTGTTTCACCCTTGTTTGGGCCCTGCCTTGCCTTGTTGAGCCTTATATCGGGCAAGGATGCCTTGTGTCGTCCATGAAGTGTCGGACAAGGATATGTCGGCCATGATGCAGTGGTGTATCGGGCATGGTATGATGTGTGTGTCAACCTTTGACCTCTTTGACCTTCTTGCTTTGGTTGTGTCACCCTAGCTTGGACATGTGGTTGATCCTTGGATGAGTGGGTGGCATGACTTGTGCATGTGTCTTGCAAGGTGGCAAGACGTGTGGACAAGTGTCCCTTGGTAAGGTGACACCTTGTCTTGGTTCCCCCTTTCATCCTTTTCTATATATACCTTTCCTTTCTGTTCCTTAGGAACCCTTTAGCTCTTTGTTTCCCTTCTCTTCTTTGGTGCACAACACACCTCCTTTGGAAGTGCTTGGTGGTTGATCCCCCTTGGTAGAGATCTCTTCTTCTTCCTCTATCTTGGTGGCCAAACCCTAGGTGGACCTTGTTTCCTTAGTAAACATCTTCCATCTCTCCTTAGCATCTTCTTCTCCATCTTGCCTACTCTTCGGCCATGGTGGTTATGATTCTTGTTCCTTTTCTTGAGGTGGACGAAAGTGGTGTGCTCGGAGCTAGGATCTTGAAGCTTGGATCTTTGGAGCTTGAGGATCTTTCTTAAGGCGGGTTACATAACTTCTAACCCTAGCTATACTACTTTCTTTTATGTTGCACGATTCATATATGTTTATAATTGGCCATGCATGTTGTGTTTCTGCTCTAACACATATCTTTGATCTTATGAATATAGTGAGCATGTTGTTGATGATGTTGTCGAAGTTTATATATCTTTGGATCAAGTTGGCCAAACCCATAGTTTGGAGTTTTCTTTGGTAGCAATACTTCTTTATCTCCTTGGTCATGAGAAGTGAGTTTGTGCCCTAGTGATATAGGCAATACGCCTCTCTCTTTTAAGTTGAGAGGTGAGTATATACTCTAGTTTCTTGGGCAACACCCTCCTCTCACCATGGACTTGAGGGATGAGCTCTTGGATGGATGATGACCTAGGTTGAGGATGATCCTTATTGTTGCCCGATTTGTGATAGAGGTTGTGCAAAACCCTCTCTCTTGGTTGTAGAGAGGTGAGCCGATCATCTTGATCAATTAAGGTTTGTTGCTCATGCTCTTGAGGTTGAAGATGACCTTATCGGGTTGAGCCTTGTGCCTTGCACGGTATGTCCTTTTTGTAAGCGCTTCCCGATAGCCTCTTGTCTAGGGTTTTACCCTTGGCCGATACACCTAGTTGAGATGGTTGGCTAGGTGCCCGATATGATTTGGCTGATATGGATCCTAGTAGGCTATCCTTGTGTTGGGCAACATGGTTTATTTTTAGTGATGCCCGATATGGTGATATAGAGAAACCCTAGTATGTGCCTTAAGTGGTGGCCGATATGAGAAGCTTGACTTAGATGGACGATATGGCCTTCTTGACCTAATTGGTGTTCTCCCCTTGGCCGATATGATGCTTAGACAACATCTTTGTTTGGTTCCTTAGGAGACACAAGTTGGGTGAGTTTCAACTGCCCGATATGGGTTGAGTGGAAACCCTAGTTGTTGCTTTGATAGAGGCCAATATGGAGTGTTTCCCTTGTTGACTGATAGGCTTCGTTGAGGTTCTTTTGTGTCGCCTGTGTCATGAACATGTTGGGCGATACATTGCTGGCTTGGGGCGCCATGATCTCAGCCGATACAGTGGTGAGAATGGTTGGCCAATACAACCCTAACCCTAGCTGGCTGGTAGGGTTCTAGCTGATACATCAGCTGCACGATACACCTCTTGAGTTAGCTGCACAATACGCCTCTTGGGCACTAGTTGCACGATACTTGTGCACCTGGTATGCACGACAAGGTTGCATGATAACACCATGTTCTCTAGTTGTACGATTCACCTTGGGTGGTGGTTTGATATCTTCTAGGGTTGGTCGATATGTGGCTAAATGCCTGGGCCGGTAAGCTTTTGGTGAGGGTTGTTACCCTGCTCGATACCACCTGTGGTGAGGGACGCGCTACCCGCCAAACTTTTAGTGAAGGTAGCAGGAGCTTTTAGTGAGGGTTTTTGATAACCCGAGAACCTAGCAGATAGTTCTTGATAATGTAGTTATATCTTTGATGATAATGATGATATGGTTTAACCACCTTGAGCCCCGCATCGATGATGATAATGATACATGATGATAGGTTGTGAACCAGGTATTTTTGGAAGGTCATGATGTTGTTACATAGGATGTTGCTTCACATGATGATGCGGCACATGATTATGATCACATGCATGGGGCATGATGTATGCTCATGGTTGATAATAGTATTATGATGATACAGCTTATGCTTCTTAAAATGATAGCATGATAATCCTGTAAATCTATGATGGCTTAAGTAATCTCTCTAGATGTATATACTAACCATGCAGGTATGTTGTTTGATTCATAGCCAGGTAACAGCTATGAGGTATCTGTGCTTTGAATAGCACCATGTGATGATAATACTTGTTAATGAGATAACAGGCCGATAGGTCTGAGGACCTGATAAAGGCTGAGTACCTAGTTGAGGTGTTATCCTCTGATGTTGAGATAAGGGATTGCTATCCTAGAATGTTGATGCATGATTATGATGCCTTGAGAGGCAGTGGTTGATATAATGAGGGATTTAGGTCCCAGGACAGTATGATGATGGAAATAATGATGTAATTCTATAAGGCTATGTTTATACTTTGGTTGCCTCAACAATTGGCTTAATATATACTAATTAATTATAGATGAACATATCATGTAGTTTGCCCTGGCCATAGATCCATCATCGTTAGTATCATGGTGATGGTAAAATAGGTTTATCCTGCGGGATTTGCCTGGAGCGCATATTGTTGAATATGTGAGGTTTTCCCCTAGCCTAAAATAGGAGGAATGTGAGTACCACTGTGAATATATGGAGCATGGTGAACAGACCCATGACTCAGGATATGTGATGATGAGCATGAGGCGTTCATGGCTTGGATGTATGTACTAGCACCTGTGTCAAGGTGAGCTAGAGTTATGGGTAGCTTGCGGAGCTGTCCTTGAGGCTGAGGCCATATAAGCATGAGACTGCGGTCCTACTTTGGTATTTGTGCACTGACCACAATGAGGTGAGGTCATTGAGTCTGGCTCTCCCATTGACCTTGTATGGCACCGGTGTTTGGGCTTCGCAGCCAAAGGTTGGATTTGAGCAGGGACATCTCACTTCCTCAGGGCATAATAAAATATAATCCAGCCGAATAGTATATATTGCTTAGAGAAAAACACGGAACATTGATTGAGACATTGCTTATATAGCTGATCTAGTTATACCTTGCAGTTATGTGTACGATCCTTATATTTTGTGATAAGTTGTTATAAAGCTTATCTTGTCAATCATGTTCCATAAAGGAAATCTGGATATAGGCATCATTAATATCTTGATAAGAATGATGGGAATAATGGTCTTGATCAGTATACTGCTCTTGTTACACGCTTTATCAGTTATCTACTTTTATTGCTTTAATCTTCTGAGGTTTTATAGTTTCGGCGGAGAGTTATGTTTCTCGTTGGGACTGTGTGTCTCACCCCGCTGGTTTACAACCTTTTTAGGGGATCGCTTTAGACGTAGTGGTGGTCGTGAGGTTGCGGCTGAGAAGCAAGAAGAGCAGTAGAAGGCAAGAGATGGACATGCTGTTGTTTTGGTGGTTTTGTAGTAACGTCCTAGAGTCATCCCTGTACTCTCAGGTCCTCAAAGGTGTTTGACGACGTTTCACGATGAATAGATGTTATAATTTTTGGTATATCCTGCTACTGGTCGTATGTGGCCCGTTATGTATGTATAAACAGGTGACGAACTCTGGTACTAACAGAACAACTGGTTCTGATAAGCTGTAGACATATATCAAAGCTTGTAATATTTTCATAATATGTTTCTCCGCATGATCTGGATGTAAAAGTTCTCTTATGTATGCTTTCCACAATCAGTTTTAATTAACCCGTGTTTTCGGTAATATGTGGTTCCGCACGTTTTTGCGTGTCATCCCGCTGTCTGTGTGATGACGGGGTGCCACAATAAGTTTTGGTATCAGAGCCCTAGGTTCACCGAGTCTATAGGGATCTAGGTTGCGTCTGTTCTTGTGAGTTTCTCAGATTTTCTTACAATGATCTTCTTCCCTCAGCGGAAGAAAAGCTTAAAGATGTCTGGAAACCATGAAGAACATGTTGCCAAGAATAACGAGGCTGCATCAGTTGATGGAGCTAGAGTGCGGGCACATGAAGATCGGGTGCCTGAGGTCCCCCAACTTGACCCAGCCATTCTTGAAAACCCTGCCTACCAGTAGCTTATGGGGAAGTTGATGGCTACGATGAATCACATGGTAGAAAGAGTGCCAGTGCCTCCGCCAAGAGCACAGGCTCCCCATGGTGAATCATCAGGCATTGGGAAGACCTTTGAGCAGCTTCGCCGAGTCAGAGATTCAGATTACGCTGGAACGGCTGATCCGGCGGATGCAAATCTGTGGCTGACAGGTCTCGAGAAGGCCTTTCGGATCCTCGACATCCCTGAAGCAGACAAAGTCAAGCACACTGTCTACCTTCTAAAGGGTAGTGTTGGCCACTGGTAGGCCATTGAGGAGGAAAAGTGACCCGGTGAGGTGATCGGTTGGGAGGTTTTCTGGCGAGAGTTTGTCAGCAGATACTTTCCGAAGACGTATCTGTACGAGAAGATCAACCAGTTTGAGCGTCTACACCAAGGGTCGATGAGCATCACCGAGTATGAAGCCAAGTTCATGGACTTGCTGAGATTTTGTCCTCACATGGCAGAGACAGATGATGAGCGGATCAGGTGGTTTGAGAAAGGTTTGAGTGCTGAGTTGTTGACACCTGCTGCTGCTTTGGAGAATTGGGAACGGTTTTCCACGTTCATGGAGTTCGTCCACAGGATTGAATGGTCTGTGAGGGAGAAAAGGGAGTCCATGACCAGGAAAAGGCCTGCTTAGTTCCAGGGACAGAGATCTGGTGGCTTTAGGAAGCCAAGGTTTTCGGCACCTTCTGTAATGCAGAGTTCTCGTACACCATCTCAGTGGTCTCCAAGTAAGGGAAGAGGGTGTGGATTTTCACCATCCAAAGCACACAGTACCACTTCTGTGACAGTGACAGGGCCGTCTAGCCCATAGTTGGAAGGCAGGTCATGTTATCACTGTGGACAAACTGGGCATTTGAGGTCAAATTGCCCAAGGAGAGACGTTGAAGTAACACAACAACCAAGACAGAGTCAACAAGTGTCAGACAGACAACAGTCTAGTGGGCGAGGACGTAGTCAAGCGTCGCAAGCAGGATTGTCTGCTCAAGGAAGCAGAGGGTGAGGACGACAACAAGCAACGACTCAATTCTATGCTATGAGTCAGTCGGAGGCGATAGTCAACCCGCGAGTGGTGGCAGATCAGATGGAGTTATTTCATTCTGATTTGTTTTCTTCTTGCTTTATATCCGTTCCGGTTGACCCGGGTGCTACACACTCTTTTATCGCACATAGTCTGGTTGAAAACAATCATGTACCTGTTAGTTGTAAGAAAGATAGCATGTTATTAGAAACCCCTCTCGATGGTTCCTCGATGCTTCGAGAGGAGTGTCCGTCATGTGTCCTATCTTTCTCGGGACACAATATACAAGTGGATCTTATACCACTTGATATGCATGGATTCGATGTGATCCTTGGGATGGATACCTTAGAGAAGTATAAGGTTGTGTTGGACTGTGGTTCCAAGCAGGCAGTGTTTAATGACGACGAAGAAAAGTTGCTCTTCCAAGGAGATAGGAAGATTCTCCCGACGTGTTTAGTTTTAGTGATGGTTGCAGAGAAGTTGCTGCGGCAAGGTTGTAAGGCATTCTTAGCTCACGTTGTGGATACCAAGGCAAAAGGTCCTAGCCTTGAGGAGGTGATGATTGTCCGAGAGTTTACAGATGTGTTTCCTGATGAGTTCCCCGGTGTTCCCCCACCTCGAGAGATTGATTTTGAGATCAATCTGGTGCTAGGAACACATCCAATTGCTCAAACACCGTACCGGATGGCTCTAGCCGAGATGGCAGAACTCAAGAAGCAGTTATAGGAGTTGTTAGACAAAGGTTTCATCAGACCAAGAACATCGCCTTGGGGTGCTCCAGTCTTGTTCGTTAAGAAGAAGGACGGGTCGATGTAGTTGTGTATAGATTATCGACAGTTGAACAAAGTCACGATCAAGAACAAGTACCCGTTGCTGAGGATAGACGATCTGTTTGATTAGTTGTGTGGCGCTGCAGTATTCTCAAAGATCGATCTACGGTCTGGATATCATCAGTTGAGGATTAAGGCGAATGACATACCAAAGTCAGCTTTTAGGATGAGGTATGGTCACTTTGAGTTTGTGGTTATGTCGTTTGGGCTAACCAACGTGCCTTCTGCTTTCATGGATTTGATGAATAGGGTGTTCCGTCTATTTCTAGATCAGTTTGTTGTAGTCTTCATAGATGAAATTTTGATCTATAGCCGGGACAGGCAAGAGCATGAACAACATCTTCGACAAGCGTTGACTCTTCTTCGCCAACATCAGTTGTATGCCAAGTTCAGCAAATGCGAGTTCTGGTTGAAGGAAGTGACATTCTTGGGTCACGTGATATCTATAGAAGGAGTCAGAGTGGACCTTAAGAAGGTGGAGTCAGTGGCAGATTGGGAGAAACCAAAGACGTGAAAGAAGTTCGTAGTTTTCTGAGTTTGGCAGGATACTACCGGAAGTTTATCAAGGACTTCAGTGTGATCACGTTGTCGATGATAAAGTTGACCAGGAAGGATGTACCTTTTGTTTGGGATGATCATTTTCAGCAAGCTTTCCAAAGTTTAAAGGAGAAGCTGACTAGTTCTCCAGTGCTAGTGCTGCTAGAGCCTGGGAAAGGCTATGTTGTTTTCTGCGATGCTTCCAAGAAGGGCCTAGGATGTGTGCTGATGCAGGAGGATCATGTGGTTTCTTTTGCTTCGCGACAGCTTAAGAAACATGAGGAGAACTATCCAACACATGATTTGGAGTTGTCAGCGGTGGTCCATGCACTAAAGATTTGAAGGCACTATCTTTATGGGGAAGTGTGTCAGATCTTTATAGATCATAAGAACTTGAAATACATCTTTTTGCAGAGTGAGCTAAACATGAGACAACATCGTTAGATGGAGCTAATCAATGATTATGATTACACCATTGAGTATTATCCTGGTAAGGAAAATGTGGTAGTTGATGCGCTTAGTAGAAAGTCTTCTTCTCTCCCCACGAAGAAGACACAGTTGAGTTCCTTGGTATGCCATATGAGGGATATGTTTGTGTCCTTGCGGCAGATGAATGTGCAGTTGGAAGTTTCCTTGTTGGCAGGACTGTTGGAACAGATGCAAGTCAAGCCTACGCTGAGACAGCAGATCAAAGACGCACAACATGCATATGATACAATGCAGTTGATCAGGTCAGAGCTCAGTAGCGAAAAGTGTGATGGGTTCTATGAGTCCGCGGATGGACTAGTTTGCTATCATGGTAGGATGGTGGTCCCTGATGTTAATAATCTAAGAAAGCTAGTACTCGAGGAAGCACACACATCGATGTATGCTATGCATCCAGGAGTCACCAAGATGTATCATAATCTGAAGGACCTGTATTGGTGGTCTGGCTTGAAGAAGGATGTAGCCGAGTTTATGGCTAAGTGCGCACTATGTCAGCAAGTTAAAGTTGAGCATCAAAAGCCGGCAGGTACGTTGCAACCCATGCTGATACCACAATGGAAATGGGATCATATAACCATGGATTTCATATTTGGTCTATCAAAGACAACTATGAATCATGATTCCATTTGGGTAATAGTGGACAGGCTGATAAAATCTGCTCATTTCATACCGGTAAAGATGACATATACAACAAAAAAGCTTGCTCAGGTATATGTAGATGAGATAGTGTGTTTGCATGGTGTACCAGCAACAATAGTCTCCGATAGAGGTCCTCATTTCATAAGTCATTTCTGGGAACAGTTGCACAAAGCATTGGTAACGTAGTTGAGATTCAGTACCGCCTTCCACCCGCAGACGGATGGACAGTATGAAAAGACTATTCAGACTTTGGGTAATCTTCTCTGAGCATGTGTTTTACAGTTCCTAGGCAGTTGGGATGTGTATCTCAGTTTGATAGAGGTCTCTTACAATAACAGTTACCAGCGAAGCATTGACATGGCTCCTTATGAGGCTCTATATATAAGGAAGTGCAGATCCCCTTTATGCTGGTATGAGTCTGGTGAGTATCAGCTTTTGGGTCCTGAGTTAGTGCAGTAGACAACAGAAAAGATCAAAGTGATACAACAACAGTTGAAAATGGCAGAGGACAGACAGAAGTCTTATGTAGACAATCACCGACGACCTTTAGAGTTCCAGGTGGGAGACAAAGTGTATCTCAAGGTCTCACCTTGGAAATGTGTGTTGAGGTTTGTCCGGAAAGGCAAACTAGCACCCAGGTATATGGGGCCATACTCGGTAATAGCACGTGTTGGCAAGGTAGCTTACATGTTAGAACTTCTGCCAGAGTTGAACAGGTTGCATCCAGTGTTCCATGTCAGTATGCTGAAGAAAAGTCATCCAGACACAAGATCAGTGATACAACTAGCTGAGGTTGAGCTTGATGAAGACGTGACCTATGAGGAAGGTCCGGCGGTGATCCTTGACAGAAGAGTAAAGAAGCTAAAGAGGAAGGACATGGCTCTTGTGAAGGTTCTTTAGCATCATCGTGGAGTTGAGTAAGCCACAGGGAGCTTGAGGAAGAGATGAGGAGGAAGTATCCCTCACTTTTCTCTTTGAATTTTGGGGACGAAATCCCTTTGTAGAGGTTTATGGCTTGTAAGGACCCTGACCTCTATTTTGGGCTTACCCTATTTGTTTTGCCTAAACCTTGTGCTTGGTTGCTTGCTAATCACCTTTAGTGGTGATTAGGGTTTTCTTGTGTTTTGTTGAGAGTTGGAGGTGCTACTTGCAAAATAACCTAAGTTAGGGTTGAAGAGCAAGTTTGTCACCTTGAGAGATGTCTTTCTCTCTCTTTGCTTCCTCTAGAGTTGAGAGGGAGGTTTGGGCTCGTGCCTTGAGTTGTCTTGGGCTTTGTTGAAGCTCTGTTGGGCCTTATTTCACCCTTGTTTGGGCCTTGCCTTGCCTTGTTGAGCCTTGTATCGGGCAAGGATGCCTTGTGTCGGTCATGGAGTGTCGGCCAAGGATGTGTCGACCAAGATGGAGTGGTGTATCGGGCATGGTATGATGTGTGTGTCAGCCTTTGACCTCTTTGACCTTCTTGCTTTGGCTGTGTCACCCTAGCTTGGACATGTGGCCGATCCTTGGATGAGTGGGTGGCATGACTTGTGCATGTGTCTTGCAAGGTCGAAAGACGTGTGGACAAGTGTCCCTTGGTAAGGTGACACCTTGCCTTGGTTCCCCCTTTCATCCTTTTTTATACATACATTTCCTTTCTCTTCCTTAGGAACCCTTTAGCTCTTTGTTTCCCTTCTCTTCTTTGGTGCACGACACACCTCCTTTGGAAGTGCTTGGTGGTTGATCCCCCCTTGGTAGAGATCTCTTCTTCTTCCTCTAGCTTGGTGGCCGAACCCTAGGTGGATCTTGTTTCCTTGGTAAGCATCTTCCCTCTCTCCTTAGCATCTTCTTCTCCATCTTGCCTATTCTTCGGCCATGGTGGTTATGATTCTTGTTCCTTTTCTTGAGGTAGCCAAAAGTGGTGTGCTTGGAGCTAGGAGCTTGAAGCTTGGAGCTTTGGAGCTTGCTTAAGGCAGGTTACATAACTTCTTACCCTAGCTATACTACTTTCTTTTATGTTGCATGATTCATATATGTTTATAATCGGACATGCATGTTGTGTTTCTGCTCTAACACATATCTTTGATCTTATGAATATAGTGAGCATGTTGTTGATGATGTTTTTGATGTTTATATATCTTTGGATCTAGTTGTCTGAACCCATAGTTTGGAGTTTTTTTTGGTAGAAACACTTCTTTCTCTCCTTGGTCATGAGAAGTGATTTTGAGCCCTAGTGATATAGGAAATACCCCTCTCTCTTTTAAGTTGAGAGGTGAGTCTATACTCTAGTTACTTGGGCAACACCCTCCTCTCACCATGGACTTGAGGGATGAGCTCTTGGATGGATGATGACCAAGGTTAAGGATGATCCTTGTTGTTGCCCGATTTGTGATAGAGGTTGTGCAAAACCCTCTCTCTTGGTTGTAGAGAGGTGAGCCGATCATCTTGATCAATTAGGGTTTGTTTCTCATGTGCTTGAGGTTAAAGATGACCTTGTCGGGTTGAGCCTTGTGCCTTACACGATATGTCCTTTTTGTAAGTGTTTCCCGATAGCCTCTTGTCTAGGGTTTTACCCTTGGCCGATACACCTAGTTGAGATGGTTGGCTAGGTGCCCGATATGCTTTGGCCAATATGGAGCCTAGTAGGCTATCCTTGTGTTGGGCGACATGGTTTAGTTTTGGTGATGCCCAATATGGTGGTATAGAGAAACCCTAGCAGGTGCTTTAAGTGGTGGACGATATGAGAAGCT
Organism: Alisma plantago-aquatica; assembly: GCA_963693085.1. NCBI lineage: Eukaryota > Viridiplantae > Streptophyta > Magnoliopsida > Alismatales > Alismataceae > Alisma > Alisma plantago-aquatica. Next base: position 1,283,805,462 of record OY856412.1, on the reverse strand, counting down.
TGACTTAGATGGATGATATGGCCTTCTTGACCTAAGTGGTGTTGTCCCCTTGGTCGATATGATGCTTAGACAACATCTCTGTTTGGTTCCTTGGGCGACACAAGTTGGGTTGAGTTTGAGCTGCCCGATATGGGTTGAGTGGAAACCCTAGTTGTTGCTTTGATAGAGGTCGATATGGAGTGTTGCCCTTGCTGACCGACAGGCTTCCTTGAGGTGCTTTTGTGTCGCATGTGTCATGAACATGTTGGGTGATACATTGTTGGCTTGGGGCGCCATGATCTCGGTCGATACATTGGTGAGAATGGTTGGCCAATACAACCCTAACCCTAGTTGGTTGGTAGGGTTCTAGCTGCTACATCAGCTGCACGATACACCTCTTGAGTTAGCTGCATGATACGCCTCTTGTCTAGTTGCACGTTACACCTTGGGTGGTGGTTTGATATCTTCTAGGGTTGGCCGAAATGTGGCTAAATGCCTGGGCCGGTAAGCTTTTCGTGAGGGTTGTTACCCTGCCCGATACCACCTGTGGTGAGGGACACACTACCCACCACACTTTTAGTGAAGGTAGCAGGAGCTTTTAGTGAGGGTTTTTGATAACCAGGGAACCTAGCAGATAGTTCTTGATCATGTAGTTATATCTTTGATGATAATGATGATATGGATGATATGGTTTAACCACCTTGAGCCCCGCATCTATGATGATAATGAGACGTGATGATAGGTTGTGAACCAGGTATGTTTGGAAGGTCATGATGCTGTTACATATGATGTTGCTTCACATGATGATGTGGCACATGATTATGATCACATGCGTGGGGCATGATGTATGCTCATGGTTGATAATAGTATTATGCTGATACAACTTATGCTTCTTAAAATGATAGCATGATAATCCTGTAAATCTATGATTGCTTAAGTAATCTCTCTGGATGTATATACTAACCATGCAGGTATGTTGTTTGGATTCATATCCAAGTAAGAGCTATGAGGTATTTGTGTTTTGAATAGCACCATGTGATGATAATCCTTGTTAATGAGATAACCGACTGATAGGTTTGAGAACCTGATAAAGGATGAGTGCCTAGTTGAGGTGTTATCCTTTGATGTTGAGATAAGGGATTGCTATCCCAGAATGCTGATGCATGATTATGATGCCTTGAGAGGCGGTGGTTGATATAATGAGGGATTTAGGTCCCAGGACAGTATGATGATGTCAATAATGATGTAATTCTATAAGGCTATGTTTATACTTTAGTTGCCTCAACAATTGGCTTAAAATATACTAATTAATTATAGATGAACATATCATGTAGTTTGCCCTGGCCATAAATCCATCATCGTCAGTATCATAGTGATGGTGAAACAGGTTTATCCTGCGAGATTTGCCTAGAGCGCATATTGTTGAATATGCGAGGTTTTCCCCTAGCCTAAAATAGGAGGAATCTGAGTATCACTGTGAATATATGGAGCATGATGAACAGACTCATGGCTCAGGATATGTGATGATGAGCATGATGCGTTCATGGCTCGGATGTATGTACTAGCACCTGTGTCAAGGTGAGCTAGAGTTATGGGTAGCTTGCGGAGCTGACCCTGAGACTGAGGCTATATAAGAATGAGACTGCGGTCCTGCTTCAGTTTTCGTGCACTGACCACGAGGAGGTGAGATCATGGAGTCCGACCCTCCCATTGACCTTGTATGGCACCGGTGTTTGGGCTTCACAACCAAAGGTTGGATTTGAGCAGGGACAACTCACTTCCTCAGGGCATAATAAAACGTAATCCAGCCGAATAGTATATCTTGCTTAGAGAAAAATACGGAACATTGATTGAGGCCTTGCTTATATAGCTGATCTAGTTATACCTTGCAGTTATGTGTACGATCCTTATATTTTGTGATAAGTTCTTATAAAGCTTATCTTGTCAATCATGTTCCATAAAGGAAATCTGGATATAGGCCTCATTAATATCTTGATAAGAATGATGGGAATAATGGTCTTGCTTAGTATACTGCTCTTGTTATACGCTTTATTAGTTATCTACTTTTATTGCTTTAATCTTCTAATGTTTTATAGTTTCGACGGAGAGTTATGTTTCTCGTTGGGACTGTGCGTCTCACCCCGCTGGTTTACAACCTTTTTAGGTGATCACTCTAGACGTGTTGGTGGTCGTGAGGTTGCGGCTGAGCAGCAAGAAGAGTAATAGAAGGCAAAAGATGGACATGTTGTTATTTTGGTAGTTTTGTAGTAGCGTCCTAGAGTCAACCCTGGACTCTCTGGTCCTCGGAGGTGTTTGACAACGTTTCACGATGACTAGCTGTTGTAATTTTTGGTATATCCTGTTGTTGGCCGTACATGGCTCGTTATGTATGTATAAAAAGGTGATGAACTCTGGTACTAACAGAACAGCTGATTCCGATAAGCTGTGGACATATATCAAAGCTTGTAATATTTTTATAACATGTTTCTCCGCAGGATCTGGATGCAAAAGTTCTCTTATATATACTTTCCGCAATCGGTTTTAATTAACCCGTGTTTTCGGTAATATGTGGTTCTGCACGTTTTCGCGTGTCATCTAGCTATCTATGTGATGGTGGGGTGTCACAACTAAAACTTTCCAAAGTTTCAACATTTATTAATCCACCCAAAGATGAGATACATTGGTAAAGATAAACTAAAGCATTGTATCCCTGCTTTGAGTAGTAGTGTCATGATCGGTCTTGAGGCAGGATGGTATTTAAGTAATAGAAGGACTTGTACACTGGCTTTGTTGTTCCAGTTGAGTCTAACAGCCCTTTGCCCGGGGTCAGGAGGTGACCAAAGTAGGGACTCCGGTTCACCGTGACAGCAGAAAATAGGGTAAGAAAAGAGCAAGCCATGTCGAAGGAAAAAGGAAGGGTTCTCGCATCCTCAACTCATCGAGAAATCATTCACAGATCAAACGAGTTCAAGCTTAATACCACGAGGCCAAAATAGGGGAAACACGGACAACACTTCCATGGAACCACTGTATGGGGACAACAAAGGAGATGAGATCTGAGCGGTTACCTTTAGGTCTGACTAATCGTAGGTTGAAGAAGCATCATCGGACCCTTCCGGACTTCCCTGAAGTCTCCCGTTGCGACGTGTGCGTCAGGAGCCTTCAATGGCAAGCTCCTCTCTAAACAGTTGACGGCGGCTTGTCGACTGGATGCCTCACCGGGTCGCGATCAAAAGGGAGACCAGACTCAAGTTTCTGGGACCCTAAAGATGGTGAGAACGAGTGCGATTCATCGGAGGTGGTACAGTGACGGAGAACGACGGCGGTACAGGAAGAAGGTGACGCTGTGAGTTGGGCGTTTAGGGTAGGGCGATCATGAAGGATCGAATTTAGGCTTAAAAGGCGTGGCTTGCTCTCCGGAATCCAGTGGATCTCTCGCCTTTCAAGATAATGGGGACTATCACCAGGATTTAGGAAGGGATTGAGAGTCACAGATCCACGGGTTTCCGTTGCCAGCTACTCGCTTCACGTCAGAGGGGGCGGACGAGGGGCTAGCCCTCGGATCCCCATCCAACAGCCGTGGAAGAGTCTGCGTACAGGGAACTGGCGAGAAGGTAATGTGACAACCAAGAACTTAGCCTGATCAAGATGACTTGGGCACAAATAGATAAATCGATTATATTTATTGTATAGCTAGGTAAATTTAGGGTTAAATGATCCCTTTTCGTTTAAAATTAATTAGGATACTTATGGTTATCCAAGTCAGACCAAAATGTAACCATATTCTTATTATTGTGCCTTGACAATTATTAAAATTTCAAATTCTCGATTTGGGCATCGAAAACCTCTAAACTAATTAATGTTGTATAAACTTCAGTAATCCCTAACAAATTGTAGGTCGATCATTTGTCTTTGAAATCATGCCATTAAGCTCAACATCTTATCATGTGATAATATTTCAAGTTTGAGATTCGATGTACTTTTATATTTTGAGATATCATCAAATTTAGGCATGCTAAGTGACCCTCAATACTCTATTCAATTGTATGGAAATTTTGCATAAAACCCCTCGAGTTTTTATAAATATGCATTTGAGTACATCTTTAACCTTGTTCTAAATTGAGCCCTTTTCGTGAAGTTTGGGATGTTACAATTCTACCCACCATAGATAAATTTCTTCCTCAAAATTTTCATATACTACCCGCCTTAGGATTTCACATATTCTATGTATACTACACTTTTAGGCTCATTTACATACTCTATTTGTAATCATCTCTCATGGTTAAGCACATACTCTAGCATAGGTCTTAGGTGAACATGTTGATATACTACTAATAAATCTCGTAATCTAAATTATACCTTCACCACCTACACTGGAAAGGACTCTAGCATACTACTTTTCTGATACAAGGTTTTTGGTAGTATGCCATGGTCATACATGTATGGCTTGTATATGTGAATATGTTATTTTATGTAACATGTTTGTGGCAGGATGGCCACTGTATAGTGATGTAATACCATTATGATATGATGTTTGATACATGTGGTGATAGATTGTGGACTTGGATGTATATGTTCCGCTTGAAATGGTTATATGAGATTGATTTTAATTTACCCTATTATGTGGTTTGTGCTTGTTTGGTCGTTGATTGCGTGCTTTGGTTTTGAGTTATCTCAGTTGTTTTGATCGGTGTGTCAGAATTTGTTGGTATGAGAGCTCTAGGTTCGCTGAGTCAATAGGGACATAGGTCTAAGTTGTATTTATTCTCACATTATCCAGTATATCTGATTGCAGGTTCTGCTTATGCATGAGAAGAAGATATGTATGGAGAACAAGAAGAGCATGTTGAGAGTAGTTTGTTTCACCAAGAGGTGGTGCAAGGAGGCATGAAAGAAAAGATGGAGTTCCTGAGTGCCGCAATTTGACCTAGTAATCGTGGGAAATCTCACCTTTTAGTCCATGTTTGGACAAGTGATGTCCACAATTTCACATACGGTGGATAATGTGCCCACATCACAACCAAGGGTTGTTATTCCCAATGTGGAATCCCAGAGTTTTGGGAAGACCTTTGAGAGGTTGCGGCGTGTTGGAGTGTTGGAGTACGTGGGTATGGCAGACTTGAAAAATGTAGATATGTCGCTAACATAGCTGGAGAAGGCCATTAAGATCCTCAATATCCCCAAGGATGATAAGGTGAAGCATGTAGTGTACAAGCTGAAGGGTATTGCTGGCCATTGGTGGGCCATTGAGGAAGAGAAGAGACCCGGTGTAGCGATCAGTTGGGAGGCGTTTCTATGAGACTTTGTGACCTGATACTTTCTAGAGACGTATCTTGATGATAAGATCTTGTAGTTTGAGAAGATCTTATAGGGATCTATGACAATCAACGAGTATGAGGCCAAGTTTATGGAGTTGTTGGGGTTTTTTCCTCACATGTCTATGACGAATAAGGAGAGAATATGGAATTTTGAGAAGGGTTTGAACACATGGTTGATGATGAAGGTGTCAACTTTAGAGAACAGTGAGAATTTTTTGATGTTTATGGAGTTTGTGAGATGGATAGAATGGTCGATGATAGAGAAGTGTGAGGATAATGCTAAGAAGAGACTGACTCAAAGTTAGGAATAGTATTTTGGAGGCTTCAAGAAGCCTAGGATTTCATCACCTCAATCACAATAGAGATTAGTGGTTCAGTCTCAATGGTCATTGAGAAAAGGCAGAGGCCATAGCTTTTTGTTGGTAGGAGATCACAATGCAGCGTTAGTATCAGTGGCAGGGCCATCTAGGCCACAATATGACTCAAGGACTTGTGATAAGTTTGGACAAGTAGGGCACACATGGTGGTCTTGTTCTTTGAAGGATGAAGAGGTGACACAACAGCTGAGACAAAGTCAGCATGGGTCACAATAGTGAGAACAATTCAACAGTGGTGGAGGTAGAGGATGTGATCAGGCATCACACGCAGGATCTTCTGGGGAGGCCAGCAGAGGAAGGGGTGACAATAAGGGACGACTCGATTCTACACCATGAGTCAACCGGAGGGAGTGGTTAATTTATGGGTCGTGACAGGTCAGATGGAGTTGTTTCATTGTGATTTGTCATCTTCCTATTTTATATCTATTTTGGTTGACCCGGGTGTGACACTCTCTTATATTACTAGAGAGGTGATAGATAGTTGTTCGTTGTTTGTTAGTCGTAGATCTTATAGTCTTCTCTTAGAAACCACTTTGGTTGGTTCCGCCGAGTTGCGGGAGGTATGTCCATCATGCATTCTTTCTTTCTCATGATGCAACATTCAAGTGGACCGTATACCACTTGACATGCACAGATTCAATGTGATCCTTGGGATAGATACTTTGGAGAAGTACCAAGTGGTATTATACTATAGCCCAAGGTAGTGACATTCTTTGACAGTGATGTTTTGTGGGTCTTCCAAGGAGATAGGAATATTATCCCGACGTGTTTTGTGTCAGCGATTGAGGGAGAGAGGCTGATGAGACAGGATTGTGAAGCTTTTTCAGCATATGTTGTGGATACCAAGGTGGGAAGTTCTAGTATCTAGGAAGTGTCAATAGTACATGAGTTTGAGGACATGTTTCCTAGTGAGTTTCCCGGTTTTCCCCCACTTGAAGACATTGATTTTAAAATCAATCAGGTTCCTGGTACACAGAAGATAGCACAACCACCATATTGGATGGCACCAACTGAGATGTAGTAGTTAAAGAACTAGTTATAGGAACTGCTAGAGAAGAGATTTTTCAGACCAATCACTTCCCCTTGGGGTGCTCCCGTGTTGTTTGTCAAGAAGAAAGATAGTTCTATGAGATTGTTCATCTATTACCGACAAATGAACAAGGTGACGATCAAGAACAAGTACCCTTTTTCATGGATAGACGATATGTTTGATTAGTTGAGAGGTTTTACAGTTATCTCTAAGATAGATCTGAGGTCAGGATACCATCAGTTATAGATCAAGGTGGATGGCATACCCAAGTCAACCTTTAGGATGATGTATGGTCATTATGGGTTTGTGGTTATGTCGTTTGGGCTACTAATGCACCATCAACGTTCATGTACCTGATGATTAGGGTGTTCCAACCTTATATTGATAAGTTCATGGTTGTGTTCATCAAGATAACCTTGATATACTCCATCAACAACCAGCAAAACGAGCAACATCTACGATCGGTTGTGACATTGTTGAGACATCACAAGTTGTATGCCAAGTTCAACAAGTGTGGGTTCTGGCTGAAGGAGGTGTCTTTTCTTGGGCACATGATATTTGCTAGAGGAGTCTGTGTTGATCCAAAGAAGGTTCAGTTCGTGTTAGAATGGGAGCAGCTGAAGGCACCGATGGTGGTTTGTAGTTTCCTAGGTTTGGAAGGCTTCTACAAGAGGTTTGTTAAGAACTTCAATGTTGTGGCGTTATCCCTAATGAGGTTGATGAGGAAAGGTGTACCTTTCATTAGGGATGATTGGTGTCAGCGTTCTTTTCATTTTTTGAAGGAGAAACGGAGTAGTGCACCAGTGCTAGTACTGCTAGAGCAAGGGAAAGGATATATCATCTCTTGTGATGTGTCGAAGGATGGCTTGGGATGTGTGCTGATGAAAAATAAGAATTTGATTTCTTTTGCTTCACGAAGGCTTAAGAAACATGAGGAGAACTACCTGATGAACAATTTACAACTTGTAGTTGTGGTCCATGCTTTGAATATTTGGAGACAATACCTTTATGATAAAAAGTATCATATCTTCACTGACCACAAGAACCTTAAGTATATCTTTTCAAAGCAAGAGATGAATATGCAGTAGCAACGCTGGATGGAATTGATCAAAGACTATGATTGCACTATAGACTACCATCTAGGAAAGCTGAACGTGGTGGCAGATGCTCTTAGTAGGAAGTCTTCTTTGTCATCATCTGCTGATAAGGTGCAGTTGTGTTCCTTGGTGTGCCATAAGAGAGATATGATGATGATGTTGCACCATAGAGCCCCACCTATGTTTATCAAAATGTACATTGATCAACGCAATTTTATTATAGATTTTGGAGAATATACATGTAATATTGTGTTTTGTGCCCTACCCATTCACCGGAAGCAACAAGGTGCCCACTCTTTATCTAAATTCTACCTCCGCCACTGGTTGTCGTTGCAGTTGGATTTACGGACAACAAAATTTGACAATACAGGTTAGTGCATTGACATGTATAATATTTGTTATGATGCTATTGCGCATAGTGTATAATATTTGTTATGATGCTATTGCGCATAGTGTAAAAAATAATAATATGTGTTCTCACTTTTGCATGTTGCCTCGTAGAGGTAGGACTTGCAGTCGACGTGGCACACCTTGCCTCCGGGAGTGGCTGGTTTGGTGTAGGGGCACTCCAACAGACATTGGGTCTTCTTGTTGAAGCATGGACTCACAGGCTAGGGACAAGAAAATGTCTCAGAGTTTGGCTTCACGTCCACAAACGAGGCAATCACAGCAAGGAGAAGGAAGGCACCAACTATGGCAACGCGGAAGGATTGGGTAGGATGTGCTTGCTCTTTGCCTTGTCTTTATTGAGGACGATGCAGCTCACCATTTATAGAGCCCATGGATAGTTGCACAACGTGCATCACACCCCCCGATGCATGGTACATGAAGGGAAATTGCACTACGTTGGCACATGAAATGCTTCACAAGCATAGTCACCCCTCCTAGAAGTCAATCGATCCCATGCCAAGCAATCCTTTCTTTCAGCATCTACTATTTTGGAAGGTAGGCCTCAACAAATTTGAATACTACAAAAGCACATGGGATGTAGATATAAGTTCACCAACCCACTGTGCCAAAATCTCAAAAACACTAACTACTACTCCGAGGACCTGAGAGTATAGAGACGACACATAGGACTCTATCTACATCTATACAAGGCATAACAACCAGTGTCTCTACCTGAGACTTTACTATTGTCCCTGCTGCTGTTGCTGTTGTCCTTCTCCTACTGAAGGATTCCTGTCTCCTCGTCCGCGTCCACCTAAAAATGTAGTTCCCACGGGGGTGAGACAATTGTAAATTGCCCCAGCGAGAGATATAACTCTCTGCCAGTAACATTATTATTGCAGCTTAAGAAGATAAATATGCACAGAGGAATCATATTTGATTGACAACAACTAATTCAATATCTAACAGATTAGAATAGTATTCTTATCTAAAACATTGCAGCTATAACTTGAAAGAGCCACATGTCACTTATTCATTAAGGAATATGAAGAACATGTATAACATTTATTCACTACAACATCATTACCACATCATTAACTATCTTCAGGCTTAGATCATATATCTACTACCTGGCATTGTCATTGTGGAGTCATGGCCTGTAGCCATACTCTTTTCATAAAGGGTTGGGATCCTCATCCCTCAACTCACCAAGTACATTTCCACTTCTTAACAAGTTCATCATCATGATTATAGCATCTGGGTATTTGAACCCATAGCTCACCATAGGATACTTTTTACCACTTGTTAGGTAACTTTTTACCTTCAGATCATCTGACCAAAGACATCATAATTCTTGCTATACATTGTATTTTACATAGTACACAAAGCTCATAGATTCTTACTACACAAAGCATATGAAGGCTTATAAAGCCTATAAAACATTCTCAATAAACAAGCATCATAGCCCATACCTGGCTATGCTTCTCATCTCATCATCCCTGTATGATTATTATTCATGGTAACAATTATGATGCTTTCATATCAGTATCATACAACACTAAGTAGTATCATCCCTTTTTAGGGTTCATGATTTCTCTTTCACATCAGCACCCTTCACTAGGGTGTTCCATAAATAACCACTTGGGTTCTTAAGATCATATTATTAATGATCAACCCTATTCCATTGCTTCTCAAAGCTAGAAACCAAAAATAGATATCATAAGTATTCAAACATACTTATATATCCTCATCATTCATCATTGAATGTATTATCAACACCAAGTATGAGTTTCTCTCTCATCTTTGTCAGAATATGATTGTATCATAGTCTATTGATTTGGATTAAGCTTTTCATAAAGCATGTTATCCTACACTTCACAAAGTGCATTACATCTCAATGTAACAATTGTCATGACACATTTCATGTGTCATCTATTCCAATTATAATGAACTTATAACACATCATGGTATATCAGAATTGGGGTGTTGGATGTGATATCTATCATGCCTTGATGTATCACTTCCCTCAACACCCTCATCTTGCTTGAGTTTATTCACTTAGCTTGTATTAGGGTATCACTCATCCTAATACCTATGCACTAGATCATCACATTTATTATGCAATGTATTGGTCACGATTCATCTATTTTAGAATACATAACCATTGCCAAAGATATGGACTCACCCTTGAGTCAGGGACTATTCATATAAGGATATCCATAATCAACCCCTCTAGGTATTTCATTTGTCAATACATTAATCACTATTCTATCGATAGGAATAGGATTCCATAATTATAATTTGAGGTTCACTAAGCATCTCACAACATATATAGATTTCACCTAGAATCACTCTTCATTAGAGTTTCATATAAAATCCTTCTATATCAGGGTTTCACCTAGTATTATGTGAAATTAAGACTTCACAACACATCACCCAGTGTTAAGGCTTCACATTAGTATTAATGGAACTTCCCTATATTAGGGTTTCATATACCTTTATCCCATTTTAGGGATTAGGGTTTACCATTCACATTCAAGTGGGGTTTCTCTTTCTTCATACCCAAATTAGGGTTAGGATATACAATTCCCATTAAATTAGGGTTTCTTACTTTATTACACTAAGTTAGGGTTACATCATCACCCTAGATTTATTATTTCACTGAGCTTTGCCCTAAATTAGGGTTTCACATAACCTTGCACTAAATTAAGGTCAAGGTGCATCAATCATTTCAATGAGGATTTCATGCTCTTATTATTATGGATCAAACCATGATTACACATTTATTCATGATGAGAGAATTAAGGATTATATATGTAAGCAATCATCTCTCTCATTATTTCTCCCTCTCATCCTCTCTAGGATGTTAGCTACTCCAAGATTGATTTAGGTCAGCCCATTAATTAAGTGCACATAGTTAGGGTCAACCTTCATAATCACCATTGATCTATATCACTAATAATCAAGTAGCTAATTGACCTTTGATCATATTAGGTGTCCAAATGGTTTAACCAATTTGAACCTCAATTAGACCTCAAACGATCTTGGTCACTTAGACCTCAAACGGTCTTGACCTATTAGGTTCAAACGGTTTGAAACTGTTTGCTAAAGGTGTACATTGAGACCGTTTGCTAAAACAACATTTTGAAACCGCATGAACCCAACCGGTTTGGGATCGTTTGGTCCCAAATGGTCTTGAGACCGTTTGGTCCAAACCTCCTCAAAACCACATGGACCAATTATAGTCTCACCCTATCAAATCGATTTAGGGTTCTCAATGTTGATTTCTTCAATCATTGGATTCATGTAACCAATCTTCAATTGAACCTATCACCATAGTTCAATTGAGTTAATTAGGTCATCCTTCAACTGATTTGACCCTCAATTAACCCTCAATTGATCATCACTTAGGGTTTGAATCAATTGGATCAGGGTTTGGAATCGATGATCCTTCAACATTAATCAATGTGTGACTAGTTACTTTAAAACTATTGGACCATCATCCAAAATGGACATGACCTGACCCCAAACGGTCTTGAGGTTGTTTGGATGACCTCCAAACGGTCTTGAGACCGTTTTCCCATCTCATCACTCAAATCCAAGTCATCCAATTAGGGTTTGGATCATTGGATTGATCACCAAATCAACAATTGATTGCACTTCAACTTAGTACCTTTAGATCTTCAAACACCTAACCATAGTCAACCCTAGACCTCCAAACGGTCTTGGATGACCCACAAAAGGTCTTGGGATCGTTTGGATGACCTCCAAATGGTCTTGAGACCGTTTGCCCATCATATCATCATTAATGATGTCATTCAATTAGGGTTTGGATCCTAGGATTGGTCACCAAATCAACACTTAATTGTATTTCAATTTGGTATCTTTGTACCTTAAAACACTTGACCAAACTTAACCATAGGCCTCCAAACGGTCTTGGGTGATCTCCAAATGGTTTTGAAACTGTTTGGGTCAATCAACCCAAAGCATCAACTCATTCAATTGCAAAATCAGCACTTAACCGATTAGGGTTTATACCATATGTTTGAATCTTCAAATACCTAACCATACTCAACCCTAGACCTCCAAATGGTCTTGGTTGACCTCCAAACGGTCTTGAGACCATTTGGGGGATTCCCAAATGGTTTTGAAACCGTTTGGGTCAATCAACCCAAGTTTCAAACTCAATCACTTATGAAATCAGCATTCAACCCGATTAGGGTTTAGGTGATTGATGGACCTTCAACTCATGAACCAATTGGAGTTAATCAATAATAATTTATGGGTCATTAACCTAGATCATTATGAACAAGTCCCCAAACGGTCAACCCTGGTCAACATCACCAAACGGTCTTAAACCGTTTGCTTCTATGCGGTTTAGTGAAACCGTTTCATTCCAAACGGTTTGAAACCGTTTGCTCCCAAAACACAAACCGTTTGGACATTTGATTGAAACCATTTGGTCTAGATATTTGGGGAGGTGTGTTTTTATGATGATTTCATCATCATCAAGCTCTAGACCCACGAAACCTGCTGTGATTTCCATCGAAATTGCATCAATCAACCAAATCATTAATTGAAATAGAGAAATGGTCATTATTTGATGGGGAATTGAATGCAATAACATAGTTAGGGTTTCAAGTTATAAAACCCGCCTCCAATTGATCTCCAAAGCTCCAATCTCATGGCAACAATGGTGTATGAAAATCCTTTCACTATTCCAAGGTTCATCCTCAAGCTTTGATTGAAAATAATTGGTTAGAATTGAAGAGGGGATCAAGTTATGAAGAATTCATACATTGATTTTCGATTTTCACCATGGATTCAAGGTGAAAGGAGGTCAAGAACCTTACCAACAGGTTGGGGGTCATCCTCCTTCTCCTCCCAAGATCCTTGGTCGTTTTCCAAGCAAGGGGAAAGAAGGGAATCCGAAAAATCCTTTGTTTTGGCTTGGAAAGGGTACTTTTATAAGAAAATTGATGAGAGAGAAAATCTTTTATAAAAGTCTATTAATTCCAAAATTGTTGCCACAACTCCCCTCTTGGGTTCTTACATGAAAAGTCATCTCTATCCCACCGAGCTTCCTTCCATTATCCAAGAATTAAGGGAAAATAAATTAAGCACCTTAACCCTTATAAGAAGAATATCTATATGTGAGTGGAAATTCTTTTCCTTATAATAATGGTGAGTGGGATTTCACCTCCTTAGGATATGATCGCGCCTTTGCAAGGCTTTAAGATCATCCACACACATATGAATCCAACCATTTTAATTTTGGTTGAAGTCCCTTTAATTAATACAATCATTTTTGCCCTAAATTGAATTAGGGTTTCAATTATGATTAAATCTTGATTATTTTAATATCAAGATTCTCTCTCCTCCAACTTAATTCAAATGAGGCACCCCTCTCATTTTATTTGCTCTAAATGATGCCAAGAAACATTAGGGACCTTATTGAAGTGGTAAATTGCATGTTGAACCCTAGGTTTTGGGTAAATTGCACATTACACTAAAACTAGGTTTTAATGCACAAGGATTGCTTTACAAGCTTAATCTTGGTGCCCAAGATTATGAAAACCATACCACTACATAATATTCATTCTTATGATGTATAATCATCAGAGGAACATTTTATCATGTGCAATTTGCAAGTTAACCGCTCAACTTGGGTAATTTGCACTTTAGTCCAAATTAAGCAAACATTGCTTCAACATTGTTCAAACAGGACCAAAATTGAAACATAAGTTTCTCATGAGCCCTAATTACTTTTCCCAAGATAATATTAAGCATCTACTCAACCTTATTAGGAAAAACATCTAGGGTTAACTCATAACCCAGTTCAGGGATGTTACAATACCAATGATCAAGACACATTATTTCATCTTAAAAAAACACAAATGGGAGGAACGAGAAAAAACTTTAATTTACATCTACTTGAAGACAATTTTAATGTATCATCTAGAACAAATATTGTTGAATACAATTACCTCATTCCCATATGGTGCGTATTTGTTTGAAACGATGTTATGACTATGCAATAATAAACTATTTTGTATTGTCTATATGAATACATAAATTTTATTTCTAACTTACATAGCATCCTGTCATCCATAATTACATCGCCTTTTCCATATCATGATTCTTAATTAGGTGGCGGGTTGAAACCCACAGTTCTTTATAGTCTCTAATTAATATATTTCTCTTGTAAATTCGATCACATTGCATTCAATTATTCAAATTTTGGAACGTTAAAAATAAAATAATCAAAATTTCCTTCAAACTTCCCCTCTACTATTTCAAATATATGGTTTCTATGTTAACTAAATTTTAACCAACAACTAATCAATGTTTACATCATTTTGATTTCGCATGTGTTAAATGAATTGACATTGTGTTTAAATTTATTTGAGTGTTCAAACAAATTTGAAATAAAATAAAATTTGAAACACACATTAATTAGGTAGTTCAGATTCTTCCTATACAATAAAATCCGAGTTTGGAATATCTTTCATACACAATTTCTATATTGTTCATTTAAATTAATTATTATGCATTTAAAGGAGGATAATGTGAAGCTCGGGTTTCTCTTCCGCTTTGGCGATCGCGAAGGCGACCTAGGGTTTCTGAGTGTTTGACCCTCCGACTCGGGGGAGGAGGTCGGCTGCCGGCGCATAGCCACCCTCTCCCCCTGGGCTTTTGTCGGCGCATGGCCTCTCTGCAGATTGTGCTTCTCATCCGTCTGGCTCTTCTCTCCTCTCCATAACCTTCTTCTTCCCCCTTTCTGGATGTCGGGGTCGGGTCTCTCGGTCCTCTGGTTCGGGAGTTTTAGGGTGGAGGGGCGGTGGCTTCCGTGCGGCGGCTTCACCTCTGGCACAACTATTGCTTGGTGGCGGTGTGGAGGCGGATGAGTCGACAGATTCTGGCGTGAATCTATTGAGGGCTGGCATTTTTCTTCCACATAGATGCCCTGTTTAGTGTTCTTTCTATCCAGTCTGTTTGGTTTCCCTTTTGTGCATGTGTTCTTGGGTTCTAGGCATGTTCTCTGCCTTCTAGTCGCCATTCTTCAGTGTTTGTGTGTCCCTTAGGGGTTGTTTCTCTCTCCTGTCGTGAGAGTATCGTGATCTCTAGCAGGTCTCATTTTTGCCTCAGGTTCTTTACTTCTCAAGCTGCGGACATGGATGGTAGAGATAACAATCAGATGGAATACTGGTTTGGTTCATCCCTTATGCCGCTGCCTAATGCTCAAGTTGAAGGCAACTTTCATAAAAGCTGCTTAAGTCAGCCTCGAAGAAGAGAGATCTATGCAGAAGTGCTTTATTATCGTTCTAATATGAGTGGTAGTGGTTTTAAGTCTGTGTACCTGACTGTTGCTTGTTCTTTGGTTGTTCTTCTATGCTTGTAGATGCCGTTTGGCTTGAGTAATGAATGGATCTGTTCACTCTAAAAAAAAGGAGGATAATGTGAAACAATTTTCCTTAATTGTTTGTTTAAATCCAAAAGTGGATTTATAAATGAATGTCCTCTCAAAATTTAAATTGTACACCTTTTGAAGGAATTTTCTTGAAGATAGAGGAAAAGAAAAGATAATGTTACATGTATTCAACAGGGAAAATAAAGTAATACGAACATCATGTAATTGAATGGATACTCTTGTCCCTGCATTAAAAATTCATCCATTAAGTGCATGATGTTTTTCTTTGTCTTTTGAGTATTAAAAATATGAGGAGAGAGGAATAGTGAATAATGTTCTTTCCCTTTTATGTTAAAAACTATCAAAAAAAGAAGACTTCTTGTTCAAGCTATATGTTCTATAATTTTGAGTTCTACTCCTTTTATATTTTTCTTTTATTTATTTTAAACATTTTCTAGGATCAGTGAGAGAAAGAGAAGGAAAATATTTATTCAATATTTTAAGTTAATTGCAACACATGATGACATATGTATAAGAGAAAGTGTATTTTTAGTTTTCTTTTTTTTAATAGAGTACAATTTCATGGTCTTTTACATAAGCCTTTCAACTATTTTTGTTTAATAGAATCATTTTCTAAGTTTTATATTAATTGTGAAAATTGGGGTGTGACATGTCAATTAACTAATAAAATGTTGGATAGGAATTTTAAATGTTGATATTGTGATGTTGAAAGTTTTGGTAGGGTTTTTATGCCTAGAAGAGATAATATGGTGTGGAAAAATGGGCAATCAAGAAAGACATGTTGTGGATTCCACACTAAACAAGATTAATTATTTTACTTGTAGAGAAAATACGTGAAAAGCTAATCATAGTTGTTGCTTTAAAACAAAAAGATATTGAAAGATATGAAAATTCGAAGTTGTCGCCTCAGTTTAAGAGAAAAATAAAGAAAATTTTAGATGGACATTTAAACTAATGTAAAACACAAAATTACTTAAATGACTCCACCCTGAGGGAGGATAAGAAGTGGGATGCGTGGCTAATGAATTGGCATATTATGACCGACGAAGGTGTTTGCCAACCTCACATGACTCAAAACTAAGTATTGCACTTTGAAATCTTGTGTTAATAAAAACCTTTTGCTTTGTTTGGTAAGAAAACAAAACTAAATGTAGGTTAAAGTGTCATTAGGACATGCAATCTTTTGGGAGATAAATGACTGTGTACTTTTGGTTGTCATCCTCAAAGACTCTAGTTTTTATTTATGATCTTAATGTGTTAGTGTTTCTCCATTGAGATCCATCCTAGGCACTTGCAATAGGATATAGGAAATAAAGAGAAACAAAAGAGAAACGATGATTCGATTAAGTTAGCTATGACATGTGTGTGTTTAATGATATTCATGTGCACAAGCTCAAATGTTTTAAATATGACACATTAGGGAAGATTAGTCAATTTTGTTAAGATGAAATATTTTTTTAGAAGATCAAGAAAGTAAGTAGTCAATGACATGACTTGATCATGAACAACATGTTTCAAGGTTTAGCATTATGAATTAATCATGTTGAACAATCACAATACATTGACAATTGTTGTGTAAGATAGGTAGTTGAAGAATCTAGGGTGTAATTTTGATTGAATATTAGGATAAACAATTACCATATTTTAATTCGAAATCTATAGTTTAGATGCCTCCTTATCTATTTCCAACAACCTTCTAGTGTATTGGAGTTGTTTCTCTATAAGAAAAGTCTCCAAACGCTTGGTGGAAAAGTCTAAACAAGATATTATGGTCACTATCTGGATTTAAGAGATTTGAAAGGGGTTTTTGAGATAATAGATATGTGTCATTTACAATTATTTGTTAGATTGAGAGTTGGTCGAGAAAGTAGTTTCTTGAATGAATTAACATTTGACAAAGAAAAGGAAACAAGAATTTAGATTTGTGCCATGAATAATCCTTGTGTAACACTTGTTCCCATAGGAGTGACCACTGGTAGAATGAGAATTACATCATGTAGCACCTTGATGGAATTATATATTCTTCCTAGATGTATGCATTCTGGAACCAAAAAACTATCCATTATCGTGGTTTCTAGCGTTCTTGAAGTTTCTAATAATATCTCAGATAGGAATTTCAACATTTAATTATGAGGTTGTCTATTTGAGGAATAAAAGTCAATTAAAATAGAGGAGAAGAGGAAGATAAAAAGTGAACAAAAGTATTCCATATTCACTTTCTTCAAGTAACAATGATATGGGATTTAATTGAATATCCTCTTAAATAAAATAATGGTGATAGATAAAAAGTAGGAAATTGCAAATCCATTTAGGATAGGATGTGAATATTTTGTTTGTGGATATTCTACCACGACAGTTTTTGGTAAAAGGCTTGTACAAGTGTCAATTAAAGGGCAAAATGGAATTAAGCCCATACAAAGGATATTATGTCATGTGAACCATTGATATGTGGAAAATGGGTAAAGTACATGGCTTGAAAATGTGGAAATTGTAGAAAAAATAAGATGAATTCTAGTATTATCCAGAGTTAATAGTTGATGTTTATCATGTATTTTAATAACCAAAAATTGGGTCTTAATAGTTTTTCCCTTTCAAGACAAGGATCAACGTAAGAGTGAGAACTAAAGGCTTTGCCCAAGTTTGTACCCAATATTTGTTCATGTAGGGTCAAAAGGTGAGACTCCTCAAGGAGTGTTTTTTGAATCATGACGTTGTAATCATGACAAAACTTTGAATCTACTTCATTGTAAGAAATAATTTTTCCTCTCTAAAATAATTTACTTAGATGTCTCACTACATTTGTTCAATCACAAAGTACTAATGGATGGAACACATTATGGTTAGTGTGATACCCTTCAATTGGTATAACGGAAAGTCATTTCTATAGGACAAGGCTTTCAAAATTCAATATCCCTATTAAAGGCTTGAAATAAAAAGTAGGATGTGTACGACATACAAGGCTGAATATGGAAATGAACTACCTACCAGATGTCGGATTTGAATGCAAAATCATATTCCTATACATGATAGGGTAAGATCCTCAAATTTGAAAATTCAAATTCTAAGATAATGCACTCAAAGTAACATTACAAGGATATAACTCTAATTACATTGGAATGATGAATCTAAGCCTTGGACTTTGGGTAAGTGTGCAATTTAAATAAATAATGTATTGTTGAACAAAATGTATTAATGTGAGATTTCGTGTGAGATATTATGATGAAAAAGACTTAAATTTGTAATTAATGATTTAGTTAATCTTATGGATCCTTTGGAATGCCAAGGAGTGGGCCATGGGTGTAACACCTACCCATTTATTAACCAAAAACACTATATGTGGAAGCGTCTTCTTGCATATGTTAATAAATCATGGGCAAACATCGCATATCTGACATACTAAAGCATTTAAATAATCTGTGACAACTATTTTTTGAACAAAGTTAGACATAAATGAACTTAAACTTTGAGAGTAAAAATCCCAACATGAGCAGTATGAATAAAATGAAAACTCCAAAGCTAGAAGGATCGCCTCAGATGATGTCCCACCCTTGAAAGATGTCCTTTGAATCTTCAAACACTCGCACTAGTCCTCAGATAACTGCTATCTTTTTGGAAGACGTCACTTCCCCAACCATGCAAAAATGAGGAAAAACCTAGGGGTTAAAGTAAGTTTCAAGAAACCCATAACAAGGAAAAAAATATGTAAGAAGTACTAAAATATCACTTATTTTATCTTTGTGGACACCATTATATGATAATTCCTCCTCTGTTGACACTAAAGTGTCCTCTATGGTGAATCACACCCTCTGCTGACATAAAGTGCCCTCTGTTTACATTGAAGTTTCCTCTATGGTACGACACACCCTCTGTTGGCACTGTATGCCCTCTATGACTCACAAAATGTCCTCTGAAATCATTTTGGGACTTTCTTGTGAGGACTTATCATATAATGCATAATTAATATTCTGATGTCATTTTCTATATTCTATTCTGAATCTAATTTGTTATCTATAATCTATTCTTAATTGATTATCTCTAAATCTATTTCTGTGTTCTGATCTGAATCTGAATCTGAATCTAAATCTATATTTGGAATCAGTATCTTTGTTTTTTAATTCTAAAATGACTCAAAACTAAGTCCATGAGTACCTTCTACATCTACTCTTATACTAAATGTGCTAGATCTTAGATATCGAGATTAACACGTTGCAGTAGGTCCAAAAGTATGAAATAGGAAGCACTAGCTATATGAAAGAAGATACTCTAAATATGAACAATTTAGACAACATGTCTAAGTACATGATAGATTTCTAGGACATGGCCAACTTACTTGTAGTAAGCTAAGATCCTATCCACACTGCTCCTTAGAATACTAAGTCTCACATTCCCCTGAAAAACCTAAAGGCTATATAAGATTAATATCCTCCCTTTTTGGTCAACATCTTTAGGGCCATATATTTCCTATATTTACCATTACATGCATTCAAGTATGTGTACTATTAGGGTGTACAAAGTTAGGTAACCATTGTGTCTTTTCAAATGTTTCTTTATTAAATGCAATAATACCAGGATTCTTAATTTAGGTCTATAATAAATAGAATGTATTCATATACTACTAATCCAGATATAAGAACATAAGTATCATTAATATTTATATCTAGTTCATAATTTCTATAGACTTAGGGATACACACGTAATATTCATGTTCTAATATTTGATTACCATTACAGTTTTAGAATTACTATGGTTACAAAGATGATTGTTGGGGTAGGGTTGAAATATAAAAATATCATGATACATTCCCAGTAGCCTCAACCCATTAATTATATTTACAAGCATAAAAAATAATGAGTTTGTACTCAATAATCTGATAGTCAGACACCAAATAGGGTAAACAAGGGTTCCATCAGGTGGATTACATTTAAGAGTCTCTAGTTAAATTTTTGCATTATTCTATTGCATAAATTATATACTAGGCTTTATACAAGATTAAATGTCTACTGACTAATAGGAAAAGTGAAATAAGTGTTTTTAGTTTAAGCTAAAACTCATATAACCTTTTAGTTAAGTACCCATATGCCCTTGGGGGCATTACTGGAGCTTAACATTACATGGGAGTAGGGATATCAAAACATGTATTCCATTGTTCTTGCACGTGTAGGACCTGGGTGATGGATTAGATCCTCCTTCACGTAATGATTGATGTTTGTTTGATTGAAAAAAGCCACAAATCACTTCCTGAGATCAAGCTAAGGTGAACGATCTATAGCTCGTCACCTGAGGTGCATGACGCAGTCAAGGAAAGTTGTTGGAAGCCAGTGCTTCCTTGGCTAATACACGGGAGTGAAACCATAAGGTGTTTCTCAAAAAATTGATAAGCCAAAAGAACTTGTGAGGTCATGACAAGTATAATGGACCGTAGCAGTGGCCACGATGATGAACAGAAAGGCAAAATCGATGGAAAAAGACTAGGAAGCCCAAAATTGGGGATTGTCATTGTCCCTCCCCTCTGGTTGAATTAAGGGTACGATTGACTTCTTGGGAGCAAGACAAAAAGCTTCAAGATCTTTCTATAGTTGGGTGACCATAATAGATTGTCCTCTGGCTCCAGTCTTAGTGGCTCAAATGTGGCCTTGGTGACTCGACGACGCTGGCTAACAACCAAAATAGGGGGTTATCCTGAACTCGAGGTCCCTCATAGATGATGAGGAGGGAGGGAATTGACCAGATTCAACCCGAAGGTGAAGAATGATGATGGACATGTTGGGGTTCAAATGTGATGTAGGGTGGAACTCTTGTGGTATTTTTAGGGCATTTGATGGTGGAAGAGGGTCACACAGAGTGTGGTGGAGTGTTTTTAGTACTTTAGGAATCAAGAACAAGGCTAGACAATGGTTTGAAAATTAGCAGTTAGAAGGGAGCGATGTAGGAATTGGGAGTTTCTTATACTTGTATTTCTAGGGTTCAAGGGAAGGGTCAATGGATGTAGTTTCATCTTCTGAGGATGATAGAAGAAACAGTTTCACAAACGGATGACAAAATTGTGAGATTTTTGCGATCAAGGGATACATGTATTGTTTTCTACATGAATAAGGGTAGAAGACGATGGTCGAATGACTGAGATAGGTCCAATTCTTTATGCACCCAATCCAAAGACCAGAGAAATTTTTTCCAAAATAGAAACTGAATATTAATTGTTACTTATTCATTTTTCAAATATTTAATTCCTAAATTTTTACTCTATCAAATTTACTCTACTGGCCCCCAAATTTTAACCATAAAATGATAATAAAGTCTAGAACATTCTACCGAGATTTGTTACTTTTCTAGGTGGTTGTATTAATTAACATGTTTTAATATAGAAGAAAGGGTGAGTATTGCATAACTAAATATCCCAAAGTAATTAAATTTCACAATATCAATTTTCTCTTTATTAACATGTTGTAATTGATTAGGAAAATTTCTGGTGTAGATTAATAACGAATATTATTTTAAATGACCACTTTTTATAAGATGTGACCATGATGTATGTGGTATTAGGGAAATTGCAATTAAATACTTGAAAAATGAGGATGTTACAATGGGCCTGCCCTGGAATCCATTACAAGCCCAGTTAGAAAAATTATGGTTTACATATTGTCCTTGGGGTGAAAAAGTAGTAAATTAGTATCTTGTAATGATATTAAACATAAAATACAATTTAATTTGAAATATAAATATGTAGTGATGTTATAAAAAAAGTTTCAAGATATTCCACATAGTCTGGTGGTCTAAGTATTTATTAAGAAATCATCTAGAAATTACTTGAATGGAAAGTTTTGAGGGATAAATGGATTAACTCAGAGAACATTTATGACCTCGAGGTGATAATTTTTAGAAGTAAGGCTATCTCAAAAATAGACATAAAACTAAGAAGGGGCATAGTAAACAAAATTGATATTAGAAGTTGGAGTTTAATAAAAAAATAATTATCTTTTGTGTCCAACACTTGACCCTGGCTATAATCATGGATCTAGGAAACTCACATATCAGGGGAGACATGTTATCCCCTCCACCCAATCATTGGATTCTCCCACAATGCCTAGACGTATGCGGGCTTCCTCCACTCCTAATACCCCATCACCCACACCTTCCTCACTCTTATGGACTACCACCCTATATCTCACCCTCTACCAATATAAGGTGATAAGGGCGGCCCAACCAATCCAATCCTAAATTCAGAGAGTCATGTTATTATGGGAGTTATAGGATATATTGGTGAGGGGTTGAATAAAATTTGTAGAGCCTAAATCAATAATTCAACACCTATAAAAGGCCTTATCCTCCCTAAGTATCTGCATGAGAACCTCAAGCAATATGTACATAGTAGAATACTACAACTTCACCATGAGTACCTCACCGCTGCCAATACAATGAGAACCAACTAATCCTAGAACTCAGTAGGAGTATACAAGTCACAAGAGGATGGACATGGTTTCTAGGACAATTGTAACACTCCTCTGATTGCATCCATGCTGCAATGTTAATAATCTAAGCTTGGTTTTCTTTCTCCTATCCATGTGTCTAGACAATAGGAAGTAGAGCTTCATAATCCCTACCCTAGCCACCTCCATCTAAGATGAGAGCCACACTAATTCTGGTGGGACACCATTCAGGTACAAGTAATCTCACCCCACTCTCTGATATCGTTGAGCTTGGAGTCAACACTCCATTTCACTCACTAGGTGTATGAGCAGGCATCATCGCGAGGAAGGAGAAGGCTTGGGGTCAAATCACCCAAAGACCCCTATTAATGTGTGTAGGATGAGAAGGTACTAGGGTCTTTTATCCTAGTTCCATGGCAGCTCAAATTATATAAACTTATATAGTTTTTGTTGATGCAGCGACCAATGTTTTGCCAACACTTGTTTATCTTGTAATAAATGCACTAAATAGACCACAACTCAAAATACCGTGATATCTTATATCATTTTTATCATGAGAATGTGTAGAATGAAAATCAAATATATTAATTCCTGGGGATATGGCCCTAGTTCTAAGAGAATAGATAGTACTTGGTTATAAGATGATTAATGAGTACAAAACCTACATTTTATGAATGTAATGCCCAATTCAATAAATACACAAATTTTGTATTATTATTTGATATTGATAAATAATGATGAGATCCAAATGTTGTAAATTAGATTAGAATGATACTAGTGATATTTAGGGTTTCTAGATCAATAACCTTACATGTGATGAATTAGGGTTATGAAACCAATGTTTGTACCCTGCCATGATTTTATTCCACATAATTGGATGTAGTTGTTCTTCATGACATAATATTCCAATCTGATTATTAGGGATACACCTAATGTCTGATTAGGGTTTATAACCCTAATTTATCATGGTGCAATGGAATTAGGGTTTATTCAATGTATTTCTACTCCAAACCAAAGACAAGACTAAGCCCAGATGAGAATCTATGTTAGATTTAATATGAATACTACACAAATATGGTGACACATATGTAATATACATACATGAAAATAATGTTTATTGAATAATTGATTGCATGGATATGTTATTTTAATTACTTAAACATACTTGAAGTATATGACATGGTTCTACATAAGGTACGTGGTTACAATTATGAATACTGACATGTATTGGCTCTTCGAGTTTGCAGATGGTTTCTCAACGATTGATGAATAAACTGTTAAATGTATATTTAATCTTGTTGAACTATAATGCCACTATATGTATCACATAAGCAATTATGATATTCTAAACCTTAGGTTAAATTATCAAGGGGTAATGTACATAAGTCCAATGATGGATAGTGATTAATCCTAGGTAGTAGACCAAACATGGGCTGTATTATTAATGAATATAAAATTCATATGTGACATTAAATTCTTATGATATATATATATATATATATATATATATTTACATGTGATTTTTTGGATGAACCTAGCACCAATATTGAATTATGCTGACTGTGTTGTGTCTATTGGCATTTTAGGTAGTTGATATACATGATTCAAATTCATGAAGAGATAAAATTGAAAGCTATTGAAGACATTTAAGCTATGCCAAGAAGGATTATTGAGATAGTATATATCTTCTTTTCATCTATGTACAAGATATTTTTGGAAATATTCATGTAACACCTTTCATTCAAGTTCAAATTAATGTAAATTATTCACTATTGTTTATTATTTGTTAAATCTAAACCTAGAAAAATTAGGTGTCAATCCTTAAATTCTAGATTTCTCTTTATTGGGGGATGCTCAAAATTAGGGGTCGTTACATTTGGTATCAGATATCAGATCCCATATTTATCAAATAATATTTAGTAGTTGATAATTTCAAATAAGATATAGAAATATAAGTAAATATTATTGGGGCAAAAGTTAAGGGTAATGGTGTCTAGAAAGGATCACAACTTTGGGGTCTGACACTTTGTTCCTCTACACCATCGAGTTGGTATATGAGGACTCGGTTAGCTAATGTGATACCTCGCTATCCAGAACCTAGATTTGCCTAAAATAATGTTTCCTCTAAGTTTTCTCATATCTATTTTTGCCTAACTCTCATCACTTTTTCTTATTAAACCTTAAAATACACTTCCCTCTTCATCTCAAGTTATGTATTTGAGATGACATAGGATTAAGGAATCATTCACCTGTACATTTAATGATTCAAATAATAATATAGTTAGGATACTATTTTATGGGTTTTTTCTTGCAAGGGTAAACCCTAGATAGAGCTAGGGCTAGTTTGGGAAAATCGTAACTGGGTCAAGGGATATCTAAGACCCTAAGGGGAAGGGTGTAGTCCCTAGATCTAACCTCAAACCCTAATCTTGGGTACTGGGAGTAATGTAAGTGAAATTATAACCCTACCCAACCCTGCCTAAGTATGGGTGAAGGAAAGAGAAAAGAAATCAAATGGGTTGGGTAATTTTTTTGGGTACCCTGATTGGATACACATGAAGTAGGATGAAGTTTGCAGTTGGACTGTAGCCTAATGTTTATTACATCTTATTATGAGAATGAGAGATCGGGTGGTCATATGTGATATATGTAATTAGAAATGAATAACATAAATTAAATTAATGGCATAATTTAGGGTATAGAGGTGTTACCTCACCCTCTCATGAAATCTAGTGAATAATGATTAGTACATTGAGATAGGTGAATGTGTAATCACCAAGTGTAAATGAAATGACAAAGTTAAATTTGAATCCCCAAATGATAATATCATGTAACAGATCAAAGTGTGTAAATACACTTGATTGAACTTCGGGTTCCAACCTCAGTAATATGACAAACTTTTGTAACAATTAAAGTAATAAAACATAACTTAGCAACAAAATATGCACAGGTTGCTAGACCCCTTGTTTACAACTAATGTGAGTTACCATTAACCTGAACCTGATTAAGTCTGAATTTTGGGGAAAATATTTTTTAAGAAGGGATGAATGTAAGATTCTCAAACTTTGTAAATTTGGATTATAAGATAATTCAATCAGAGCCACGTTAGAAGAATATGACTCGAATTGCATTGGAATAATGTACCTAAAACTTAGACATAGAGGAAGTCTGCAATTTAAATAAATAATGTAATGTTTAAAAAATGTATTCATGTGAGGTTTCAAGTGAAATATTAGTATGAAAAGCCTTAAACTCGTAGTTAAGGACTTAGTTTATCATGTGGATGCTTTGTATAGCCAAGGAGTGGGCCATAGATCCTAGAATACAATACAAGCCCAATTAGAGCAACTAGGGTTTACATATGGGTCCTTCGGGTGAGCTAGTAGTAAATTAGTATCTCATAATGATATTAAACATAAATTCTAGTTTTATTTGAAGTATTAATATATAATGAGATTATAAATGGAGCTTCAATATAGTCTAATTTATCTGGTGGTCAAGGTAATATATTAAGAAATTATCTTGAAATTACTTGAATGGAAAGTTTTCACAGAATTGGGAGATAAACTCTGACCTAGAGGGGATAATAGCAAAAAGGAAGCTTATACAAAAAAATTAGATTAAACTAAGAATGTAGTTGGTACATAGAATTAATATTATAAGTTGGACTTTAATAAAAAAATGAAATTATTTTTGGGTTCCAGAGCTTGACCCTGGATGGACTCCTAGATTCAGGCAACCCGAGTATCCGGGGGGGGGGGTATTACCCCCTCCATCTGAACGCTAGATTCTCCCATAATACCTATATGTCTGCGAGATTCCTCTTGTCTTGATAACTCCTACACCCACATCTTCATATCACTTCTGGACTTCCATTCTATATTTCACCCTCTACCAATCCAAGGTGATAAGGGAAGCCAAACCAATCCAATCCTAAAGATAGAGAGTTGCGTTATCATGGGAGTTTTAAGATATAATGGTGAGGGGATAATGACAATTAGTAGAGCCTCAAACACTATTCCAACTCCTATAAAAGACCGTATATTCCCTGAGTCTCTGCATGAGAACCTCAAGCAATTTGTCCAGAATAGAATACCTCAACCTCATTATGAGTGCCTCATCGTTGGCAATACAATAAAGAACCAACTAATACCATACCACAATAGGAGTAATCAAGTTAGAGGAGGAAGACCAATGTTTCTAGGACAATCACAACACTCCTCTAATCGCATCCATGGTGCTAGGTAATAATCTGATGCCGATTTTCTTTCTCCTATTAATGTGTATAGACAACACGAGGTAGAGCTTCATCCTCCCTACTTGGTCAACTTCCAACTAAGATGAGACACGTGCTAGGTTTGGTGGGATGCCATAGAGTTATAGGGACCCTCACTCAGCTCTTTGATAGGTTGGAGCATAGGGTCAACACTCTAGTTGACTCGCAAGGTGCATGGGCAGACCTCATTGCGAGGTAGGAAAAGGCTTTGAGTCAAATGACCCACATACCCTATCAACATGTGTATGGTCTGAGGGTACAATGGTCTTTTACCGTGGCCCAACGCTGGGCCATATTAAAATTGATAAACTAGATTTTATTAATGTGGCGAACAATGATTGGTCTGCACATGTTTACCTCATAATAAATGCAGTGAATAAACTATAGCTCGACATATAGTGATATCATATATCTCATTTATCAACAGAATGAGTAGAATGCAAATAAAATATATTCATACCCATGATTCGGTCCTAGTTCCAAAAGTATAGATGGACTTGGTTATAACATGATTTAATAATATGAAACCTATATTTGAAGAATATAATGCACAATTAAGTAAATATGTGCAACTTGTCTTATTATCTAATATCTATAAAGAATTATGTGATCCTAATGTAGTAAACTGGATTAGAATGAAAATAATGATATTTAGGGTTTCCATATCAATAATCATATGTTTGATGAATTATTATTATTAAACCAATGTTTTTACCCTTCCATGTTCTTAATTCACATAATTGAATGTAGCTATTCTTCATGACATAATATGTTAAATTTGATGATTAGGGTTACACCTAGTGTTTGTTTAGGGTTTATGAACCTAATGAACATTAATTCAAGGGAATTAGAGTTTTTATCACTTACTCCTATCCCAAACTCGAGACAACCCTGAATCTTGATTAAAACCTAAATTAGGTTTAATCTTAATAATATGAGTACATGGTGAAACATATGTAGTATATATACTTACAAATAATGTTGACTTGATGATTGATTGCTTAGATCTATTAATTGGATTGTTTGAGAAAACCTGAAGTATACTGCACGGTTCTACATAAGGTACGTGGTTACAATTATTAATACTTGCATATATCAACTCTCGTAAATTTTTGATGGTTTTTAGGTGATTGATGAATAAATTATTGATTGCTTATTTAATTCTATTTAACTATTATGCCAGTATAAGTATATGATAAGTAACTATAATATTATAAATCTTGGGTTACACTGACCAAGTGTCAATGCACATAAGTATAATGATGGATAGTGATTACACATGATATAGTAGACAAATCATGGGTTCAAATATCTAATTAAATACAAGTTCATATTTGCCGTTAATTTCTTATTGAATATATATATGTACATGTTATGTTTTGGATGAACCTATGTACTAGTATACAAATATGCTGATTGAGTTTTATTATTTGATGTTTTAGGTAGTTGATACACATGATTCAAGGACAATAAGATATAGAGATGAAAGATATTGAAGCTATTAAAGTTATGCCAAAAATGATTAGTTGGAAGGTACATCTCTTTTTCTTATCTATGTACAAGTTTGTATTGGAAATATTCATGTAACACCTTTCAATTGAGTTAAAATGAACAAAAATTATTTACTATTATTTATTATTTGTTAAATTTGATCCTAGAATTTAGGCATCGATCCTAAGATTCTAGGTCTTTGTTAATTAAGGGATGCTTGGAATTGGGGGTTGTTAGTAAATATTGAGTTTAATGATTCAAGATAGAGCTTGAATGATGAGGTACATACATAGTTTGCCTATTCTGGTTAGGGATTGAATGTAAAAAAATATGTTTGACTACTCAAGATATGACTAGAATGTAAGAACATAAACATGAAATTTATCCTTCTTGGGGTAAGACTTTTAATGGACGGTTTTAATGCTTAGCATAGGGGCTTCTTTGAAAGGTAAAAACAAGTTTTGCTACTCTGCATAGGGATTGGTGAATATGCAGTTTAACCTATTCAGTATAAGAATAATAATGGAAATGAGATGACCATTCAAAATGGGTCTTGGTGCATGCATGTGATTCAAATAAGGTCATGATTTGAGACCTATGAAGGTACCCTCCGGATGGAACATTTTTAGAGAGAAACATATCAAATGATTTTTTTGTAAGCCATATGATATCTAGAAAAAGGGTAGAAAACCCATCAGAGCACATTATTAGGAACCTACCTATAGTATTATAGAAACTCATATTGGAATATGAATAAGGCTTTTGTTTATTGATACCACCTCTGTGGTTCTATTTTAACCACTTTATATGAGAGATTGCTTCAACCTGAGCCTATATCTGTATCTAGAAGGAGGTCCAAAAATTATGGTCCGATAAGAGATCAACTCTACACGTGAAGCCGTATAAGAGGACAAAAAACTAATATGAATCAAAATTCAAGCTTTAACTAGGAATAGAAGAAAGGACACGTTCATGCAGGAGATTAAGCATGACCAACTGACAAGAACCTATATAAATGGATAAGAATAAGGATGAGAACCAGCCACTAACCAAACAAAACAACCTGATACTAATATAGAAAGATGAAGGAAAAAAGAGATGGGGAAAGAGTAGTTGGACACTTGGAACTGGTAAAAAGTAGAAGAGCCATTGAGGACGCCGCACACAAGGGATGCCAAGAATCACCTCAACATTGTTTCACAACCACCATACCTAAACGCCACCCATCACAAATGTAGAAAATAGATCGGAAAATCTAGCAAACACGATGCCTTCTAATGGGGTCAGCCAAGATCCTTAGTTTCTTGCCTCCTATGGCCCGATACCTAGAGAAATTGAGCGTGAAGAGGCCGAGAAATTGAGTGTGAAGAGGCCTACGTGGAGTGGGTCATTACATAATTTTTTTTGGAACCCCCTCTGCCAATCCCACCACCACGATCATGGAACCCTATTTTGATCTCTCAAATTACAGGAGTGCTATGAATGTGTACCTAAGGTTGTAGATGTTTGATTCTAATATTTGCTATATTGGTCTGAAACAAGAAGTGTGGTCTCCTACTTTAAGGTCATAGTTTAGGACCCCAAAACAATATGATGATTCCTATAAGATTGGGACTTGTATCTTAGATTACACGGGGTTAGATTAATGTATGATATCTAAAAAGTTGAGGGTGAAGATCCAAGCCTAGATCAAAATATTGAGATTGAGTATTGTGAACCACAATCCATGATTCATGATCAGAAAGTTGATTAGGACTTCTAGGAGATAAGGTGATTTTATGTTCTTTTAAAGTTTAAGGAACTATTTGAGAACATTAGATTTTTTATGAATTTTAAAAGATTTATGGAAATTTAACTGAAAATCAATAGAATTATTTGCAATTTTCAAATACTTATATTATAGAGAGAACCAGAGGATGTCAACCATCACCCTCATTTTAAAACATTCCAAAGTGGAATCAACATAAACTAGTTCCAATGAATGGTGGTGGAGGCCACAACATATTTGTTAGATAATGCTACATTCTATGGTGATCTTCATCCATGGAAAGGCATATCGCATGAGTCAGCTTCGGCATGGTCTGGTGAGCATCTATGTTTTAGCAACAAGGTTTTAGATCTAGTGTTTTTCAAGAATTTTTAACAGTTTTCACACTATTATCGTCTTTTAGAAGGTATATTCCATTGTTTTTGTGTTAGATCTGTAGTTTTTTGTTCTCAGTAGTGGTTTTAGGTTTTCAACTTTCCAATTTTCTCCATGAACCAGAGGCGGAAGATGAATAAGCTAGTGTTCTAACTTGTGATTCACCCCATTTCACTGTGATTGTATTCTTTAGCATCTAGTGCCAGATTGCAATAATCGAACTTGCATTATGAAGTTGATGTCATTTAAACTTTTATTGTTTAATGAATATGGAGAAATACATTATTTGTTTCCACTAGGATCAAATGGGTGTCTCTTAGGAGGATCCTCACATGGACAGGAAAATAAGGAATATCCCTAGTGAGCCCCAAATCTTATTTTCTATTTACCTTTCAATTATACTAGGAAATAGTTAATCTCTATTTACTATTTGTAATTGACACACAAACATGCTCAGGATTCAAAGAGAGGCTAGCTCTACTAAGGAAATTATGATGGGGATGAGTTCATTTTTATGAATATCCATCATTGAGGTCATAAAGCATGCAATGAGGTATAAATTTAATTTTTAGCCCTTGTTCTTTTAATTGATTTTCTGTTGTAGTATGGGATCTAATTGCTTTTTCAATTATTTTGATGCTTCTTTCATGTTTCTACTTTGAACTCTTAGGGAATTGAGGTTCATAATGTTTTATTGAGAGCACATTAGGCTTATCTAGGACATTTTTGTAATGTTCTAATACCACAAAATGTAGAGTTATTATAGAACACTGGCTTTGGTGGTTCTAATAGATGTGACAATTTTGAGAGGAATTATGTTGTTCCATTGATTGAGTGCTTTCACGTAGAACTAGATCTTTCTATTCCAAGTTTGGTGAGTGAGACATCTCCCCTAGAGACTTTAATACACTACCAAATTAGCTTTAAACATAGTATTCATTAGCTATATTCCATGGAGGTAGTCTCGTGGATATGTGGTGCGAGCTTTTGCACGCACGTGTGATCTTTCGAATTTATAGGTCCCCAAACAAGGTTCACTCACAACACTAAAATATGCTCCCGCAAGCACACAAGGTCATGTTATAGTATAGATGAGAGGCAAACAATGGGGGTCGATCCATAGGGATAGAGGGGGCACTAGAGCTAGGTTTGTGTCAGCTATGTTCCTAAAGTGGAGATTAGGGTTGAAGGGTTTAAAAGTGGGTTTGGTTTGATTTCACTAAGCAAGTAGGCAAGTTAGAGAAATATGAAATATAGATTACCAAAAACCCTAGATTATCCTAAGAAAATTAAGTCTAAACAACTAAATTAAGCAATCAACTAAATAAGAGCAAGATGATCTACACTACTCTAGCAAGGCAATTAGAAACTAAGTACTAAGCTAAACACTAGAGCAAGATAGGATCTAGGTTAACCCTAATTAACAAGACCAAGTAGTTAGCTAGAGTGAACAAAGGCAATTAAGCTAAATTGGCATTAACAAGCTAAGATGACAAATTGGGTTTTAAACAATGGATTGGATAGGTGGGCCATTTGGGAATGTGATTTGATATTAGTTGGGAGAATGTCAACATAGAATGCAATTATCACAATTTAATCTAGATTACCAAACCAAACAACAAGACAAGTGTTATTAGAATATACCCTATACTACTCGTTGGAGAACTAGGGTTAGGTGTAATTCTAGTAAGACATGGCAAGTCTAGGTTTCAATGGAAGTGGTATTGGGTAAATTGAGAGCCAAGGGTAGGAATGGGAGTACAGATGAGGGTGTTTTACCTCATGTTACTTGCCATCTAGCTTTTAGGAAGCTCTAGGAAATTGCACCAATCACACTTACATTAGCTACTTAGATCTCACACTCACTTGTAGGTGAAGGGAGATGTATGTAGGAACAAAGGAACTATCTAGGGATCTACTAGTTGGACCTAGGATCCATTCCTAAGATTGCCACATACATTTTAATTTCCCCTAGAAGCTAAGTGTCATCAAGCATCACAAAGCAATCAATCTATGTTAAAAGCACAAATCACATGCAGTATAATGGGAAATGAGATAGAAGCAAAGGCAATCATCATATAATGAAATTATGTTTATTACAAATTATTTTCCCCCAACATGTATCAAAGTCACATTTTAACCCCAAATATCCCACCATTAGGGGCTTAGCTAGACATGGTCAAAGAAAAGATAAAAGAAATGAGAAGAAGGGTAGGACTCCATGAAGCTCAAAGTAGATCCTTCTCCTTCACCTCCTAGCATCAGTCACAAATGAGAAGAGACGTCGCGACCACTATGCATGGTTTTGATCAAGAGGATATGTCACGACCATTAATAAGGTCGCGACTGTTACAAAAGAAGTAGCCACAACACAGTCGTGACCGAGATAATCACTGCCATCAAGACATGGTCGCGACCATGAAATTTGCTACAACCGCGATGTTGGTCTTGGTTGAGACACCAATATTGACCGCTACCCAAAAGTAAGTCGCTGGGAAATGACTATAAATAGGCCCCGACCTCTCACATAAAAGGGGGGTGGATCATCAATAGAACTAAAGTGCTACCTTACTCCAGAGCCATCCTCATTCATCCCCACTGGTCTTGTATCTCTAAAGAAAAAACTTGGAGGAGAGAGAAGATTTGCCATACTCTTCTTCTCTTGTCATCCCCCACACCTACACCAGATCTAGATCTAAAAAAGTACAATTGATGTATCACCTCCTCCCTTCTTTAGATCTATCATCTTCCTCAAGTTGTACCTCCCCCTCTTCATTTGACTTGATGTATCTACACTTTTGTAGCGTCATTATGATGCCTGTTAACATGAGTGGCTAAACATCTTGCTTGGGTTGGGAGTAGCCACTAAGGCTCTCCCAACATGTATATACTCACATCCTTCTGAATATATATTCTTAGAAATGGTTATCTTCATACTCTCATTCTTAAATGCTTCACTTGTATGATTAGCTACCATCCAATAGGGCGACCTCCCTCCTCCAATGTGGATGATGGGCATGGAAACAAAGGGGATTATGGTAGAAAACCTAGAAAACTTAGTTTCTATGGTGGAAATGGTGGATGAAGACCATAAATGCAAGGGGGGTGCAATTAATGATCAAGAGTGGGTGGAGAGGAGTAATGGCAACTAACCTAGTGTTGTGGCTGCCAGCCATGTATATATAGGTGGTGGTGGAAGCACTAGGGTAAGTAGGGGCATTGTTAGAAAAATAGTGCAAAAAGTGCCAGGGTTTAGGCTGTTGCACGACCGTTTTGGGAAGCACGACTGTGGTGGGTAGGGGTAGGAATAGCTGTGGTGGTGTGGAATGGCTATTCTAGGAAAGTGGAAAACCATAGGTTGAAGTGGTAAAATGGAGGGTAGCACGGACACACTGGGCAACATGTCCGTGGTGGAGGCTAGGTAGAATGGTCATGTGGGGGTAGCACAGCCGTGGTGAGTGAGTTGGGGGTGAGGTCGTTCCCTTCAGCACACCCATTTTAACTTCAGCTAGCATGGTCCTACTGGGCAGTGTGGCCGTTTTGGGAGCTTCATGGAACAGTCATGCTGGGCAGCGTGACTGTGTTGGTTGAGTTGTTGTAGTTTGCAAATTTGGGATTTTCTCTGTAACTTTTACATTGGTCATCACGGCCGTTCCTTGGCATCACGGCCGTTCCTTGGCATCACGGCCGTCTTGGGGTCTTTAGTGGAAAAAACACCTTGAATCTTCATGGTCAATGGACTCCTTTGGTTGCTGTCGACCCTTGGCCATTAGGGGTACATTGAGGGAGCTATGGGGTCTTCTTTGGAACCATCCATTAGTGCAGGACTCCTAGAACATCTTCCTTCTCTATCATCCATCCAAAGCATGGTCCAAGTACCTAAAAAGTATGTAAAGAATATCCATAAGTGCATTTGACAATAATATGCATATTGGAGAATTTAACTTGCATTCTACAATGTTTAGATGTGATTAAAGAAAAAAATGGCTCAAGATAAAACCCTAAAATAGGGTTGCATCACCACCCAAAACTTAAAACATAATTGTCCTCAAGTATGCTCCAACTTAATCTCTCTCTTCAATTTTCTTTTAATAAACAATAATGACAAATGCATTGCAAAAAATGATTATTGACTAAATGGTCTTTAAAAGTGACTAAGTGCATGTGTTCCACCACTCTCCTCTCCACTTTCACAAACCAATCATGAAATGGGCATTGAGCATACAAACTTCAAATATAGAGCATAGAATACACAAGCTTTCCATATGTCCTTCGTGCAATTCCTTGTAAACCATTTCATGTTGGCATTAATCAATGATGACTACAAGTGTTGTTTCATTTTCATGTATTCAATCTTATGCTTCAAACCACACCAAATGACCCACATGGCTGTAGAAAGGGTAAGGTGAGATAGATGTGATGCTTTCTAGCTCAATGTGTATGAAAATGGAAGAAAGGATTGTGGTAACATTTTAGAGTGCTTTTACACACTCATCTTTTCTTTATTTATATGCTCATAATTAGGAGCATCTTTTTATTTTCTTTTTACTTTTCTTTTCTTCTTTTCTTTTCTTTTTCCATTGGTGTGGATAGGGCATATGGTGGATAGACTGACATAGGGAGATGTACATATGGCCACCCCAAACTTTTGGAGGTGGTCTGTTAATGCGTCGTTTAGCACTTACAATCACTAAGATAATTATCCTAGAGTTTAATCCTTTTTCAACTTCTGATTAAGGCTAGTATAGAAAGGGTCGATCCCACAAGAAAACTTTTTAAGATTGTTTCTTTTTATCCCAATTATTTAAAGAATTTATTATTTATTTTTGGTATTTTTCAGATTTGGAACAGAAAGTAAAAGTCGAGTTTTGGGGGTTGGTGATTAACACTAAGGAAAGAAATGCAAGAATGGAAATGCACTTAATAAGAATATAAAATTGCCCTGACACAAAGAAAATTAAGATTGTTGTTAGCACAAGAAAAACTATTATGAATGAAAAGACTATAGATTAAAGAAAGAAAAAGCTAGCGGTGATTAGATCAAGAGATGAGAATCGAGGCTTTAGGGGTTTTCACCACCTTAGCCTAGGCAAAAAGAAACTAATCCTTTAAAAATGACAGATTTGATGAAGGCAAGTGAATTAATAAAAATCCACTAAAGATGGACTCCACATGAGCCCATTGATCTTGGTGCTCATGCTTCTTAGTTCATCATCCTAAAAGAAGAAGATCCACGGTCATTTTAAAACTCCTATGCGATTGGGTTTGTTGTTCTAAATCTGAACTTCCATGGTCATATCCATCTAGATTAACTTTTGATCAAATCAATTAATTACTTCGATAGATCAATTAGTTATCAAACCCAAAAGCCATCTAGAATCATTTTTAAGGAAAAGTCGATAAAGCCATGGCTAAGGGGTTATTCCCCTTACCTCGATAAAGAACTACTCACTCATGGAGAAGGTGCAAGGAGAGACGGAGGAAGGAAGTGATCTAGCCATCTTCGAGTCTTATGACTACTGATCCTCAATTAGAGACAATAAAGATGGCTTCCTCTTCCTACCTTGTTCAGTTTCTCAAGAGAGGGGAGGAGGAGAAAAGAGAGTGCTAGATCTAAACACAACGGAATGACGGAATTAAAGAAATAACATGTAACAAAATTTGCAAGGCTTCTTTATTTCAGAACTAGAAGAATCTCAAGAGAGGGGAGGAGGAGAAAAAAGAGTTCTAGATCTAAACACAACAGAATGACGGAATTAAAGAAATAACATGTAACAAAATTTGCAAGGCTTCTTTATTTCAGAACTAGAAGAATACAAGAAAACTTGCTCTAGAATGCTAATACAAGAAAACCCGAGACGCCAAAATATGGAGAACCCCTCTCTTTTTATAGGAGGAGAGGGTAGGCTTCCCTCAAAAGACGGGGGGGGGGGGGGAAGAGGGGTAACCATCAGTTTGAATTTTTAGATCTAGTCAACAAACTCTTGATTGTTTTCCTTTAATATAGATTCTCACAACAATGATTTCAAGCGAATTTGCACTGTACAAAGAATTTAAAGTGCGCCCAAAAATATTATTTTCCTATAAGCCTTTGAATTCCCTTTCCAAATCATATTTTAACATTAAATTCCTCCTTGGGATGTGAGAGTTGTGCCAATTTTGGTGCAAGGTATGTATTTAAGTCAGCACTGCGGGAAACTGAATTGCCTCCTACCTTCATCTCTTCTTATCCTCATTCATTCCTGAAAATTGAGGGAAATATTATTAGAATTCAAAAAAAATAATATTGAGAGGATCAAAGTACAATTTATTTGTGATAGAGATAGGTAGAAGTTATTTTATTGCATGTCAGTCGATTAATAAAGAAAATCTATGAAATCAAGACTGCAACATTATCCAAATTTAATGTCAGAATGGCATGCATCAAAATACCGCAGACTTAAGGAGCAATTCAACTATGACTTGATAAAGCAACATGTCACTATTCAACAAGATATTGAAGAAACATGTATATCATTTTATTCTTCTAGGATATACTAAGCAATGCACATCAACCAGTGATTCTCACATTTTGACCTCAGCAAATATGCTACATGGCTGTTTACACTTTACAAACATATTTATGCCCCGAGGAGATGAGGTATACCGCTCATCCTCCAACCAACCACTGGGAAGTCGAAATCGATACCATACAAGTCAAAGGAAGAATCAGATTCCATGACCTCTCACATCTCGGTCAGTGTGAGACTACAATCAGGA
Source organism: Alisma plantago-aquatica (assembly GCA_963693085.1). Lineage (NCBI taxonomy): Eukaryota > Viridiplantae > Streptophyta > Magnoliopsida > Alismatales > Alismataceae > Alisma > Alisma plantago-aquatica. The sequence goes on along the minus strand of OY856412.1, from coordinate 1,283,767,746 downwards.
CTATGCCAACTGCTCAACATAGCGCTCCAGGGTATACTGGCAACTTTGCTACAGAGTTACAGTGGCAACTGCACTCTCATCGAAAATCGAGAGATTTAATGTTTATCTCATATTGACCCGACATTTATCATCATCGGGAGATTCGTGATACATCCATCCTGACACAATTAATGAAGGATTGAGAGATTTATTGCTTATCTCATTTCAATCCCTTCATCAGGGCGTAAGGTATTAGCACCCATTACCCCCACATATTCAAAAATATGTGTTCCTTAGGAATTCCTAAAGGAAAACTTATTTCACCATCACCCACTTCTGACAATGATGGATCTATGGTTAGGGCTCTACATGAAAAGATTTCACTTGATTAATTAAGTACATTATCATATTCTTTTAGCATCAGTCAAGTTTTCAAACATAACTTATTAGGACAAATGCTACAAAGAAACATGTACTGTTTTCATCAGTTACTTCTCAGTCTGTATAAGACATTGGGATCTCAGTCCCTCATTTCAATATTGGGAATACTCATCCCTTCACAAACTCAATGCCATAATCATATGGTTCTAGGTATTCAAACCCTTAACTCATCACTGAGCATTGTTACCACTTTTTCAGGTAACTATCACCTTCAGGTTATCTGACTAAGGTAAACATGATACTTGTTACACTAGAATCTCTCATGGAACTTAAGGCCCATTAATTCTCTTATTACCTCTTACTAGGCAACAAGGCATATTATGGCACATAAGGCCCAATAATAATTTTAATAAATACAACATCATAGCTCATACCTGGCTATGTTCATCATCTCATGATACCTGCATGGTTAGTACAGATGATAATAGTTACATCAATTTCATATCAGCACCATGCAAAACAAATATAGCATCACTATTCAAGGGTAACACCACTATTCCCTTACTAGGGTTAGGGTTTTCCATTTCAGGTCAATTGGGGATACTCATCCCTTTACCTACCCAGATCAGGGTTATGGTTTATCACCATATTGCCCAAGATTAGGGTTTCATATAACATTACGTAGCATCACCATGGATTTGAGTTCCACATCACATTGATATACCTGGGTTTTTCATAACAACACCCTGAATTAGGGTTTCACAAAATATCACCCTAGATTAGGGTTTACATACAATATCCCACAATTAGGGTCTACTATTTATCCCAATTAGGGTTTCATATTCAATTTCCCATAATTAGGGTCTACTATTTATCCCAATTAGGGTTTTACATTTCATAACCCTAACTTAGGATTACTAATGTCATCACCCTCAATTAGCATTTCACTATTACCCTAGATTAGGGTTTCACTCAGAATTGCCCTGAATTAGGGTTAGGATTCATTAACCTTCTCGATTAGGGTTTTCATGATCTCTTCACTAAGGATCATACCCTAATCACCACATGATTAATACTCATGTATGAATACTTCTCTCTCATCCTCCCTAGGATGTTGATTACACAAAACATTATTTAATTAGGTCAACCCATCATTTCAAGTACATACACTTATAGTTGACATAGAGTATTCAGTTACTGCTTCTATAAGCTTTTGAGGTTAACCATTCTAAGGTTATTGATCATATAGGTACTTTAGGGTGTCAACCTTTGTACCTATCATTGATAATCATCATAAAAAACCATTGGATCAATGGATCAACCATCACTTTAAGTTTCCAATTAATTTGATCACCTTGAATCATTCAATCGGTTTTGACCTTTTTCACTCCAAACAGTTTTGAAAACCGTTTGGATTCCAAACGGTCCTGAGACCGTTTGACCCCAAATGTTTTCAAGACCGTTTGGACTCAAATGGTCTCAAGACCATTTGGGCCAAACCAGCCTTAAAACCGAATGGGTCACTTGGGACATTCATCAACCAAATTGGATTAGGGATTGCTTTGTCGAATTGGCCATCAATTGAGCTATTGAATGTTCAATCAATCAACACCATAGGATCTCCCTCATCAACTACAATCAACCTTGGGTCTCCAAACGGTCCTAAGACCATTTGATCCTAAACGGTTTCAATACCATTTGGACTCAAACGGTCTCAAGACCGTTTGGTCCAAGTCAGCTTGAAATCATTTGGATCAATTGCGTTTTCTTTCAACAAGTCAATTAGGGTTTCTAATTGGAGGGTTGTCCATACATTGAATTAATCAATTGGATCCATTGGATCATCATACAACATGTACTAGGGTCCTGACCTCAAATGGTCAACCCATCCAAACGGTCAACCCTTCCAAACGGTTTGGGATTCAAACCTCCAAACGGTTTGCAAACCGTTTGGTTTGGTAAAACCGATTCGGCCATATTGTTGAAACCGTTTGCAACTAGATATTATTAAGATGTGTGCTTAAGATGGTTTCATCATCATCAAGCTTCAACCCCTCGAATTCTACTACCATTTCCATGGTTGTTTCATCAATTAATCAAAGGAATTGCAAGAAGAACAGTTGAACATATTGAATTGAGGAATTGAATTCAATAACAATGAATAAGGGTTCAAGTTATATAACTCACCTTCAATTGAACTTAAAATCTTGGAGCTTCACATAAAAAATGGTGGAAGAAGCTTTTTTAACTCTCCCAAGGCTCATCCTAAATCTTTGGAATGAAAAGATTGGCTACGGTTGAAGATGGAGTGAAATAGAGAAGAAATCATGCATTGTTTTGTGATTTCCACCATGAATTCAAGGTGAAAGAAGGTCAAGAAGCTTACCAATAGGTTTGGGGTCGTCCTCCTATTTCTCCAAGCTCCCTTGGTCATTTTTGCAAGCAAGGAGTGAAAGTGGATTCGAAATTACCCCTTCACCTCATGGATAAAGGAGCATATATATGAATTTTATTGAAAATTCATTTAAGAGAGAGAAAGTAGGAATTATCTCCTCAATTTCCTTGCCAATTGCCCCCTTATCTTCCTTAGAGACGAGGTTATCCTCTTTGCTTCTTATTCCTCTCAATTATCCATGATTTAAAGAAAAGCAAATTAAGCACCTTAACCCTTATAATAATAATATCCTAAAATTAGTGGATATTTCTTTTTCTTTTCTTAATGTGAGTGGGTTCTCCACTCACGTAGATATTTCCTTTGCCTTTTCAAGGCACAAGGACGTCCAAACTTATATATTTCAACCAAAATAATTTTGGTTGAAGGGCAATCCAATTAATATAATTATTTTTGCATTAAATTGAATTAGGGTTTCAATTATGCTTAAATCTTGATTATTTTAATATCAAGATTCTCTCTTCTTCAAAGAGGTACAAATGAGATGCCCCTCTCATTTTCTTGCCTCTAAAAGATGCCAAGAATTATTAGGGACCTTCTTGAAGTGAAAATTTGCATATTGAACCCTAGGTTTTGGTAAATTGCACATTACACCAAAACTGGGTTTTAATGCACAAACATTGTTTTATCAGCTCTTTCTTGGTACTCAGGCTTTCCCAAGCCATACCTCTAGGGATGAGCATCGGGTTGGGCCGGCCTGATCCGACCCGTGACCCAGCCTGCATAACCCGATCCATACCCGAACCCAGTTTACAATATGGGTGGGCCGGGCCTAAAATTTAAACCCATATTTTATTTGGGCCGGGTACGGGCAGAGGTAAACCCAGGCCTGAAAACCCGAATGCCCAGATTATATTTTATGTACATTATATACCTATACATCTATATTTGTCTTGAAACAAAAACATACAAATTTCTTGATGCAATATGTAGTATATACCTAACCAATGGCAACATGAATACTATGCAATCAATCAACATGATTAGTGAATTCATACTAGTAAGATAACCATCATTGACATCAATAGACATACTTGATTTCTTTATTTTGATCTCATTGTGTCCACATATAGGAGACGAATGATCTTTTACTCAGTGCATCGTAGATTATGCTCATCTTTTTACTCATATGCCCACATGTAGGAGAAAAATGATCTTTTGCCCTTCCAAAACCCATATCATTGTATATACATATAGTATGAGGAGACAAAAAGGCACAAAATTGTGGACTCCATTGATTTTTTACTTCTCATACATTCACATGTACCAGAAAATGATTTGTTACTCTTTCAATATAGTGTATATACATTCTTTTGAAGGTTTATCAAAAAATACGTTTACAGTAATTCAGTTTTCATGTTAACAAGTTAGATCTAGAAAAATTTAGTATGCTCATTCAATGTTATATGGGCAAACCCGAATCCGGCCCGAAACCCAACATTCTTATATGGGCCGGGTATGGGCTGACATTTTTCAATTTTATCTGGGCCTGAACCCGACCCGTGGCCCGCTTTAAAATGTGGGTTTGGGTTTGGGACAGGCAAAACCTGGTATAACCCGGCCCGATGCTCATCCCTACATACCTCTGCATCATCTTCATTCTTATGATGCTTCAACACATGAGGAATATTTTAGCATGTAACATTTGCAATTTAACCCCTCAACTTGGGTAATTTGCACTTTAGTCCAAAACAAGTAAAATATTATTTCAACATTATTAAAAAATGACTAAAATTGAAATATGAGTTCCTCTTGAGCCTTAATTACTTTTCAAAAGATAATATCAAGCATATAATTATCTTTCTTAAACAAAACACCTAGGGTTAAAGAATAACCAAGGTCAGGGATGTTACAAGGATGGTGCACAGCTAGGGGCAACTCTCTTCCTTCTATTTGAAGCCATGGAGGTGAAATGGAGAGGAAGAAGAGATCAAATGCACAAACCACTCCACCAAAAATGTTCACACACCTAGGTTTAGCTAGGGGGAAGGTATAGGAAGGCCTTCCTAGGTCGGATTAGGGCTAGGTGAGGGAAGGGAAGGTTGAGGGTTGAGAGCTTAGGGCTTGAGAGAGTAGAATCGATCGAATTTTCTCTAGTTGAGAGGGAGAATAGTCGTACAAACCTAACTTAAGTTAGCTTCAGCCTGAAAATCGGTCGAGTTTTATGAAGTGGAAACTCGACTGATTGGCCCTTTTAAAAAAAGCACTCGGCCATGGATTGGTCGAGTTTGTCCTGGGGAAACTCGACCGATGGTCAACCTGACCTAAAACCATCAAACTTAATTTCTAACCATATGAGTGCTAATTAAATTTATTTTTCAAGTCCATTATGTATATTGAACATACTTAGCCACATATCACTCATCAATGGATACTATTTTGTGATAAAACATGTGTTTGCAAAAAATACCCAAAAACAAGGCAATATGAACATGAAAAACTGATTTTTAGCATATTAGCAAGCAAAGATGAAAAAGATAGATGCAAAACATATAGGATAGATGACAACTAGCTAGAAGGAAGATCATATTCATTCAAATTATTTATAAGAAATTTTGATCTAATAAAGTTGAATTGCTCTCTAGCTAGAGGTTTAGTGAAAATGTCCACCAACTGGTTTTCCATGTCCACATGCGTGATATAAATATCCTTCTTGGCAATTTGATCACGAAGAAAGTGATGGCGAACCTCTATATGTTTAACTCTACTATGAAATATAAGATTGTAAGACAAGTTAATTGCACTAGTATTATCACAATAGTCAGGGGTAGCATCAAATTGAATGTTAAAGTCTTGGAGCATTTGCTTCATCCATAGGACCTGGGCACAACAAATCCTGGCTGCAATGTACTCAGCCTCGGTGGTTGATAATGTCATGTGCTCTATTTCTTGGAGAACCAAGACACCAAGCATGATCCTAGAAGTAAGCAAGTGCCACTTGTGTAGTTTCTATCAATCAAGCACCTTGCATAATCGGCATCACTATAGTCTGTAAGAGTAAAGTCCCTTGACTTGGAATACCATAGTCTAAAATTTTGAGTTTTAGCTAAGTACCTTAGAATCCTCTTAACAACTATAAGATGAGATTTATTAGGATTTGATTGAAATCTAGCACACAAGCCAACACTAAACATTATGTCAAGTCTAGAGGCAGTTAAGTAATGTGAACTTCCAATCATACCTCTATAGAGCTTCTCATCTACCTTTTCTCCTTCTTCATCTTTATTAAGTTTGGCAGTGTGGGACATGGGTTAGTCCATCTGCTTGGTGTTCTCCATCCCAAAGTGCTTAAGCAGTTCATTGGTGTACATGCCTTGGTTGTTGAAGTTCCCATCTTTTGTTTGTTTAATTTGAAAGCCAAGGAAGAATGTGAGTTCACCCATCATACTTATTTCAAATTCACTCTGCATAAGATCACTAAATTCTTTTCAAAGATAAATGTTAGTTCCGCCAAAAATGATATCATCAACATATATTTTAATGATAAGAAAATGGTTAGAAGTGTGTTTTAGAAACAAGGTAGAATCCACTTTGCCCATGATATAACCATGTTCTAACAAAAAGTTCTTTAATTTCTCATACCAAGCCCTTGGTGCTTGTTTGAGTCCATAGAGAGCTTTTTGCAAGAAATAAACATGGTTAGGTAGACTATCATGTTCAAAGCTTGGAGGTTGTGCAACATACACTTCCTCCTTAATTGTACCATTCAAAAAAGCACTTTTAATATCCATTTGATACAAAAGAAAGTTTTTATGACTAGCAAAAGCAAACAAAATATGAATGGACTCAAGTCTAGCTATAGGTGCATATGTCTCATCAAAGTCTATACCATCTTGTTGATTATAGCCTTCAACCACTAACCTTGCTTTGTTTCTTACCACTTTGCCACTTTCATCTAGCTTGTTGCGGTAGACCCATTTGGTGCCAATGATCTTTCTATCACTTGGTCTTGGCACAAGGGTCCAAACTTTGTTTTTATCAAATTGTTCTAGCTCCTCTTGCATAGCTAGGATCTATTCTTCATCCCCAAGAGCTTCCTTGACATATTTAGGCTCTAGTTGTGAGATGAAGGAATTGTTGGCTTATTCTTTGTTGAATGCATCCCGCGTCTTCACTCTCTCAAATGGATCACCTAAAATCAGCTCCTTAGGATGATTTTTTGCAAATCAGGGAGTTGGATCTTTCTTTTCATCATCTTTGTCTTCTTCTTGAGAAGCCACCTCTTTTCCCTTTTGGGCGATGTTGAGTTCTTTAAGGATAGGAATTACTTCATCTGCAACATCATCATTTGAAATAATATCTTTGGGAATAGAGGGGTTAGTCTCAATAAAATTTACATTAATAGATTCTTCTACCTTAGCAAGATCAACATTAAAAACTCTATAAGCCTTTCTAGTAGTGCTATAGACAAGAAAGAAAGCCTTATACGATTTCGGATCAAACTTGTCAAGAGAATCTTTTGTATTCAAAATAAAACAAGGATATCTGAAAATGTGGAAATACTCGATAGAAGGCTCCCTACCACGCCATAGCTCATAGGGGGTTTTCTTAAGTGAAGGATGAGTAAAAACACGGTTTACACAAAATAAGAGGTACTGAAATCTTCAGCCCAAAACTTCTTAGGAGTATCATACTCAAGAAGCATGGCTCTAGCCATCTCCTATAGAGACCTATTCTTCCTCTCTACAACCCCATTTTGTTGAGGTGTTCGAGGTGAAGAAAAGTTGTGTGCATAACCCGATTCATGACAAAATTGCTCAAAAAGCTCATTTTCAAATTCTCCCCCATGGTCACAACGGATGGAAACAATCCGACAAGAAGCTTCATTATCAACTCGTTTACAAAAACTAGAGAAAACATCAAACATATCACTCTTTGAAACGAGAAAGAAGGTCCAAGTATATCTAGAGAAATCATTTACAATAACAAGGCAATACTTGGAACCATGAAGTGATTGCGTTCTCATTGGTCTAAATAGATTAATATGAAGAAGCTCAAGATCTCCCTTAGTGCTAAGGACTCCTTTGGATTTGAAGGAGGACTTGGTTTTCTTTCCTTGTGTACAAGGTTGGCATTCCTCATCCTTTTCAAAATCCAATTTAGGAAGTCCCTTGACTAAGTCCTTTTTGCTCAATTTCTTGGATTGATGCATATTTACATGACCAAACCGGCAATGCCAAAGAGAAATATCATTCAAGTTGCTTACTAGGCATTTACCAACCACATGCTTAATAGAGTTAAGAACAATAACATAAAGATTAACACTTCTAGTTCCCTTATATATAACTTGGTAGATGAGGGAATCTAGAATGAATCATTCAAAAGAAGTAAATTGCACAAGGTAACCATTATCACAAAGTTTACTAACACTTATTAAATTTTGAAGTAGGCCATCCACGAAAAGAACATTCTTGATGCATAATGATTCACCTACATCACCCTCACCTTTGACTTTACCTTTCTTGTTGTCCCCAAAGGTGACAGATCCTCCTTTCTTCTTTGTGAAATTGTTGAAATGGCTTATGTCACCGGTCATGTGCTTTGTGCAGCCACTATCAACAATCCATCTATCTTTTCCCTACAAGAAAGGAGAATGTCAGTTTCCAACTCAAACTTTGGGATCTGGAGTTATCTTAGGGATCCATTTCATCTTTGGGTTGGTCCCCTTAGGATTGTAAGGACAATAAGTGGAATAATGATCATCACATTTGCAATTAGAACAAACCATAGGATAATTAGTGCCCAAAGACTCTCCTACAAATAAAGAAATCTCCTTGCTCTTTTTCTTACCTTTGGCCTTACTCTTGCCCTTTGAGGCTCCCCCTACAAATCCTAAACCACTAGTACCACTTTGTTTGGTAAAATGGTCTAGGATTTCATTTAGGGAGTTCTTCCCTTTGAGTAATTTCTACATGGATTCTCTCAATCTATGGATATCATCATTTAAAAAACAATAGAAGAAAATAAACTAGATATGTCATCCCGAGCATGCACTAGATCATCCTCAAGACATACAGCTTTAGTAAGATATGAATCCTTTTCAAGAGAGATAGTAACAACATTAACACTAGGTGTTACGACCCCACCTCCCGATAACCGCCAATTAAGGGAGACCGAGAGGTTGAAGCCGCACCCATAACTTCCAGATCAAAGGTTCGACACTTAACCAAGAACAATTATTAAATTTCAACAATCTATACTGAAAAGATGTAATAAAAATTTTCATACCTTTTGAAAATTTTGGATTTCTAAACTTCTATCTATGTACACATTCTACTCTAACTAATCCTCCTTGCATTTTACTTCATGTATTTCACAATATGATGATTTACTGTTTGTCCTTTTGGCTTGTACCTAAAACGCCGACAAATAAAAGGTCGGTCAGCTGGAGCTGGTATGTGGGGGAAACAATAAATGTGCAACTAAGATAACAATGTAATCATTCAATTAATCATTTAACAACCAATATTACATTTTAAATATAACTCCGCGATCCATGAGTACCCTATCCTCTGTGCTATCCCTGCAGTGGACCTGGATACTACCTTCCTTATGGTAGATCCCCATTAAACCCCTCATGGTCCCACCTATAAGTGAACCAGTTTCTAGGGTTGAGTCACATGGCACTACTCGTAAGTAGCCCACTCCTGAACTCATGGCAGACTAATGGGTCTCATGGCACTACACTTGGTAGCCCAATTTCTAACCCATGATAACCTAGACCTTACTCTAGGTTACCCCTTTTTAGCCTTTACAAGCCACAGAGGTGGTCCCGGATCTAGCCAGTTATATATGTATATTCATAGTGATAGTCATAGTCACTCTATAGTTGCATGAAATAAAAGCATCCAACAGTTATTTCAAGCCATGAGGGAAACGTTGATAAAATCCCCAGAAAACTAGTCGGGATAATCATAAGCGTAACCACATACCTGATTTGATGATTTCACAAGCATTAAGCAAACCCAACCAAGAATGCAATCCAAGCAAGCAATTCAATCATCACATAATTCCTGAAAAGAATATGTACTCTATTTATTACACACTTTATCAAGAATCTACTTTATTGACTTGGATTCACTTTCTAGGGTTTTTGTATCCATTTTAGGGTTTCATTAATCTTCATTAGGGTTTCTTAGATCAATTCCTCAAACTTTATCCCTTTTAGGTCAACAAACCCTAAAATACTCTTTTCTACTCATATAAACCCTAATTGCTCAAATTATCCATTTTAATAGTCTTTTATACCCAAATTGACTTAGGATCATCATATCCCTATTTATTCATGGATTTAAACAATTGAAACAATTAAAAGACATATTCATCTAAATTAGGGTTTTCAAGCTCATTAATGCATATTCATGCACGAAACCCTAAATTAAGCCAATTATATAAAAGATCATCTTTTTAGATTCTATCTTCACATTTAACAACAATAGGTTAACATTGGCTTGAATTATCCATTGAACAACATTAAATTCATCTATCATCAAATCTAAGGGTTTTTCATTAATTAAATCATTAAAGATGATAACTTTATGTACTTTTCAAATTTCAAGCATATTTATACACATAATCTCTAATTTAAACTAATTACATGCAAAGATCATCCTTTTCGATATTAAAGTACCTTTTTACACTTAACGGGTTATTATCAACTTTAATGATCCATTAAACCCTATTAAACACTTTATTCATTTAAAAATAGAGTTTCTTAATCTTTAATTCGATAAAGATGACAATTTACACCACTTTTCCAATAGAAAGATGAATTAGTTTCTAAACATATTTTTATTGAATTCCTCTCATTTTTCTGAGCAAAAAGCATATATTATTCGTATCCATCCGAGCTACTGATTATTAGATATGAATTTTGCAAGAAAAATACCTTTCGACCAATCACAGATCGCCACGTCGCTAAGTTCCCATGCAACAGCTCGCCACCGATTTGGAATTATAATTGAATGATGAAACTGCCCTCCACTTAACCAGCATGCCCTTTGTTACGCCGAGGGTAGAACCATCGAACGCATGGAGGTCATCTTCTACCTCACGAAACAAGCAACGACGCCGACCTACAGTAGGTTGCAGGTGCACACTCTCACCTACTGGGCCCAATAGCTGCCGCTGACCCTTACAATGGCTCTGCCACCCTTCTCCACCCTTGGGGCACTAGTTAGCTCACCACCAGCATGGCTAGTTTGGGATGGGGAAGAGTCGCAACCCACTGCTGCGTTGCAGCCGTGCAGCTGCTGCTGCAGAAGATCGCGGGTCGTAGGAGGCGGGGAAGGATGGCCGACCTTCTGGGGTTGGTCGTTAATGCTTCCTGCTTCAAACAAAACCATAAACACCCGCTGTTGCTCCAAGAATAGAACCTTACCCTCAAGTTTAGGGTTTTGAGGAAGAAGATGAAGAAGGGTGATATAGCTGCGTGGAATTCCTTTGGATTCGCCCCCAAGTCTTACCCCTTATATAGGGGAAGTCAACGAAGCCCTAGGATGGCTTTCCTTAAAGATACGAAGTCCCTCTTCTAATAGGAATCACTTTCCTTCAAAGAGAAGAAATTCTTCTCTCTCTCTCTCTCTCTCCTTTGATATTTCCTATTACTTGGATATTTAGGAATTCGAAAATCCCTCTCATTATTGTCTTTGTTCTTAGCTTTTAATCCATTAGCCACGAAATTTCTATTTTCTTTTAATAGAAAGAATACTTCTTTTTAGCAATATCACAAAATTCATTAATAATGTTTCACATTATCCTTTTATTTTGCAATTTAGCTATTTTCTCTTTCTTTCCTTTTTATTGGATACTCTTTATCCTTCTAGATGCATCTAAATGTATTATTCTTCATTATCTTGTATTATTCTTATTAAAATATTTCCTTTTGAGGATTTCTCTTTATTTCTCTTTTATTTTCCTCATTGGTATTCCTTTTATCATTAGGAATCCTTGGGACACGAAATTCCACAAAGGATAACTCAATTATACCTCTTTTCACTTGTTTTCCACATTTTATCATTATTTTTAATTTCTTTCTTAATAAAGAAATACTTAATTGATCTTTTCTTTTCTTATTGCACTCTTTATGCAACTTTGGACTCCTTGGAACCCAAGGAACCCAAGAGGCACGAAACCCCTCTTTGGATTTGCCTTCTAGAGGTTTCCATCTCATTCTTTTCTCAAAAATTCAATTATTCATTCACTAATTGAATTTTCTTGTTATTTGGACCCAATAGCCAATAAAGCCCACAACAGAAACATCAAGGCCATTGTAAACAAAATCCATGTATTCAAATATCTTTAATATGAGAAATTACATTTCTCACCAAATGAACCAAAAAATTGGGGTTGTAACATCCTTCCCCTCTTATAGGAATTTTGTCCTCAAAATTCTATCAAGCAAACAATCAATTAAGGATAAGACTCTTCCATGTCCATCATTGGCCCCTATGTGGCTTTACCGTACTCATGGTGCTTCCAAATAACCTTTTTCATCACATATTCCTTTATCTGAGTTATTTCATCCTGGTGTCTATAAACTGCACAGGTGACTCAGGCCATTTCAGCCTCCCTTGGGGCTCACTAGGTTCATTGCTCAGCACATGGTCGGGGCACCTCACATAGTGCTCTAAATTGAACACATGGAACTCATCACACATTACTTTATCCTGAGGGGTAAGGTCAAACTTAACCTTCTCCACCAAACCATGTCAAAAGAACCCATGCATCGGGGACTCAATTCTCCTAGCTATAACTTAGAGGTGTCGGATTTTCATGTCACATATTCTCCCACAGTGAACTGCATGTCAGTCTACTTTGCATCTGCTCACAACTCTCATCATCTCTAGGCTCCTTTCAGCCATTACACAATCAAGGAGACTTCATCTACATGCATTGTGGTCCTTTTCTAACCATCATGTGGTCCTTTCACCAACATCACCTTACTGAAGTGGTGACCGACACAACCTCTCTTACAGAGCTTCTTTAAATTCTGATACTAGCTATGGTGGTTATCCTCACATCTTTCATAGGACAAGAACTGTCTCTAGCTATCACCCTGAATGAGCACATATGCACTCATCAGACCCTTTAGTCTGGATCATACTAACCATTAGTTAGGGGTGATAAACTGTACTAACATCGAGTTCTTCATGTACCTACTTCCACCTTTTGGAAGGGAACCTTCAGATCAAACTCAAGAAATTTTATACCCAACCTCATGGTGTAGTTGAACCATCTCTCTCATATATAGTTCAACCTGATCTGTCCCTTGACAGTACTCTTTCTTTCTCATGTCATCTAGGTAAGGTGATCTACCATAACCCATATTGCATCTTGACCTTCCTTGGTCTAGGGGATACTTACAACATCCATAGTGATGAACTTCCCTTTCTCTATCGGGGACTCTTTATCCTTTATATCCACGCACTGGGTTACTGGTGTTCATCCTTCACCCTCGGCTTGCATGGCCATATACCACATGAAACATAATCTTAGGTATCTAAAGTACTACTGTCACTTATTATCTTCGTAGTACGATGTATGGTGATCTTACAATCATGATCTCCTGTATGTCATTATTCCTCAAGATCGATTATTTAGAAACCCTAAACCACTCTCATAAGGGTTTCATCACCTTCCTATCTAAAGTAGTGTATCTGAGGTTCTCTCACCATCCCTTCATTACATCTAGGACTAGACTGGCTAACCAAACAACCATAAACTTTTCAACATATCTCGTTACATCTGAGTGTTATCCAAACACATCTCCTTTCCAAACTTAGGGTTAGCCAAACAACCTCTTCTAGCCAAACTAGGTAGCTATATATCAACCAGAGCATCCATTAACACTTCACATCCTTAGGTATTAGGTAATATTGAAGACATACGCTTCCATGTATTTCACTTATTGTCTCACCTCAAACTCTCTGTCTATCTTCATTAAGAACACTCTCTAATTTCATCATCATGGTGATCAAACTCAACATGGTATAACTTGTAAGTTCCACATATCTCATGATAAAAACATTCTCATAAGGTGACTACCTTCATTCCTTTTTTGTGTTTGTAAACCATCCATGTATCATTCACTTTACCAGGGTATGTTATCATCTCTGTCCTCATACCTCATAGCACCGTTCCAACTCACCTCATCTTTTATCCTTGGTGTATGGCATGCGTACTGTCCTATCTCTCACTCCCATAACAAGAAGAAATAAGCATTTGGCGGCCATCCAAATATATAGTTCTTCCTATTCCAAGAGTAGAGATGGTACATCCCACCTTGCCAGTACACCTTCTAAATCGAAACGTGCCATTTATGCCTCTATATTACAATCATCTTGATATCCATGTTACCTCCATGGAAAACTGGTTTCGAACCTACTTGGGTCACCTCACAATCCTTGGTCATCTCCTCTAGATCTATAGGGTGTCGGAACTTTTTGGGTCATCCCTCTTCCCTTACGCATCCAGAGAGTGCCCTACTCATCTACCCTTTGGGTCCCATGAGTTCATGAAGGTGATCAATCTCCTAACCCATGGCCTCTAGACAATGATACCTGTTACCTCCCGACCCTGTGGTCATGTGCAACTAGGGAATTAGGCAACCCCTACCTCCATCAGTCTTATCCCTACCTGACCCTAGGATAGACTTAGGATTCCATTATAGTTCATGTCTAACATAGAACCTTACCCAAGCCTTCATCATCTCTCTTTCTGCATTCATGGGCTGACTTTCATTCTTTCATAAGGGTCATGGCAACCTGCCTACCTTGGTCAAGCCCCATACCGGTTACCTCCATGGTGACACATCCATATGCACTTAGAGATGGTTATCTATGGGTCTATAGGTTCATCCTCATACCATGTACTTTTAACTTATCTTCTCAAGATCCTATGAGATCTCTTTAGGTTAACTCAAAAACCGGTGTACTCCCTTCAAAAGGGTCCCTCTCCCAGGATGGGAGGAAACTATCTCTAGACAACATGGTCACAACCGCCCTTAGGTCTAGAGTTTACATCCATATTCTTAACCCTAGTAAGCTATTAAGGCACAAGCATACCACTAAACCAGGCTAGGTCATCTGGGTTCTCATTGTGGGTTTTATGGGAGGCAGATAAGGTAGCAGAAACAAAATTTTTCCTCCCCAAACCCAGAACAAGGAAACACGTCAACATCTATACAATATGAAAGGATGGTTTGTAGAATCATACCTTGTCCCGAGGCTTGCTCGGCGACAATACCTCGCGGCTTGCATGGTCTTCACCTACGGTCTTGGACGGTGTCTGTGCAGCTCCTGGTCTCACCGGGACTGACGACTCCTGGTCTCACCGGGACTGTCGGGATTGACAGTTGTCCTCCGAGAAGCAGAAATCTCCCGCCTCTGAAGTAGTCCACACGGACCACCTGGAATTCCAATCTCCTTGTCTCACAAGGAATTGGAAGGAGTCACACCCTCCTTTCAACGTACTAGTCACTAACACACTCTCCTACCACCAGTCATTTTCTACAGCAGTCTTTCCCTTGCTGTGCCTCCCTTATCGGGTAACACTTGCTCGGACTCTCTCGGTTACCATAACCAGAGAGAATGACAACTTTATAGAGCAAGTGGTTGCACTGAGTTGTTCTTTGAGAAGCCCCCAATACCCCTATATATATAGGAGGGTCATGGGATAGGGTTCTCTATCCCGGGTAATGTGGGACTAAAGTAGGAGTAGAAGGGTTTGAGATTTTCCACAAAAACAACCAACTCGCAACCTGAACCGATCGTTTCATTTATGAAACGGTCGGTTGGGGACCTGAGCCGGTCGGTTGACACCTCAACCGATTGGTTGGGACCCATGAAATGGTCGGTTCATTTCTGAACCGGTCGGTTAGTGGTCCTGATCAGTTCCCGATTGACTTTCCTTCTTTTGTTTCTAATTGGTATCAAATACCAATCCTTGTTCCAATCAAATTGGGCAAGTGAAACGGAAATAAATTTCTCACCAATCCTACTTTCCCAACTTGCTTGGTTGCACCAATTGAATCGATCGTTTCAACATTTGAAACAATTGTTTCACCTGTCCTTGAGCCGATCGACTCACCACCTGAGCCGATCGGTTCACCAAGCTGAGCCGATCGGTTCATCATATGAGTCGATTGGTTGGGAGTGCAGATTGTGCAGAATCAATCAATTGCAGTTTCAATCAATCCGATACTCCAATCAATGTTTCCAACACCTTGAACACTATGATTTTGAGCTATCAATTAATTGAGTGTTTAATTGAACTACTAAACTCCTTTAGTAATCAATCTAAACATTGTTTGTGGAAAAAACTCCTCTTCTAGGTTAAATCCTATGTGTGTGACCCTACAGGTCCTTTTCACGTTGGCAGTGAAAGTCCATAACACTTATGACTTCACAAGAAAAGAGTGGTGCCAAGTCACACATCAGTGCTACCCAAGTGAAATAGAAAGTTGGAGAATAACTTTCAATCCTACAATCCGTGAATGGTGTTACAGTGAATGTATAATTCCTTTGTCACTGATATCCCGAATGAACTCGAGGCATGGAACAGTCATCCTGTCAACATTCATTCACTTTCTTGATCTCAGAGTAGATTGGAAGAGATATGTATGACATCAATATCACATAATGATTCACACATGCGTGCATGCCTTTCTCAATCCTACTCATCAAGAGGCCATGGATGTCAAACTCCCTTAGGAGGGACAAATCCCATATCTATCACTCACCCTTCAAAAGCCCCACGTGTCAAAGCCACCCAATCATCACCTTTATAACAACCCATGTTTCAGGACTGTGTTTGATGATGTCAAAGTGTGCCCAACGATATGTGTTGAGTGTAGTGATTTCAGGTCAAAGAATCACACTCACCACCATCACTGTGAGTACTGACTGTGACTACCATGTCATGGTTCCATGTGTCAAACTCACGGTGGGTCTGTCCGGGACACTTGTTCTCTAACAAGTACCTATGTGTTTGGTTTGATATCTCTATATCATGACTAATGAGATTCTATCATTAACCAACACCACAATCTAGTCTTGTGTGTCATTGCTGTCTATCTACCTTCCACAATGACATCCGACTAGGGACATAATGAGAATGTACAAACTCTTAGCATCCGTATGATCTCATCGTTCAGGTCCTGAACCTGAAGGCATACGTCATTGAGTACTGTCATTCTCTAGACATTCAATATGTTCTATCACTATCTCATATGACTGAACCAGAAAGAATTGGAAGATTGCCTTTGATGTTTATCAAATCAATCTTAATATATCCCACCAATCATCCCATGATTGGCTCTCAGGGCATACATACCAACAGACTCCCACTTTCATTGTGAGCCAATCACCCTTGAATCATATTCATAGTGATCTTCAAACATGTCCCACATGTTACTGTGCTCTAGTGTGGACATAGTGAGTTATGGCAACACCTTGCCAAAGTCAGTATAAATTACATGTCTCACATCTCTTTGCTGTACGTCATACGTATGAGATGGAGTTGTCGTAATATGTGATCTGGTATTCCTTTGCTAACCTTTAGCCACATTGCATGATCAAGGATTCCATACTTGTCATCAATGAGCGGAATATCTATAAGTTCATCTCATAAACTTCTAGATCCATATAGTATCCACTGCTGTTCTCTAACACATGGATACTCGACATTTACCTTTAAATGGTTTTATTGGAACACTTCCAATTATCAACAAACTTTCACTTTTATATATCTTATATATAACTTGCGATTAATTTTCTGTCCTTTCAGAAGTTCGCATCAATGTAACTCTTTACATTGAACTCTTCCTTATCTCCATAGAACTAGTACTTCTCAAGTACTTATCAAGTTCTCATGGTATTCCAGTAACCCTTACTGGAAGTAGACAGACATCCACTCGTCATGTCTCACATACAAGTTATCAGGATGAGCACATCATATTGCCATGTCCTACATATAAGATGAATGCATATTGTTCTTGCCATGTCGATACATGCAAGATAATGGGATGATTACATACATGATGGATCCATATCTATTCTTAGTGTTCCCATTCTTCA
This sequence comes from Alisma plantago-aquatica, assembly GCA_963693085.1. NCBI lineage: Eukaryota > Viridiplantae > Streptophyta > Magnoliopsida > Alismatales > Alismataceae > Alisma > Alisma plantago-aquatica. Next base: position 1,283,749,857 of record OY856412.1, on the reverse strand, counting down.
TAAGAATTGGACACTTGGCCTTGGGATACTAACTCCATGTAACATGGACAAGTTTTCTCCCACTGAATCTGTGCATACTGAACCCTTCAGTACAGATTGCCAATGTATGCTTTCTCTTTTCATGTCAAGAGGTTTTTGAGAACTATCTCTATAGATCTCTATTCCTATAGGAAACATCTCTATCTTCCTTAAAGATAATTTCCACTTTTGGATTTCCATTCTAGAACATTTCCATTTCACATCAATATGTGCAATGTGAATACGCTCCCACTAAATCACAAATCCCTTCTTTATCTTTGATATATCAGTCAAACCCTTTGACTATATCATCAAAGTAAAGATCCAATTCTGAGTTGCTTGTACTCAATCAATCACATTGATTAGTCCATTGTAACTTATAGACTTCATTTGCATTAGTGGATTCATAAACCTTATAGGTTGTGTCACATACACATCCTTGTTTTATTCCTCATGGGAATGCAATTTTAGTATCCATATTCCAAATGTCTTAGTCATTAAGTTGCAATCAATAAGCATCATCCTTCTCAAAATGTTATCCATGTGTCTTAACACTTAAGATTCATTTGCACTTATGGATTTCATACAATGGGTGCTACCATCATGGTTCACATGGATGTCATTTAGGATGTAATGGTCATAAACCATAACTCAAAATTCGGTTCCTCATATTCATCTGGATAGTTGACTCATCACATGAACAACTCATCACATAGATAATTGAGGTGTATCTGTCAAGGATATAAGAACTCACAACTCCTTGTGATTCTTAATGTCCTTTATTAGTGAAGTGTATTCTTTTAAGAAGAATTCAGTTATTTGATAATCATTCTCTAACTCCTTAGAGTATGATCACCATGCCTTAATGATGAGTTCACTATGATACACTATCATAATCACTCATAAGGATCTCAAACATTTGGTCCAAGTATTTCATTCATTGATCTCATCAAGAATTAACACTTTACCAAATTTGCACTTCATCTATGATAATCTTGAACACTTCAAGATACTCATATTGGTATTTCTCTAAACACCATTTGAAGTATTAGCATGTGTTCCAATAGGTATGTAAATACATCACATGTATCATACCTAATAGGATAATCATTCTCCCACTACCTTTCATGAAGATTGATTAATCATGTCCAAGATATTCATGTCTCTTACTGGTTATCTAACCAAAAGAGTCTAGATTTATCCATCACATGGAAACTAGAAATGAATTTCTCATGATTGATGCTAATTTGATTTTTTGAGTTATCTATAACTTTTAGGTATCATTTTATCTTATGCATATCAAATACCACAAGATAAACAAGGCATTGCTACAAAGATCATATTGAAACATCTCTTTATTGATTGCCATCATTGTCATACAATATGCAAAAATAAAGTGTTTCTATCTATTGGCAAATATAAAATAGCAGTTCTCAACTCTATTTCGTGCCCTTTAGACTAAAATAAACTGAAAGGTACTCCTATCTATGGCAACAACACTTGCTCCAATGATGGGTACTCCTTTCTTGGTCCTTTCACAAAGGCCATCACTTATTTGTGGATATTGCATATCATATATGACATATCCATATCTTGGTATCATATACCTCAGATAAAGAAGTGGTTCATTTCATGATACCTTAGGTGGAGATCTCCATCCCCTCCTTCATCTTCTTTTGTTCTTCCAGATATAGAGGGAAATTCCCTCATACACCCTTTCCCCATGTGCCTTGAGGTTGAAGATGGCTTGGGCTGTTGGCTAGCATCAGAACACTTCTTTGCTTTGCCCTTGCCCTTGCCCTGAAGAATTACCTTTTCTTTGATCACATCAAAGATTATGGTTTTTCTTTCTTCATATTTGCCTCTACTATCCTCAACATGTCCAACAACTCTGTCAACACTTGTCAAAGTTGTTCATGTTGTAGCTTATCATGAATTGTATGATTCTCACAACATTTGCAGTATCATACCAATAGCCAACTCTCGGCTCAGAGGGAATCCTTCTTAGTCAGGTCTTTCCACATACCCAATCATATTGAGTGTGTGAATACCTTACTGGATCTCCTTCTGTCATGACATACTAGGACAATGTCTTGGAGACATCATATGTCTCATGTTGTCTCTGCAACTCATAGTTCAGAGAACACAACATTAAGCACTCCTCATCAATGTCATCCTCAGTATGCTTCCATAAGCATACCTTCAGCCATTGATGTGGTGGGATCGAGTTCATCTGGTTCTGGTATAACTAGGACTTAGAGCTTTCACTCTTTGATTGAGAACACTTCTCATCGTCCTAACCAATCGTGGAAAAATTCCCATTTAATTTGTTGGTCTCAAAGACTGATCGCAAAAAGTGATTATTGTTGATCAACCATTTATTGTACAAAAGGAAATATATGCAATTTTAGTCCAAAAATCATTTTGACTTGTTTGATTGATTTGAAAAATTGACGATATAATTAGGCCTTTAATTAATTATCACTCCCACTATTTTACTTTAAATTGATAGCCCTCACCATCAATTCGGAAGATTGCAACATACAACCTTCTAGTGGGCAAGATCCGTATTTCATCAAGTCATGAGTCAGCTTTGGCTGATAGCCCACAATCTTGACTATTTAGGTAGGCCATCATGCCAATTGCATCATATGCAACTCTTAATGAATGAACATGCGCAACACCTTGCCATGAACATTCCTTGCCTCTAGGCTTAGACGCTCTAAGAATCACCAGTTAAGTCTAACCCAAAAGTTGACACAGTAAACATGCACCCTGCTTTGGTAGAACCTACATGTCTACCCTTCACACTTCCACAAGATAGACGACACACCACGCTTTGGCATAACCTACGCTTGGTCGATCGAGTTTTTCATGTGTGCCGCTATTGGAAGGCATATAGACTTAATATTTTAATGAGGGATTTGGTTTTATATACATATACATATCCAATCACCACAATACATAGTACGTATCATATACAAGATATATCCCACAGAAAACATGCAAAATGATAAAAGCGATGATTATGGCCATCCTAATGTGATTCCTCAAGCCAAGAGGAATCACGGTCATCTAGGTCTACATCACATGCAACCTGTACAAGATGAACTCTATGCTTTGCCTTTCTGGGTTTGATCAACTCATCACATGACTGATCGGATCGCCATCAGGCCGGTCGGCTAGGTGCCACCAGCCGATCGGTTGGATCCTCCAACCGATCGGTTCGCCTGGTCGTCGTACATCTCATCATGGCTTCCACCCGCTCGACTCACTCCTGGAACCGGTCATCAACCGATCATCTCACTCCTTGAACCGATCGTCTGGAACGTCAACCGATCGGTTCACGCCTTGAACCGATCGTCTCAGCTATCGTCAGGATGTCCTCTGTTCTTTGACATAACAGGAAATAAAATTCTATCCTATTTTACATTGTAAAAATAGAAACCTCGAGTTACATTCGAGGGGAGCAAAGGTAGGAAAGAAATATCGAATTATTTTGAGTTACATCAGGAATAGGAGAAGGAAGATAGGTGCGCAGACCGAGATGCAAGCAACCACATACAACCATACACATACATGGTTTATTGGCCATAACCACGCTATACATCCACCACAAAATGTGTTTAAGGGCGACGCATATCGAGTGCATTAATAATACATATCATATATGAAAATTGGGATTTGTGGATTTAGGATTGGACATGCATACAGCCAATTTTATTCGCATCATATGCAATAAATAAAGGCGACAAACCAAAATCGATCATATCGATAATCCTAAAGTATAGAGTAGTTGACGTGGCTCTAATACCACTGTGGGTTTTATGGAAGGCAGATAAGGCAGCGGAAACAAAATTTTTCCTCCCCAAATCCAGAACAAGGAAACGCATCAACGTCTATACAATAGGAAAGGATAGTTTGTGGAATCATACCTTGTCCCGAGGCTTGATCGGCAACAATACCTTGCGGCTTGCACGGTCTTCACCTCCGGTCTTGGACGGTGTCTGTGCAGCTCCTGGTTACACCAGGACTGACGACTCCTAGTCTCACCAGGACTGTCGGGACTGATAGTTATCCTCTGAGCGGAAGAAATCTCCCGCCTCTGAAGTAGTCCACACAGACCACCTGGAACTCCAATCTCCTTATCTCACAAGGAATTGGAAGGATTCACACCCTCCATGTTAAATCCTATGTGTGTGACCCTATAGGTCCTTTTGACGTTGGCAGTGAAAGTCCATAACACTTATGACTTCACAAGCAAAGTGCGGTGCCTAGTTACACATCAGTGCTACCCAAGTGAAATAGAAAGTTGCAGAACAACTTTCAATCCTACAATCTGTGAATGGTGTTACAGTGAATGGATAATTCCTTTGTCACTGATATCTCAAATGAACTGGAGGCATGGAACAGTCATCATGTCAACGTTCATTCACTTTCTTGATCTCAGAGTAGATTGGAAGAGATATGTATGACATCAATATCACATACTGATTCACACATGCGTGCACGCCTTTCTCAATCCTACTCATCAAGCGGCCATGGATATCAAACTCCCTCAGGAGGGACAAATCCCATATCTATCACTCACCCTTCAAAAGCCCCACGTGTCAAAGCCACCCAATCATCACCTTTATAACAACCCATGTTTCAGGACTGTGTTTGATGATGTCAAAGTGTGCCCAACGATATGTGTTGAGTGTAGTGATTTCAGGTCAAAGAATCACACTCACCACCATCACTATGAGTACTGACTGTGACTACCATGTCATGGTTCCATGTGTCAAACTCACGGTGGGTCTGTCCGGTACACTTGTTCTCTAACAAGTACCTATGTGTTTGGTTTGATATCTCTATATCATGACTAATGAGATTCTGTCATCAACCAACACCACAATCTAGTCTTGTGTGTCATTGCTGTCTATCTACCTTCCACAATGGCATCCGACTAGGGACATAATGAGAATGTACAAACTCTTAGCATCTGTATGATCACATCGTTTAGGTCCTGAACCTGAAGGCATACGTCATTGAGTACTGTCATTCTCTAGACATTCAATATGTTCTATCACTATCTCATATGACTGAACGAGAAATAATTGGAAGCTTACCTTTGATGTTTATCAAATCAATCTTAATGTATCCCACCAATCATCCCATGATTGGCTCTCAGGGCATACATACCAACACTCATTCCTCAATATTAGATCAAGATCATACCTTCTCATGTCATCAACTTAGCTGCGAGGGGTTTACCAAACATACCCTAAACGTAAGGGTTTTTTCCTTTCCTTGCAACATAGGAAGTTCCATGCTCGCATCTATAGAAACTCAACTCTCATTATGAGCATTAGGCATACCACTTCCCCTCTTAGGCCTAGGAACCCTAGGTTCACTTTTAGGTCTCCAACTGCATGCTCAACCTCTTAACCACAAACCAAACATGTATTGGGTCATCCTTTTTCCTCGATCAACACTTTAACGTTGAGTCTTCCTCGAGTACAAACAAAAAGGTACAAGGCCTCATAACCTATTACTAAACCTCTCCAGGGTATACAAAACTTCTTCTTCCTTTCTCAGAAGGTAAACACTTATACCATAGGCAAATAGGTACCAGAAGCCCCATCCTCTCTCTAGGTTTTGGTTCTTCTAAAGGCAACCAAGATATCATCAGCCTCCACTATCATCCACTTAGGTCGCATCATCCTCAACTCCCTACTTTTCCTCATATCTCAGAGTCTAGGATTCCAACCTTCTTGCTTGGTTCCTACTCTCTCTTTCTAGAGCTAACCCTACAACCAACCTCACCATTAGAGGTCCTCTCTTCGTGAAGGGTCAACCTCAAAAGCATGCCCCTACTTGGATGAAGCCTATGCTCAACTCATGTTCGCTCAAGGTTATTCATAGCTCTTATGCTTGTCACATAAGCTATCCATCAAACTTTCCCGTCCAGGGTTTCAACCTATTTCTCGCACCACTAATGCCTACTGGGTGCCTATTATGCCATGCTCATACCAACTCATGGGGTTTCCATGGGTTCTTCTCTATCCTTATCAAGGAAGGAGCTATCCTTCACTCTAACATGCATGGCCCTTCCTAGTGTTGGGTCTCCAGAGTACTAGGTCATCGAACCTCTCATGGCACATACGTCGTCCAAGGCATGTCCATCCAAACACATGGTCTAACTTATCATGCCATCTCTCTCTCTAACCTTGACTTAGGGTTAGGGTTAACATCATTCTCTACTTGTAATGGAGATTTCAATTCTCCAAGATTAACTCTCTTTACTTATCCTCCTGACAAGGAGGTATATTCTCAGGTCTCTCCTAAGGCATGGCAACTTATGTCATACGACCTAAGCATGTATCTATTCTTTAGTTTGCGCTTAATCTATTAAGATTATGTCCATGAAATCTTATTTACATGATTTTCATTAATTTGATGGAGGATTCCTTAAACCTTATCAACCTTACCCATACCTCAAGAGGGTGAGGAGAAGAGAGAAAACCCTAATCCTTAAGGTCCTTAACAGAATTTGAGTTGAGAAGGGACGAATAAGATGAGAGAGTCCTAAAGGTATCTTATTTTGAATCATACCCTAAGACTTTGGCCAGGCAGTCACACAGATCCGGGAGTCCTCGTATTCCGACTAGTGGTGCGGAGGAAAATATTTCCAGCCCCCGGTCGTGATCCTTTTCTAGACACCTCCGTCTTTCGGATAATCCTCTAATAACTCCCTTGGGTTCTATGGAGTTTGTAAAATTTAATAATTATTAATGTTTAAGTGAGGAACCTACGCTCTGATACCAAATGTTACGACCCCACCTCCCGATAACCCCCAATTAAGGGAAACTGAGAGGTTGAAGCCGCACCCATAACTTCCGGATCAAAGGTTCGGCACTTAACCAAGAACAATTATTAAATTTCAACAATCTATACTGAAAAGTTGTAATAATAATTTTCATACCTTTTGAAAATTTTGGATTTCTAAACTTCTATCCATGTACGCATTCTACTCTAACTAATCCTCCTTGCATTTTACTTCATGTATTTCGCAATATGACGATTTACTGTTTGTCCTTTTGGCTTGTACCTAAAACGCCGACAAATAAAACATCGGTCAGCCGGAGCTGGTATGTGGGGGCACTACTACAGAAATAGTGTTCAGTGTCGCTTTTCTGGGCGTCAGTTATTTCGGACAACCGACGCCTATGATATTCGGCGTCGGTTATTTATATAAACCGACGTCTATATTCGAAGACCAGCTAGACACGGGTACCGCTTTGTATTCAGCATCGGCTGAGTGTAACCAACCGACGCCTAAAGGCGCCCGCAAAATCCAATTTTCGAGCGAAAAAAATCTGGGTCACATACAGCGTCGGTTGTTTAACAATTCACCGACGCCTATGTGAAATGAAATTTTGCGCGAAAAGTTCCACTTTCGGTGTCGGTTATCCTTGGATAACCGACGCTGATAATAGTTCCCGCCAACTAATTTGGGGTAAAGATTGTCTAATTGGACGTCGGTTATTACGAGAAACCGACGCAGAAGATAATAGGCGTCGGTTGTCCTAGATAACCGACGCCGTTGACCAACTTAATAGAGGCCCGATCACCCAACTCTTCCCCCTTTCTTCCTGTTTCATCGATTCTCCTGTGCGCTCTCCCAAAATCGCCGCCTGGTGCCTGGTTCCTGCTGCTTCTCGCTCGCCGCCGACGATCCCTGCTGCTGCTCTGCGTCGCCGGCGCCGCCCGCCGCCTTCCTCCGTGCGCCGCCGCCGCCCGCTCCTTCCTCCCTGCTCACGCCCTACTGCGGCGTTGTCTTCTTGCTTGCCTCCGCTGCTCACAAGGTATTAGCCGCAGCACCTTCTTCCTTGTCTTCTTCCTTGCCGCCCGTTGCTCTACTCTGCTTACTGCTCTGACTTCAAAACCTAAGACTAGTTAGTGTTCTACTTCTTTCACTGAGAACTGAGAAGAATGGCCTACCACGGCTGTGCTGCCCAACACGGCCGTGGTAGGCCAACACAGCCACGGTCGTGTTTGATTTGATTTAAACCCTAATTTGATTTAAACTTGTCCATTCTAGCATCCTAATTTGATTTGATTAAACACTAACATTGATGAAACCCTAACATCAATTGTGATGAAAGCCTAACATGTACATATCTATTATTATGTTTTTTGGCCTAGAAACCCATCCAAGATTGACTCATTAGGAGTAAATCTTGGATAGTCCCCGGTTTGGGACTGTTCTTGAACACCTAATCTCACTTAGGATGTAAGTGTATAATGTGTATTGGGTTTTCGAGAAAATTTCAGTAGCATTTCCCCGTTTGTTCTCTAAGTACATATGTACTTAGAGAACAGCGGGGAAATGCTGCTGAAATTTTCTTGAAAACCCAATACACATTATACACTTACTAGTGAGATTAGGTGTTCAAGGATGGGTTAGGTGGTACACATTTATTATATATAAGAATGACATCACATGTGTTTGTTAGCCTAGAAAGTGAACAATCATTGTTCTTTATATTACTTGTACATTGGTATAAATTAGAATGAACAATCACTAAATTATATACTGTTTGTATGGAGTCCGACTTCATTGTAGATATCTATTATTGTGTTTGTTGGCCTAGAAACCCGTCCAAGATTGACTCATTAGCAGTAAATCTTGGATAGTCCCCGGTTTGGGACTGTTCTTGAACACCTAATCTCACTTAGGATGTAAGTGTACAATGTGTATTGGGTTTTCGAGAAAAGTTCGGTAGCATTTCCCCGTTTGCTCTCTAAGTACATATGTACTTAGAGAACAGCGGGGAAATGCTGCCAAAATTTTCTTGAAAACCCAACACACATTATACACTTACTAGTGAGATTAGGTGTTCAAGGATGGGATAGGTGGTACACATTTATTATATATAAGAATGACATCACATGTGTTTGTTGGCCTAGAAAGTGAACAATCATTGTTCTTTATATTACTTGTACATTGGTATAAATTAGAATGAACTATCACTAAATTATATAATGTTTGTATGGAGTCCGACTTCATTGTAGATATCTGTTATTGTGTTTGTTGTCCTAGAAACCCATCCAAGATTGACTAATTAGGAGTAAATCTTGGATAGTCCCCGGTTTGGGACTGTTCTTGAACACCTAATCTCACTTAGGATGTAAGTGTATAATGTGTATTGGGTTTTCGAGAAAATTTCGGTAGCATTTCCCCATTTGTTCTCTAAGTACATATGTACTTAGAGAACAGCGGGGAAATGCTGCCAAAATTATCTTGAAAACCCAATACACATTGTACACTTACTAGTGAGATTAGGTGTTCAAGGATGGGATAGGTGGTACACATTTATTATATATAAGAATGACATCACATGTGTTTGTTGGCCTAGAAAGTGATCAATCATTGTTCTTTATATTACTTGTACATTGGTATAAATTAGAATGAACAATCACTAAATTATATACTGTTTGTATGGAGTCCGACTTCATTGTAGATATCTATTATTGTGTTTGTTGGCCTAGAAACCCGTCCAAGATTGACTCATTAGGAGTAAATCTTGGATAGTCCCCGGTTTGGGACTATTCTTGAACACCTAATCTCACTTAGGATGTAAGTGTATAATGTGTACTGGGTTTTCGAGAAAATTTCAGTAGCATTTCCCCGTTTGTTCTCTAAGTACATATGTACTTAGAGAACAGCGGGGAAATGCTGTCGAAATTTTCTTGAAAACCCAATACACATTATACACTTACTAGTGAGATTAGGTGTTCAAGGATGGGATAGGTGGTACACATTTATTATATATAAGAATGACATCACATTATACACTTAGGATATAAGTGTATACCCTAATCTTTTCCTAATATATACTTGTTTCCTAATATATACTTGTTTTCTCTGATCATAGAATGGATAGATCATTGATGTCCATTCGTAATCGTTGCACCCCAGAGTTTATATCTGGTCTTGATCAGTTTATTAGATTTGCCGAGGAACATAGGAAAAAACCTACAGATAGGTTCTACTGTCCATGTAGGCATTGCGGTAACAACTTGAAAGTCAACACTGGTGAGGAAATCAAAAGTCATGTCATGTGCAACGGGATTGTACAAGGCTATACAGAATGGCACTGGCATGGAGAGATTTCAAAATCGAAACCAGTAGATGTCGATAGCAGTGCTTGGGTGGAAGAAGAAATTGCCTCCGATGACGTAAATGTGAACAAACCAGTTCCAGCAGACATCGTTGATGCGATGCTGGATAGTTGTAGGGTAGAGCACACCGATCCACCTCCTATCTTTAGAAACATTGTGCATGATGCTGAGATACCGTTATACACAGGTTGTGCTAAGTTTACGAAGCTTAGCGCTGTGTTGAGATTGTATAAGTTGAAAGCTAACAATAGATGGAGCGACAAAAGCTTCACTTCATTGTTGACTTTGTTGAAAGAAATGCTTCCTGAAGGAAACGAGCTGCCAATCTCAACATACCAGGTAAAGAAAATGTTGTGCCCAATGGGAATGGAGGCCAAGAAGATACACGCATGCACGAATGATTGTGTATTATTTCAAAAGGACTATGTAGATTAGAAAGATTGTCCAAAATGTGGTGCGTCAAGGTATAAATTGACGACTTCGGGGGAGTCCAAAACTGGTTCTCCTGCCAAGGTGTTGTGGTATCTACCTATAATATCACGGTTTCAACGCTTGTTTGCAAATCCGAAAGATGCAAAGAATTTGAGGTGGCATGCAGATGTTAAGAAAAATAATGATGGGATCCTACGACATGCGTCTGATTCCCCACAGTGGAAGAAGATTGATCTATTGTACCCCAAATTTGGTGAAGAAGATAGGAATCTAAGACTTGGGCTTTGTACAAATGGGATGAATCCATACGGGACATTGAGCAGCCAACATAGCACTTGGCCAGTCATGCTTGTTATATACAATCTTCCTCCCTGGATGACCTATGATGCTTCAGCAAGAGAGACATTTCGTTTGCACGCTATGTTGTTTTGCACTGTTAATGACTTTCCAGCATATGGGAATTTGTCTGGATATAGTGTCAAAGGAGCTAAAGCGTGTCCTATATGTGAAGAAAACACTGATTCAATAAGACTAAAACATGGCGGCAAGACTGTATATCTTGGTCATTGAAGGTTTCTTTCAAAATTCCATCCGTATCGTAGGAAGCGCAAAACATTCAATGGATGGAATGATGAACGGAGTGCACCTAAACCTATACCAGGGGATGTTGTTTATGCAAGAGTAAAAGACATTGTCAATGAATTTGGTAAGAAATCACAATGTAGTATGGCCACACGGAGTGACAATTCTTCATTCAAGAAGAAGTCAATATTTTGGGATCTTCCTTATTGGAGTTCTTTGATAGTCAGACATTGTATCGATGTAATGCACGTTGAGAAAAATGTCTGTGATAGCATCATTGGTACTCTGTTAAATATACCAGGTAAGACTAAAGATGGGATAAAATCTAGACTGGACCTACATGAAATGGGAATAAGGTCAGAATTAACAGAATTACGTGAAATGGGTAATAAAAGAACATACTTACCTCCCGCTTGTTACACGTTGTCTAGAAAGGAGAAGAAAACTTTTTGTGAATGCTTGGTAAATGTTAAGGTGCCACATGGTTACTCATCCAACATCCGTAGATTGGTATCAATGAAAGATCTGAAGTTGATAGGTCTTAAATCTCATGATTGTCACACTCTAATGCAACACATATTGCCCGTGGCAATTCGATCTATATTGCCGAAGCATGTAAGGTTTGCAATTACTAGACTTTGTTTCTTTTTCAATAGTCTATGCAGCAAAGTTATTGACCCTGATACTCTCGATAATTTGCAAAGAGAAGTGGTTGTTACCCTATGTCAGCTTGAGATGTATTTCCCTCCTTCATTCTTTGATATCATGGTACATCTTGTTGTCCACTTGACTAGGGAAGTGAAAATGTTGGGACTAGTTTTCTTGCATTGGATGTATCCCTTTGAACGATACATGAGCATTTTTAAAGGTGATGTTCGAAACCGTTATCGGCCTGAAGGGAGTATTATTGAAGGTTATGTGGCGAGAGAGGTTATGGATTTTTGCAATGACTTTCTCAGTGGTAATGACACTCCTGATAATGACAAGAATATTGAGGAGGGCAAAGGAATTTTGGGATCACGGGTGAAACTAATCATCCGTGAGCAGTTGGAACAAGCTCACTTGTATATTTTACACAATATGGATGAAGTGAGTGTTTATATCGAGGAACATACCAATTTCATAAAGAGACAACATCCTCGAGCAAGTTCAATGTGGCTTGCTAGAGAGCATAATAAGACTTTTACTAAGTGGTTTGAAGATAAAGTCTTACATCAACAATCTCAAACACCAAATGATATTACATAAACTATCCAATGCCTCGCCTTTAAACCAAAACCGAATGTTATGTCTTATGAAGGGTTTGACATTAATGGATTCACATATTACACAAAGCGCCAAGATGATAAGAGTGTCGTCCAAAATAGTGGGGTCACTCTTCAAGCGTCGACTATGTACTTTGCAAGTGCAAAGGATAAGAGTCCACGTGAAGCTAAAATGTCATATTACGGTGTCATTGAAGACATTTGGGAGTTTGACTACATAGATTTCAAAAATACACTCTTTAAATGTAATTGGGTTGATAACACCAAAGGAGTTATAGTGGATGAATTGGGTTTCACTTTGGTGAACTTTGAAAAGATTGGCGAGAAGGGTGAACCATTCATATTGGCATCACAGGCGAAACAAATATTCTATATCGATGATCCTACAAATAATAAATGGTCGGTTGTTCTTCATGGTAAAAGACAGTTCATTGAAGATCCTATAGATGAAGAAGAGTACTATGATAAGTATGATGACTCCAGTCCATTCTCAGTTGGGTTGCCAACTCCACAAAATATTGAAGCTAATGATGACTTATATGTGCGTGGAGATCACAATGAAGGATTGTTAATTGATAAAAGATCACAATTTTAGAGACATGTATGTTTATACAAATGCTAAATGTTTGCCTTTTTCTAGTTAATACAAATGCTAAATGTTTACCTTTTTCTAGTTAATACAAATGCTAAATGTTTGCCTTTTTAATGACATTTTCAGATGGCTGACCATGATGAGCATGATGTCCATGATGAGCATGAAGTCCATGATGAGCATGCTGTCCATGACGAGCATGGCGAGGATACCAATGTAAGTTCTAAAAACATATCCTGTATTTCTATAAAATTCATTATCTTCTAGTTATGTCATATATCTTATATTTCTATATTGGGCTAATTCAGTGTGTTTATTTTTGTCAAATTTTAGGTTGATGATGCACATGTACCCACTGAAGCACTGGAGCAACTTGATGTGCAGCACCAAACATTTAACAAGAAAAGGGGCATCACTCTGTTGAAGAAGTTAATAGAGCTTAGTGGCAGTGGATCCAAATTGGTTGTGGAGTTTGATAATGGAGGAAATGTAATTGGAGTGAACCGCAATAATTTTGTAAACTATCTTGGGTGTACCACTCGGAGCCATTGTGGTGTTAAGTATGATAATTGGCATAAAGTTCCTCAGGGAAAAAAAGAATTGATATGGAAGGATTTATGCGTGATTTATTATTATTTGCAATTCTATTTTGTAGATTACAAATTCTATTATTTGCAATTCTATTTTGGATACTAGTTAATAACATTTCTATTTTACAGAATCTGTTTGCATTGGATGAGAACTTGCATCGTCAAAGTGTGATGCAACGTGCTGGAAAGATGCTTAGGAATTATAGGACAAATCTGAACAGAGAATACATAAAAGAGGGTGATAAGAAAAAGAAGTCAGCCCTTGAACAATGGAACTTCTTAGACAAAGAAGATTGGGACAATTTTGTTGCTTCAAGAAAATCTGAAGAATTCAAGGTATTAGATGTCACTCCCAATTTAATTAATATATATTGTATTCACCTATTCAAGATTAACATTTAGTGATACTAACCAAATCATTAATGTGCATACTAACTAGGCCCTTGGTGACGCACAAAAAGCAAGGTGTGCACTGAATGTGCATGACCACACTATGGGTCCAAAAGGCTATGCAAGCGTTCGCCAAAGACTACATGCGGAGTCTGCGGCTACTCAGGAGTCTGCTCCTACTCAGGAGTCTGCTCCTACTCGGGAGTCTGCCACACCCATGCCTCGCCATGATATCTGGATAGCTGGGAGGCAAAACAAGAAGGGTGAAATAAAGAAGCCCGTAACTACTGAGGCGGCTGCGAAAATGGTAAAATACAACTCTTAGAGCAATCGTATGAATATTGATTATTTGTGGTTTTAATTTACCAATTTCTGTTGATGGTGATAAGCGGGAGCTGCACGAGTAGAGGAAACAAGGCACGTTCATCCCTCAGGGCACAAGGGATGAATTGACAGTTGCTCTGGGTAACCCAGAGCATCCTGGACGTATTAGGGGTGCAGGCGCTGGTGTGGGCATCAAAGCATTCTTTGGGCCATCCCAGCACAAACCCAGATCGGGACTTTCTCAAGAAGGGGTAACCTATTCTTTTTTTAGAATGTTACTGCAAAAGGAAATTCAATAATAAGAAGCTAATGTTTCTTTTATCCATGTATAGGAGAATAAGAGAGTCGAGGATATAGTTGCTAAGAAGGTCAACGATGTAGTTGCTGAGAAGGTCAAGGAAGAATTGCTGCAGTGGCAGGCATTTCAGGCTTCCAATCAGCCTATGGCGACCCACTCTTCTCCTGATGCATAGACTGCGAGTAATCCTGGAGACCCATCGCCTAACACGTCTGCTGTAAGTATTGTTTATGACATTGTAGCTAGTCTTTTCAAGATGATATGTTTTCAATATGATATGTATATATGTATAACATTCTTTACGTAAATTTGTAGGCATTGAAGCCATGCCGCTTAAGAATACAAGACTATGTTGTTGCAGAGGCGCAGGCTTACCCGTCCCTTCCTAGGGAAAGGTTTCACGGAACTCCAATGCCACAGGGCTACGTTTGTGTGGGCCCATTACGTGTGTTACCCGATTGGAGGGAAGCTACATTTCCATATCCCCACCCGGATATTGATACACTTGCTGAGGCAGAAGGTGGGGTCATATTGTGGCCCAAAGCAGATGTCGTCTACACTACTGAAATTGTAAGATAAATTTACATTGATTTAGACTGTTAATGTGTATATATGATGTCAACTGATCTGAAATTATATATACATGTTAAAAAGAAGACACCATGAGCACCTAGGCCTCCACCTCCACTTCCCGCATTACCAACTTGGGTTCCAACTGACCTAACATTCCCGTTAGGTCCTGCTTGTAGGGGAATGTCATGTTGGCTACAGGCACATAATATACATTGCCCGATAATTGTTTCTTTAGATGCAGATTATGCAGGTCAATCATACGATAGCTCTTTATTTATACAAGATATTATTGAGCTGTTTATGTATGATTGGCTGAATACATCAATGATAGAGACATGGATAAGGTGAGATCTTGTTTATACATCCATATACCTTGTGTAAGATCCGGTGATCTGGTTTCTTATATATTAATGCATACGTAATACATGTTTTGCAACTACTTAGTCGAAGATCATTGCAAACAATTTGCATTTGATGATGTGGGATTTTTGATTCCATCATTGATTAGTATGGTAGCTAAAGTCCTTGATAATGTTCAACAATATTGTATAGATGCTTTTACAATTTTTGGTCAGCAAAAGAAGACGATAATAATAGCTCCATTCAATGTCAAGTAAGTTTACTTTATTTATAATTTGGACTTAAGAAAATTCCATTTTTATTGTGCATTTTGAGTTATTAATTGTTAACTTTTTACCTCTAGCGGTAAACATTGGGAGTTACTAGTTATTGTCCCCGGGACGTTCACTGTTTATTATCTAGATCCCGTGGGAATTACATTAAACACTAAAATTGGACACGTAATGAGAATGCCATTATTCTGGTGAGAAATATTTCATTTTTGTATCTGTTAACATCTGTTATTACATTACTATTTACTTATGTAATTTACTGTGTTATATTAACATGTAGGGGTTTAGATGCATTCAAAAAGGCTGGAGGAATGGTCCCAAGGAAAAAGAACCAGCCAATAAATTGGCAGAACGTACCAGTAAGTTCCCAACTCCAATGTATATATTATTGATGTGAATTGTGCTTAGTTGTATTATTTTGTATGTTTCAATTTATAGTGCGCTACACAAGACAATGGTTGGGCATGCACATAGTATGTGATGCGATTTATGCAGATGATTATCAAACATGCCGCATTGGACATCGATACCATACATGAGGTATTATATATAGTCTCATTAGTTAGTATGAAATATATCAATCTTATTTTTATATTATTACTTATATATATACATCATTCTCTTTGCAGGTGTTTAAAACTGACCACACTATAGGTAAACGCTTAAAAAATATACATGCTCCATATACGATGGAAGCATTAAATGAAATAAGAGAAGAATGGGCAAAAGCCATACAAGCAGTGGCAACTGTAAGATATAATTGGGATGTTGATAGCGATAATGAATGATACTTTGTAAATGAATATTTCTGAATGTTAATACATGTATTTGAATGTTTCTATATGTGTGAATGTGACAATTGAATTGATGTCTGAATGTATCTACTTGTGTGAAATTTTCCTTGAGACTTTTGCAGGTTTGTGGCCTGTTTGTAGGTTGATATCAATGGATGTCGTAAACCTGCAGTTCAGAAAACTGAACTGCAGGTTCTCATCCTGCTGACCAGCCACAGCAGGCCTGCAAACTGATATGAAAAAAAAAATAGATATAGGCGTCGGTTATTTACAGAAAACCATCAGAAAATACCTACAACGTCAGTTATTGGATAAAAACCGACACCTAATATTACAAACAACCCGACCGTGTAGGAAAGCACGGTCGTGGTGGAAAATGTGTCGCTTATTCATATAAAACCGACGCCTATAGTACTAAGCACGGCCGTGCAGGGAAGCACGGCCGTGTCATCTTGAAGTATGGCGTCGGTCTTTTAGTAGATAACCGACGTAGAATGTGTCCTAGATGACGTTGTTTTCTGTGGCGCGAACCCTTTTGGCGTCGGTTATCTACTAAAGGACCGACGCCTATATGTTAAATAGGCGTCGGTTAAAAAACCGATGCCGAAGTGTTCGACCTTTAGCGGTGCCCACATAGGCGTCGCTCAGAAACTGACGCCAAAGGGGGTTAAACAGCTGACGCCAAAGGTTGTTTCTGTAGTAGTGGGGAAACGATAAACGTGCAACTAAGATAACAACGTAATCATTCAATTAATCATTTAACAACCAAGATTATGTTTTAAATATAACTCTGCGATCCATGAGTACCCTATCCTCTGTGCTATCCCTGCCGTGGACCTGGATACTACCTTCCTTATGGTAGATCCCCATTAAACCCCTCATGGTCCCACCTATAGGTGAACTAGTTTCTAGGGTTGAGTCACATGGAACTACTCGTAAGTAGCCCACTCCTTAACTCATGACATGCTAATGGGTCTCATGGCACTACACTTGGTATCCCAATTTCTAACCCACGATAACCTAGACCTTACTCTAGTTTACCCCTTTTTAGCCTTTACAAGCCACAGAGGTGGTCCCGGATCTAGCCAATTATACATGTATATTCATAGTGATAGTCATAGTCACTCTATAGTTGCATGAAATAAAAGCATCCAACAGTTATTTCAAGCCATGAGGGAAGCATCGATAAAATCCGCGGAAAACTAGTCGGGATAATCATAAGCGTAACCACATACCTGATTTGATGATTTCACAAGCATTAAGAAAACCAAACCAAGAATGCAATCCAAGCAAGCAATTCAATCATCACATAATTCTTGAAAAGAATATGTACTCTATTTATTACACAGTTTATCAAGAATCTACTTTATTGACTTGGATTCACTTTCTAGGGTTTTTGTATCCATTTTAGGGTTTCATTAATCTTCATTAGGGTTTCTTAGATCAATTCCTCAAACTTTATCCCTTTTAGGTTAGCAAACCCTAAAATACTCTTTTCTACTCATATAAACCCTAATTGCTCAAATTATCCATTTTAATAGTCTTTTATACCCAAATTGACTTAGGATCATCATATCCCTATTTATTCATGGATTTAAACAATTGAAACAATTAAAAGACATATTCATCTAAATTAGGGTTTTCAAGCTCATTAATGCATATTCATGCACGAAATCCAAAATTAAGCCAATTATATAAAAAGATCATCTTTTTAGATTCTATCTTCACATTTATCAACAACAGGTTAAAATTGGCTTGAATTATCCATTGAACAACATTAAATTCATCTATCAGCAAATCTAAGGGGTTTTCATTAATTAAATCATTAAAGATGATAATTTTATGTACTTTTCAAATTTCAAGCATATTTATGCACATAATCTCTAATTTCAACTAATTACGTGCAAAGATCATTCTTTTCGATATTAAAGTACCTTTTTACACTTAACAGGTTATTATCAACTTTAATGATCCATTAAACCCTATTAAACACTTTATTCATTTCAAAATAGAGTTTCTTAATCTTTAATTTGATAAAGATGATAATTTACACTACTTTTCGAATATAAAGAGGAATTAGTTTCTAAAAATATTTTTATTGAATTCCTCACGTTTTTATGAGCAAAAAGCATATTTTATTCATATCCATCCGAGCTACCAATTATTAGATATGAATTTTGCAAGAAAAATACCTTCCGGCCAATCAGAGATCGCCACGTAGCTAAGTTCCCATGCAATAGCTCGCCACCAATTTGGAATTATAATTGAATGATGAAACTTCCCTCCACTTAACCAGCACGCCCTTTGTTACACCGAGGGTAGAACCGTCCAACGCATGGAGGTCATCTTCTACCTCACGAAACAAGCAACGGTGCCGACGTGCAGTAGGTTGCAGGTGCAGACTCTCTCCTACCGGGCCCAACAGCTGCCGCCGACCCTTACAATGGCTCCGCCACCCTTCTCCACCCTTGGGGCACCAGTTAGCTCACCACCAGTGTGGCTGGTTTGGGCTGGGGAAGAGCCGCAACCCACTGCTGCGTTGCAGCCGTGCGGCTGCTGCTGCAGAAGATCGCAGGTGGTAGGAGGTTGGGAAGGATGGCCGACCTTCTGGGGTTGGTTGTGGATGATTCCTGCTTCAAACAAAACCATAAACACCCCCCGTTGCTCCAAGGATAGAACCTTACCCTCAAGGTTAGGGTTTTGACGAAGAAGATGAAGAAGGGAGATATAGTTGCGTGGAATTCCTCTGGATTCACCCCCAAGTCTTACCCCTTATATAGGGGAAGTCAACGAAGCCCTAGGATGTCTTTCCTTAAAGATACAAAGTCCCTCTTCTAATAGGAATCACTTTCCTTCAAAGAGAAGCAATTCTTCTCTCTCTCTCTCTCCTTTGATATTTCCTATTACTTGGATATTTAGGAATTCAAAAATCCCTCTCATTATTGTCTATATTCTTAGCTTTTAATCCATTAGCCACGAAATTTCTATTTTCTTTTAATAGAAACAATACTTCTTTTTAGAAATATCACAAAATTCATTAATAATGTTTCACATTATCCTTTTATTTTGCAATTTTGGTATTTTCTCTTTCTTTCCTTTTTATTGGATACTCTTTATCGTTCTAGATGCATCTAAATGCATTATTCTTCATTATCTTGTTTTATTCTTATTAAAATATTTCCTTTTGAGGATTTCTCTTTATTTCTCTTTTATTTTCCTCATTGGTATTTCTTTTATCATTAGGAATCCTTGGGATACGAAATTCCACAAAGGATAACTCAATTATACCTCTTTTCACTTATTTTCCACATTTTATCATTATTTTTAATATCTTTCTGAATAAAGAAATACTTAATTGATATTTTCTTTTCTTATTGCACTCTTTATGCAACTTTGGACTCCTTGGAACCCAAGAGGCACGAAATCCCTCTTTGGATTTGCCTTCTAGAGGTTTCCATCTCATTCTTTTCTCAAAAATTCAATTATTCATTCACTAATTGAATTTTCTTCTTATTTGGGCCCAATAGCCAATAAATCCCACAACAGAAACATCAAGGCTATTGTAAAAAAAATCCATGTATTCAAATATCTTTAATATGAGAAATTACATTTCTCACCAAATGAACCAAAAAAATTGGGGTTGTAATACTAGGCAACAAAGGTCTAGAAGATAGATCATTTACTTGAGCAAGTAATCTAGAATTTTCAGATTTAAGCATTTGAATCTCTTTGAGATAAACATCTCTCTCTTCTCTACAAGCATCAATAAGCAACTTAAATTCAACATTTTTAGTTTTAAGAAAATCAAGCTCTTTAAGGCAATTTTGGTTCTCTTCCTTAAGATTCTCAATGTTCTTAAGGTAGATATCATTATGAACTTCAACCCCATTGTATTGGAGTTCAAGATCAAGGTATTTCCCTTGCAACATATCAATACTATCAAGGCTGGTCTTCTCATTCAATTCCAAAATTTCAAGCTCAGCATAAAGATCATCAATAAATTTTCCTAACCATTTTATTTTAGATTTACATTTGACAAAAGATGAACGGGTGGTAACCAACATGTCAATAATAGATTCTTTAGGCAATTCATGCAAGCATACCTCACTTACCTTACTAATATCTTAACTTGTAGAGGCCATGAGACAAAGGTTGCACTCTCCATCTTCTTCTGAGCTAGACCTGCTTGAAGATGAAGCTTCCCAAGTTGCATGAGATGTGTTCTTATGCCTCTTCTCCTTCTTGTCCTTCCTCTTATTCTTGGTCTCCTTCTTGTAATCCTCTTCTTTCCTTGAGATTCTCTTGTGGTGAGACTTTCTTGACTTTGGGCATTCACTCTTGTAGTGCCCCTTTTGACCACACTTGTAGCATCTTGGAGTAGAGGATGAGGAAGCTTGCTTTCCCTTGAAGTGCTTGCCCTTGATGTAGTTATCTGCATGCTCACTAGGGCCTTCATCTTCACTAGAGGAGGAGGGATAAGTCCGGAATGCTAGTTTTAATTGAAGGATGACAACCTCCACTTGTGCTTTGAAAGCACTATCTTTGATATTCTTGGCCTCCTTCTCTTCTTGCTTAGCTTCTTCTTCTTGCTTGTTAAGTCTAGGCTCATGGGCTTGAATATTGCCAATGAGTTCTTTAGTTGGGATGTCACCAAGGATCCTCACTTCTTCAATGGAGGTGACCTTTGACTCCCACCTCTTTGGAAGAGTTCTCATGATCTTTGTGTTGGTGATGCCTCTATCCAAAATGTTGCCCAATGCAGCCAGCCCATTGATGATGACATTGAGTCTTGAATACATCTCCACAATGCCTTCTTTCTTTCCCATCTTGAAGTTCTCTATGAGGTTGTTCAACATGTAGATCTTTTCCTCCTTGACTTGCTTTGTGCCTTCATATGTGATGCACAACTTGTCCCAAATATCATAGGCGGTGTCCCATGATGAGATTCGATTAAACTTTGTGGGGGTCAGGGATGCGTAGAGGATGCTAATGGCTTTGGAATTGAGTTGAGCCTCCTTGAGAGCAGCTTCACTCCATGTAGCAACAACTCCGGTTGGTTCCTTGTAGGGTGTGACCATCGCCTTCCATATATCAAAATTCATTCCTTGAATGTAGAATTGCATTCATCTCTTACAATAGAGGAAGTTGGTGTCGTCAAAGACTGGAGTATGCATGGAGAAGCCTCCCTCGAGGCGGAGTGAACCAAGTAGGTTGTCTCCCATCTTCTCATCTCGTGGAAGATTGTTGGAGAAGATCCTTGGCTCTAATAATACTTGTTGGATCTAAGGGCTCTAGAGGGGGGGTGAATAGAGCTACAAAATTTCTCACAAAATAGATTAGACCTTTAAATTATATCAATTAGGAGAAATAGCTTAATGGAAATTTGAAGTCCTATCTAAACAATCATAGTAAGGATGAGAGAGATTAATAGCAAGCACTTGACAAAGGGATGTAGAGTGGTTCCACACTTCAAACTAGAAGTGAGTCAGTCTACTACCTAGAGAGGTCAACCTCTAGGACTTTGCAAGTGCTTTTCTCTATTATATCACCAAAGAGATTTACAACAATAGACCACCAAAGGACTTACCCATCCAACCACAAGGAGATATCCACCTAACCAAGGAGCTTACCCACTTAGCTTGAGTCTTCAGCCTTCACCAAGGTCTTACCCACTCAAGTTCAAGTTTTTCGCCCTGAAGGACTTTGCTTCTCCTCTTAGATCTTTAGCCTTTTCCTTCTCCTTCACCTAGAGAAGATCACCATCTCTTCAACACACTTGAAGAGGACCAACTACAACTCCTTCTGCACTCGATGGAGCTTGCTTCAACTTTTCTTCATGTAAGAAGGGGGTAGGGAACAAGTGGAAGATTGAGAGTTTTACATGCACAAAGGTGGATCTCTCTTACAATAAGCCTAACTCACTCACAAATCATGAAATGAAGTGTAAACAAGAGAGAGAAAGGGGCTCAAGGAGTAGTATCACACTTAACTATAGCAATGACCTTGAATATAGTGAATGAGCAAACTTGGAATGAACTCCAAGGGGTCCTATTTATAGCTGGGGATGCTCTCTTGAGTTGGGGAACACTTAGGGATGAAATATAGATATTTTTTCTCAAGGAAACATA
This sequence comes from Alisma plantago-aquatica, assembly GCA_963693085.1. Lineage (NCBI taxonomy): Eukaryota > Viridiplantae > Streptophyta > Magnoliopsida > Alismatales > Alismataceae > Alisma > Alisma plantago-aquatica. The sequence goes on along the minus strand of OY856412.1, from coordinate 1,283,727,069 downwards.
TATATTTTCATCCAAACAAGTCACCAACGGTTATAATCAATTTTTCTGCATTTTCTGTACAATGCATTCAGTCAAGTTTCAATAAAGGTAACTGGACCGATCAGCTAAAAGACAAACCCAATTTTCAAACTATCAGTCGAGTTTGTCCTAGAAAACTCGACCGATCAGCCAAAATTGCATTTGATCTGTAAGTCATTCGGTCGAGTTCTATGAGTGCACAACTCGACCAATGCCTATCTTCAAAAAACCAATCCATGGGATCGGTCAAGATTGGAACTCGACCGATCAGCAGCCTATGATCAATTTTCTAATTTGGCTAAAAAGTGATTAAAACTTAGTACTAAGTGTCCCACATATTTTTCTCATCTTAGTTACAGGTCATATTGTCAATACAATTGATTACAAAATTCTTCTAAGGTCGTTTGAAGTAATTTCCTTTGTAGCACACTTGCATTGCTTTTGACTTGAACTTGGACAAGCTAGGGCTTTTGTACTTTGATCCTTTTGATGTACCTAAAGCCTGAGATCAATCTTGAATACACATATTAGATACATATGAATGGAATGGTTAAGTCATTATCAAAATATGGACAATGTATAACCTCTAGGTCAACACAAGAAAGCATGACCTAACCTAATGTGCCAAGAAAAGAAAACTCATGTACATAATAAACTAATTAATATAACATGGGTCATTTGGAAAAAGTAGTTGACAAATAGGGTTAGTTTTGTGGATAAATGATCATTCTACCCCACCAAAACCATTCCGAGATCATGATGTAATGACCATTTTTCCCAGAATGGGTATGGTGAAATGGGGTGGAATTTATAATGGAAGTCAAGGTTTTTGGTTATTTTTGTCTAGGCATAGAGGAGGGAGCGATCGTGGGGTAGTTTGGTAGAATGGTTATTCTAAGTATGTCATACATGGGGGAAATGGATGGAAATGCAACCAAAATGGAGGGATTTAGGAGCTCATCACCACAAACATTGTATGAAGCATCACCGCTCTAACATATGATTTTCATGGCCATTCTTTGTCTTTTTGTGGTTTTTCTTGGCCTTTCATGTACTCCGTAATGTTGAACATTTGGAGACTCTATAAGAAAGACCATTATGATGGTATTCCCATGCATTTTACTTTCTTCACTATAAATCCATGGAGCTATCATTTTGAGTCTTCCCTTGAGGCTCTTGGGGTACATTGGGTGTACTTTTGGTGATTCTTTGGCCCCTATTTTTTTGGTGAATAATTCAGAGAATCATCTATCACTCCTTCCATCATTCGCGTGCAAGTACTTATAAATATGAAAGCAAGATCTATATGTGAATTCTATTATAGTTGGTAAGTATTGGTAATATGGATATATTATATCTATTTTAAGTTTAAAAATGAGTATAAAGAAGGTAGTGGAGATCCAAACTACGAATCCATCACCATGGTTGGTGGGGTGATGTCATATAATAATAACAACTTAAATTTCCTTTCCTTTCCTTATTTCATTTTTTATTTCTCTAAAATCAACACATTACTTTCTTTATCTTTAAGCTAAATAGTTACAAACACAACATGTGTCATGCCAGGTTATAGAATTTTTTTTCTCTAGGTAACTAAAATCTAGTGGTTGGTTATAAAAAGGCTAAAGCACCTAACAACATTTCAAGTTTATATTCAAAAGATTTAAAACTGAAATCATATTTCCAAAAGTGATCTTGTTGATCTATTGACTAACATTGCCTTGTATCTTATACATCATCTCGACCAAAAAGGAATGGTTTATATACATATGAAATAAGTCACAAACACTTTAATAGATTTGCTTCATAGTCAAAAAAATTATTTCTTAATGTGTTTAATATCTGTCAAATTTCTATCAAATAATCTTTGATAGAATAATACTAGAATATCAATTTATATTTAAACACACAAACAAAAATCATATAATACATGAATACATACCTTTTCTTATATTGGTTTTAAATACTTTCCAATGTGTCTTAGTTACTCATTGCTTTATCAAGATACTCAAAAGATATCTAATCAATATAACAATAATGTAAGATAATCCACTTTCATCAAGGATAGTGTCAATATTTTTCTAGCTGAGAGAGTTTTTGATAAGTAGGATGGAAACATATCTTATTCTTTTGATTAGTGAAGTAGCTTCTATATAAAAAGTTCATGCTCTTCTCACCTTCATTTAACCAATGAAATTTTGATCTTTGTTTTAATATGATTTTTTAGGGATAAAATATTTGCAATGGTGAGGGTGATAGACTTTCTTTTAGTTTGAGAAATGTGGTCAGGGAAAATTAGGTATAGAGCATCAGTCAAGCTCATATTTTTTCTTCTAAATCATTGTTTGTTATGGAGACCAAGGGTGAATAAGGCCCATTATATGAGGATCTTGAACATGATGAGAATTTGTGTTTAAAAGTGGCACATGATTTTAGGATTCTAGGACAAATAAAAAACATGGAAGAAGAGATAAAGTTTTGGAAGTAAGAATGTGACAACCAAAAAATGCTCAAGATGAAATGGACTAGTCCCCAAGGATGAACCTCAATATTGAGGATTATGTGTGTGTGAATTTGAGATAAGTTTAGGTAGGGTTATACTTGTGGTAAGGTGGTAAACATCACATCATGAAACTCCATTGATGACCCTATCATTTAACAAAATGTCAATAAAAAGGTAATATTTCCATGTTTAAAGGACATGATCTTTGACAAATAAATCGAGCAAGAATTAATGAAGTCATCAAATAGAGTCGTATCATAGGTGTATCTTGGAATGTGTTGTTATCTTGACGTAAGGTGTCTTTGGATATTGAAGTGACCAATTAAACATAGAGGGTCTTAGAATAAAGGAGGCTTAAGTTGGAAAGGAGAGAAATCACGAGGTGCTAAATATCCTTGGAGTTCTATTGTCAATGTTACTAGAGGAGCAATAGTGAGTTATAGAGATCCCCATATGATCACCCATAATCTTGATGAATAACCAAGAAAATGACTAGTGTATTTGATGTTAGGAGGATGACCCAATCCAAAAAAAAGAAACAAACTACAATTCACTATCCATAGATGTGTCTTAAAAAAGTCAACTAAATAATAAATGGCATTAATATTTGGACTCATTGTTCTTGCTACTTTTCTATTAAAACACAAATGTTCCATCAGGCATTAGTAACTCCATGGAGTAAAATAACAACTAAATCTAGAAAATTAGTGACGGGGTATAAATGTAAATTTTTAGTTGTATAAGTTGGTAAATGTGTTAGAACCCCAAATTCGCAATTCAACATTGTTATAATTCATAAACATGTGAAGCAGTTAAGGTAAGAATATGCCACTACCTTGCAATTTGATGATGTAGGTAAGAGGATAATGAATACATGTTTTAATATGAAAAAAATATTCTTACATGACCCTACCTACGTGGTATATGTTGGTAAACATGTAGTCTAGGTTTTGGAAAGTGCAAAGCAGGAAGCATGTGGATTGACCTCCTTGATGTGGGAAGCAGGTTTTAAAGAAGACTAAACAAGGCACATTTTGAATAAACGGTCTACATTGTTTTGAAAATGGTGAAACATTTGAGTGATTGACATACGACTAAATAAAGAAATATTACTCAACAATCAAACATTTTGAATGATATTTCATTGCATTAGAATGACTTTCACATATTAAAAAGGGTCCTAATTGTAAAATAATTGGTTAAAAGTTGAAAAAAACTCAAACATCAAACAAAACCCATAGTCCTCACTCCTAGAACGAATACAAACAAAATAATCTTGTAAAGATGCATTGAATAGGTATGAATCCTATTACCTTCAATTAGTAATGAGTTTTAGTTACCAATCTACAACATATTGAGTCATTACAAAATTTAAAAGAAATTAGAATATGTAGGCACTAGGCATCGGTAAGTTACAACACAATGAGAATCATTACACCCGGAAGTAGCAATGCAATGTAGTGAATGTGTATGGGAATGAAGCCTGACGATTCAATCACGTTAGTCGTAAACATCGATTATTAATCACTAACAAAGAGATAATACACACAAGACGTCATTATATAAAAATCAGAAGCAAGATGTTTTACTTCATAGAAGCAACTGATTAATAGTAACACACCAACCTAGAGAAAGCATTGAAAACTTTTCTCTTAGTCCTTACTTCCCCTTTATTAGCCTTAATGTCTTAATGAGTGGTGATCGAGCACTTTTCGAACTCTAGGCGAACTCTAGGGATGCAATGTCTTCATCTTTCAAGATACTTTTCCTTCGGTTTCCAAGGATCGACTTGTTTAACTCCAAGAAACTATCGCTATTGGTGTGTTTTGTGCATCCATTGCTGCTACTTTTATGGGTGAAGGAGGGTTCCAAGGTATATGGATGGATTCTAACTCCCAATGGGAAATGAAAGGCCTTCAAAAACCATTTCCTAGTGACATTATTGTCGTCAGCTTCTAACATCTTCTATTAGGAAGTCGATGGGGTGTTCGGGTTTAAGGTGCTATCTAATCAGTAATTAAACTGAAAATAGATCCACACATTACCAGAAAGCGATTGAAGAGGGATGCTAAATCAAACCCAATTAAGCGGTATGAGGTGGGGATTTTTGCTAAAAAGTGACAGCTTTAGTTCAATCTGCCTCAACAACCACCTAGGCCCAAAAAACAATGGTTTCCCCTTCCACAACACTTAAGCGAGCTCTTAAACATGAAGTGGACCGCTTTTTAAATTGTTGTGTGTCGTATACTACTATTACAACCCTATCTTTCAACACATCTAGGACACTAATACCCTATATATTACAAAACCTAAAAACACAACATTTTCAAGGTTAACTTTCAGAAACTATCACTTGCCATTAGACTTCACTTTTATCTAAATTTTTATTTAAAATATTGAAAAGAAGAAAAAGAAAACCCCCTCTTGAAGTATCATCTAATACTGATTTCACAAAGTTAAACTATCACTTCAAGTAGAGATTTTGTTTTTGTTTTATTTTTTATATTTATTTTGGTTTTCTAAAATAAAATATTCATGTAAAGTTTTTGGTTTTTGACACTTTAATTAGAAAATGAAACTTATTTCATTTATGACATATTAATGTATTATATTATGAAAAAAATATTAAAAGATGCTTTAAAGGTTATTGTTTTGGTCAAAAGATTGATCTGTCTTTCTTGTTATGTTGTCTATGTTTGTCATAAAGTAAGGGTATCATCCACAAAAGGGACATGGAAAACTACATTTAATACCTTTTACCATGGGGGTCTAAGATACACATCAAGAAAGTTAGTAAATACATAGTGAATCAATACATAAGTATGTAATGTTTTTCTACTTATATTAATTGGACATATATGAGAATTTGAAAATCAGATTTGTTTTACTATAAAAAGACAAAGAAATAATAAACTTCCACTCATTCCTATAATTTCTAACCCATGTGTATTAGATATGATTACAAGTTCTTTCATCAAAGGGTTTTTTGACCACTCAATTTAACTTATTAGTTTAATATGGATATTATAAAACATTATCCTTTATGATTAAAAATATAAACTTTTAAGGAATGTGGGTGTATCTTTTTTCTGTATTATTTTTCCCTTAAAAGGAAAAAAATATGGGTAACACATGCCTATTTTCTAAGGGTAGATCCAAGAAGGAATATGCAATATCATATAAGTCACATTTTGATCTTGGATCTGAAGTGGAATATTATGTTAGCGAGTTTTGTGTTGAAAGAAAAAATGTGTATTTGAAAATATTATGCCTTTATAATATTAATGCCTGAGCCCCTACACCAAGGCATTTATCATCGAGTTTGTAGATATCTTTATTTTATTGATTCAATTCCATGTAAATATTTTAAAATGATCTACATAGTGACTTAAAATTTGAACCTTTAAGGAATATGGGTGTAGAATTTTAAAGTAATTTTAATAGAAGTAGGAAAATGAATCATACATACCTATTTTTAAGGTACACTCCAACACAAACTATTGTGTCTTATAAGCCACATTGTAATGCCACATTTGAAGCAAAATATGATGTTAGTGAGTATTTGTCAAAACCAATAATATGTATTTCAGATGATTGTATTCCTTTGTTGTATTGTTTGGGACCCTAAACCAAGGCTCTTCTAGAGTTTCCAGGTTGATGACTAGAACCACAAACTAAAACTGGCATCAGATAGGTTTTGTCCTCACTCATGCATAACCCAAGAAAATTTCCTGATATCTCACTAATCTTAGTGATAACCCAGAGAAGGAAATTCAATTATGGAGTTCTTAGTGATATGCTCTTTGTAAAAGATGTGCATCTTGTTCATAGGGGTCATATGATTAGAATTTCTAAGATCACTTTATCTAAGGTCTCAATTCATGTGATGTTACAATCTACCCCACATTGAATCTTGATGTCCTCAGCAAGGATACACTATACTGTCTCCTAAATGCTTTATTATTTTAGAGCAGACTCAAAATATCCCATGTACACCCAAGTGTGATTCAAGGATAGCAACACATGTGTGCACCATCTTAACTAAGTAGATACTCTTTCCAAGAGCAATGCTTTTACAACTAAAGATTGGTTGTCAAATGTTCACTTGGGCTCCACATCTGTTGTTGATATTCTAGCACAAATACCATTTGTAACGCACATGTACCTAGAATAAGGATATTGTAGAGTTTATGAAATAGTGTATAACTCTAAAGACTGAAACTGGAATGGGTTGTGTGCTTTGTCCTTACTCACAGATAGCCAATTGAAACTTCTTGATAGCTCATCCGTCCTAGTGCAATTCCAACCAAGAATGCTTAACTACTTCATTCTTGTTCATAGAATCCTTAATTAGGAGGTATCCCTTGTTGAATTTGGTTGTCAAATCACTCATTTTAATATCATTTTATCTACATCATTCTGGGGATGTTACAAATATTTAAGAAGCAGACAAGCTATTTTAGTGCATTTATATAGAGACTGAATAGGATCCAATAAAGAAGAAAATCCAAACAACAGTTTGCACACTAGGAACTACTCTTGGATTTGAAGAAATGTTTATGGAGGATAGTCTCTCTATACGAAATGTACCTAACACTAGTAGAAATACATTTTATTTTAATGAAAGGAAGAGGAGGAAAATATGTACATAATCTGACTCATTATTAACTCATGTAATAAATACTCATCGAGTTGCATTAAGTCGTTATATGAATTGACCAAAGGAACTAAAAAGTCATAAAGAATGATTCTCATAAATATATAGAAATGATCAAATTACTATACATATGTGTTAGTTATAATGATTCTCAAAAACATCTATAAATGATCAAATTACTAGACATATGTGTTCATTATAGGAAGACATCTAGTTAGATATAACTATATTGAACATGTTAGAACGATTCAAAAGATGTACTGGACCAACTAGAGAAAACATTTAATTGAATTGGTAGGCCAACTGGAAAAATAGGTTTGGGAATTTATTCCTACAACTCATATATTCAAAAAAACATCCATTTAGATAACAATAGGATCTGACTCAAATAAACATAATCAACAGAAAAATGACTGGATTGACAAATGATATTTTGTGCTACTAAAGGTAATTTGTGAACATTCAAAGATGATTCTTATGACTATCAAAATTGGGAAACAAATGGTTTTCATAAAGCCAAGTCATGTGCAACATTGGAATTTGGAAATGACCAATAGCACAATGCAGTAAATAAATCAAATCAGAAAATCCTTTTGAAAATTGAATACATTGAACCTGAAGAAACTAAATCGAGCCAGACATTTGTGAGATGGAGCATGTATGTGCATTTTATTTTGACAACTTTTTAAATCAGACAACTCATCTTTTAAAATTCACATTAACCTATAAGACTCATATCACCTTTCTT